>VNJN01008294.1:0-12729 GCA_008042485.1 Drosophila mayri
TGAAAATATTTAGAGAACGAATACTGGCCAGGTTCGGAACGCCAAAAATACTAATATCCGACAACGGGGTCCAGTTCACAGGGAAAAAAACAAAACAAGCAATGGAACAATGGGGTATAAAACAACAATTCACGGCCCCCTATACACCACAGGAAAACCCAACGGAGCGGACAAACCGAACGGTAAAAACAATGATCGCACAAATCACGGGAGAAAACCAGACGAAATGGGATGACCAGCATCCAGAGTTAATGTTGGCATTTAACAGTAGCACATCAGAGACAACAAAGTACAGCCCAGCACAGGTGGTACTGGGAAGATAACTACGGCTACCTGGAACATTGTTCGACAACGCAACCGAAGGGTCAGGAATGCGAGAGGAGAAAATAATAGACAGATGGCGCCGCATGGAGGAACAAAGGAAAGGAGCATTAGGGAACATGATAGGGGCAGCGGAACAGCAAAAGGCACACTACGACCTACGGAAGCGGGAGTGGAAACCGAGGATCGGAGACTGGGTCTTGTGTAAAACATACCACCTATCAAACGCGATAAAAAAATTCAACACGAAGCTAGCTCCAAGATACGATGGGCCATGGAAAATAATGGAATTCATTTCGCCGGTAATCGTCACAATAAAACATAAACGGACACATAAGACACGGCGAGCCTATATCGGGGACACAAAACCGTATGTAGATCCCAATCACGATACATCGATTATAAGCCGGCACAACACCAATCACGACACCGCAATCACGAACCATTTCGATACATCGATCATGAACCAGCACAAACCCAATCACGATACATCGATCACGACTCATGTCGATACATCGATACCTACACAGGGGGGAGGGGGTCACACTGAACCATATTGCTAATACTACGATCACTAATAAACGAAAACTAACAAAAGTAGTAAAACATAGCGTAAAAATTATATCAACAAAATACACTAAAACCAATTGTTTTATCGTTACAGGAGACATGGGCAAATTCGAGGAGAGTGCGGAGAGGTTCCGCCAGAAGCACGCAAGGGCAGCGGCGGCAACAACACGGGCTAAACTAGTGGAGGCGGCGGCGCTACCGGGAGCAGGACGAAAGCGGACGGAGCCGGCAAAGATGGGCACGACGAAGAGGCGCGGGGCAACACCACCGAGACCAGCGGAAACAGCGGCGACAGGACAGTGGCGCATCGGCGGCGGAGTGAGGCACCGCGTGGCACACGTGCCAAGACCAGCAGCAACACCACGGGCGCCCAGGCCAGTCCAAGCGGCCACAGCCGGAGCCGTATTGTCGAAAGCCTGCGTCGCGACAATAGCAGAAAGACTGAAGTACAAGCGATACGGGCAACAGAAGAGGTGGCTACAGGAGGACGGAGGGATAGGGGGGCGAGTAATTTCCAATAGAGGCAACCACGTGGCAATCACACGCCACAAGTAAAGAAAGAATATGTATATGTAAAAATAAGAAGAGAACAATAATGAAGTATAGAGTAAGGAATAAGAATAGAAATAAGAGAACAAGAATGAAGTGTAAAATAAGAACGGAATATAGAAATAAGATAACAATAATGAAGTGAAAATAAAGAAACAAGAAGGAAAAATAGAAATAAAAATGAAGAAAGACAGAACCCAAAAAGATAAGAATATTATATTAAATGCGAGGAACAAAAGAAAAGAAAAAATTAAATTTAAATTCAAAGAAAGAACAAAAAAAAAGAATAAATTTGAATTCAAATTGAAAACGCGCGCGCGCCGAGGAAAGGTCACACTAGGAAGGCAGGGTTGCATGGGAAAAGAAGAGGAAGCACACGATCGCGGCGGGCACACTAGAACGTGCTACCCGCTATATAAGGCGAGCCGCTGGCTGAAGAAAATCACTTAGCAGCCGGCAGCGATCAGGAGCGGTAAGTGTCTAGTAGCCCACTCTTAGTAGTCAGCAGCAAAAGTCACTTTTTTAGGCGACCAGAATCTCCGGATTTGGGTTGCCAATAAATCGTCGAACGACTTGCGAGTCTCGGCTTATAATTCGGCCCGCCGAATTTCCCTCCTCTCGGCAGACTTTCGAGTCCACCCGCCCGACTGATCATTCGGCTCGCCGAATCGCTCTCTCGCCAGAAGACTTTCGAGCCTCGCCACCGAATTCGGCCCACCGAATTTCTCTCTCTGAAGACTTTCGAGTCCCAGCCCGCTCTCTCTGCCGCTCCCGAGGACTTACGAGTCCACCGCGAATTCTCTCTCTGAAGACTTTCGAGTCCACCGCTTCCCTCTGCCGCTCTCGAGGACTTACGAGTCCACCGCGAATTCTCTCTGTGAAGACTTTCGAGTCCACCGCATCTCTCTTCAACGGACGACTTACGAGTCCCCCGCTCTCTCTCTCTCTCCTGTCGAGGACTTCCGAGTCCACCACGCCTATTCTCGGGGAAGGACTTCCGAGTTGCCCTTTGTTTCTCCATCTCTTTTCTCCACAGACTCCCGGATCCTCGACCGACCCAGTGAGGTCTCCCGAGGCACCGACAACACCCGAACCGACCGAGCTCGCTCCCCGAGCAGACCGATCGACGCTTCGACGCCCCGATCTGACCCACGTGGCCCAGCGGGCTACCCGAGGCTGCGACGACCCGAGTGCCGCCGACCAAACCGACACCTCTGTAACTCTAGGATCGAATAAATTAGGAAACCTACTTAAGTCACCGAATCCTCGACACTGTTCTCACTGGGGGATTGGGGAGTATCTCTTACAGCTACCACTCGGACTACTATACGGACCCTGGCCGTCCCTGAGTTATCCGAACCCTGGGCGGCAGACCGTCACAAATTAGAGCTTTAATTGTTGGTCCATCAAACTGTGGAAAGACAGACATTCTTATTTCGCTTTTGGAAAGTCCTAAAGGATTGAAATTTGAAAATTTATATACACATATTTTCAAAGAGTTTATATCAACCAAAATATGAGTATTTGGAAAAACTTATTAAGCACATACGAGGAATGGGTTATTACACATTTTCTACAAATGACGACGTTTTGTCACCGCAAGAAGCTAAAAACAATTCCATTATGATATTTGATGATGTTGCGTGTGAAAAACAAGACAATATTCGGAACTATTTTTGTATGGGACGACATAGAAAAATTGATTCATTCTATTTATCTCAAACGTATACACATATACCAAAACATTTAATTCGAGATAATGCAAACTTTATTATAATGTTTAAACAGGATGACTTAAACATGCGTCGGATATACCGAGATCATGTAAACATTGATATGGATTACAATTCATTTATGAATATATCAAGAACATGTTGGCAGACAAATTTGGATTTCTTGTAATCTCTAAGGATGATGATATGAAAAGTGGACGCTATAGGAAAGGATTCGACCAGTTTATTGTACTCGAATAAATAAGATATAAGTATAATGAAATTTTTGAAAAGAGACAGTTGATCATCCAGCTTCATAATGACTACATCAATGACAATTGCGTTAAATGGAAATGCATCTGCACATTTTTTCCCTCAAATTGAGCTAAATCGCAATTATGAATGTGCTCTTATCGACTTTTATACATTCAATTCTATACCGAATGTGGATGAAGGAAATAAGCTGTTTCATATTGGAAATAAAGTCGCCGAAATACCTATAGGGTCATATGAATTTGAAGATATTGTGAAATATATAATGGATAAAGTCAAGAAATATGATCTCCATAACACCTGAAAAATTGAGTGTAACACCAATACTTTGCAAGTTCAAGTTACTTCCAAAAAAAAAGTGTATATTTTAATCATGAACGATCATTTGGACGACTATTTGGTTTTAATAATCGAGAATTGAAAAATGAAAATTAAATTTACATCTCTGAAAACCCCGTAAATATTTTAAAAATAAATTCAGTTAGAATAGAATCTAACATAATTAGTGGGTCATATAAGGGGAGGATTAGACCAAATCATGTGCTTCATGAATTTGGAATCAACGTTCCGCCAGGATATAAAATGAACATTACACCACGAAATTTAATTTATTTGCCTGTCAACACCAGAGAAACACCCGAAATACGGATAACTGATCAGAACGGAGGTTTAATTAATTTGCGTGGTGAAACTGTATCAATTCGTCTTCACTTACGAGCATCGGAATGATTATTTACAATAAAAAGACGTCGCATCGCTCATTTGATAGCATTATCAAACCTAAAGTTGAAGCGAAAGCATCATCATCATCATCATCATCAGCATCAACAACATCATCAGCTCAAGGATCTTCACATAAACGTCGTGCTCTCACATTAAATAATAAATTGATTTTAAAAGCACTGGGATTTAATATTAAATAGAGTTTATAACAATACAATATTCAAATGAATGACATTTTTTATGTTTAAGAAAAACCTATTAATGATGAAAGTATTATCAAAAAGGAATATCACACTTATTTTCCTTATCAAGCGACATTCAAAGAAAACGATGAACTTAGAATCAGTATTCAAAACTGGGACCTGTATGTCCTTCCGTGTGAGAGTTTTCTCCACTTTGAAGGAACGCTTGGGAGAATTATTAATACGAATTCAGGATCAACTACTACAAATGGTGCCAATGGCATGCTCAAAAATAATTGTATGGCCTATTTTCTGGATGAAATAAGATATGAGTTGAATGGATGTGAAGTGAATAGGACACGGTTTACTGGTATTACAACAACTATTAAGAACTTTCTCTCAGTCGGTCAACAGGAAGGAGCTCTTTACCGCAACGCTGGGTGGAGTGGAGGAGATAATATCGCTTCTGGAGGACATTTAAGCTTTTCTGTTCCTTTAAAAATGTTGTTGGGATTTGCTGAAGACTATTAGAAAGTAGTGTTAAATTGTAAACATGAACTCATTCTTTTGTTTACAAAAAACACTTATGATATGTATGTTAAAAATGTTGACGGAAAAGCACATAAAAGTGATATAAATAGCATTAGTTGGAAGATTCCTCACAACTTTCTAAGTGATACAGCCAAAATTAAAATATTTAATGTTGTGAAAAGTGGAACTACCCTTCCACTCGCATTCCGGAGTTGTGATTGCTATATAAATCCAACATTGGTATAGGGAACGCATCATATATGGAATGTTAAGTTGTCGGCCAATAGAGAACGTCCACGATTTGCAATCATTGCGTTTACATTAAATGTAGAACTCATTACAAACAATTTGAAAAATGCAAATATCTAAATTCAGAAGTATTTCCTTATGAGGACTTAAATCTCAGATATTCCAAAAATCGGTTTGCTGTCTTGTATGATATGTACACTAAATTTCAAGAGAGCTACTACAATCGAGAACCACGAGCCCTTCTATCTCCCATGGATTTTAAGGCAAAGGCACCAATTGTTGTTGTAGATCTCTCATACCAGAATGAGACTGTCAAATCAGGACCAATTGATGTTAAAAATTCTACAGAGCTAACTCAAGCAAGTGAGATGAATACGAAGGTATATTGCCTTCTCATCCATGATCGGCTAGTTGAATACACACCATTGAATGGATTAGTTCAACGTATCGTTTAACAGTTTAAAGTCGCTTCTGATTATTGGAAAAAAATAAAATAAATATTTGAAATAAAGTTTAAACAATTTTTTAATTGGGAAAGGGAAGGGTACATTTATTTTTCAGGGTTTTTTGACTTTTCAGACTTTTCTTTATTTGTTTTGAATTTGTTATTTTGAGTGGATGGGGCGTGACGGCTCGTCCCTAGAAGTCTATCCTTTTTTCGTCTCATCCCATGGTGTTTTTAGGTATTCTTCAATGAGACCTAATTACCTTTCGTCTGCTTGACCCTTTCCTTAATTGAGATATCCTCGTGCCTTTTTCTAAATGAGGATCATGGGTGAGCGCCCTTAATAACATCTCCATCCCTTTTTTAGGTAAGGATCGTGGGTGAGCGTCCTTCGAAGAAGGAGGAAGTAAGTTTTTTCGGGTATGAGAACAATACCCTACTTCAGTCATAGACTGTCCCACGCAACCAGTGCAAAAGGTTTATATCCGTTCATTTACTATTTTTATTATTATTGATTGGTATTTTTTCAGCCACGCAACCAGTGCAAAAGCTATATCCGTTCATTTACGATTATTATTATTATTATTGGTTGGTATTTTATCACCCACGCAACCAGTGCAAAGGCTATATATCCGTTCATTTACTAATTTTATTATTATTCGTAGTCGAGCATGCCAGTAGGAAACGATAAAAAACCACAGGCGAATCTATCAGTCCGCTTGCAAAGATCCCAATCCGTCTCTCCGCGCCGCTCTCCACTTAGGTCAGGGTCCACCGCTGCTCGATTAAGGAAGAACAGTAACGACGCTTTAGATACTTGCCCAGGTCCATCGTCAAGGGTCACTCGATCGACCACGAAAATGGCTCAGAGCGCCATCAACATTACGTTAAGGAGGTTTATTGCCACAACAGACCGTGTGAGTCAATTTGAGGCTAATATCCACACTCCGGGAACCCTGGAAACCACCCAGGTTTCTCCGTACATGTGTCACGTGCGTCGCGACCAGATACCAGAGCGCGCCGCAGGCCATTCCGACGTCCGCAAGCATCCACGTCCCAAATTCTACCGGCTGCCGTCTGCCACCCGTGGACACTAAAGTATTTACAGGCGACTATCTTCGGTGGCCCCCCTTTAAGGACCTTTTCACGGCGATCTATATAAACATTTCGCGCCTCACGCCGGTGGAACGGTTGTTCCACTTGTTGTCCAAGACGAGTGGCGATGCGCATGCCATTGTTTCCAAGGCACCACTAACCAACGAAGGTTTCAGCTCAGCGTGGCAAAATCTTTCGATGCGTTTCGAAAATAGGAGGTTGCTTGTCAATAGTCAGTTAAAAATTCTCTTTGACATCCAGGTTGTGCCCCAAGAGTCCGGAGGCGATTTAAAGGAGCTACAAGGCACTATACAGAGTTGCCTGACTGCTTTAGAGATGTCGTCCACTCCTAAATTCTTCGAAAGCTCCCAGATAGACGTTTTAATCGGAGCCGACATCCTTTCGTCCGTCCTCCTGGGCGGCTGTAGGCCCAACTTCTGCGGGTCGCTCCTTGGACAGGAGTCTATTTTTGGCTGGGTGCTTACAGGGCCCGTGTCCATTGCAGGCCATCGCACTATGGGGCCGCGGACCGATTTTGGTGGCCATAAGTTATTTTTAAAAGTTGTCTGAAAAATTTTTTAAAAATATTTTTAAGTTAAGATAAGATTAAGCTTTAATGTTGCATACCAGGAATTTTGATAAAACGGTCCAGTGTTAAGAAACAAGGCGCCAAACAGCGCTGTTAACACTCACGTTTAATGTCGAATTCAGCAGAAGAAAAATAAGGTATTTTTAAAGATTAAAAAAGTAAAGAAAAAGTCGGACTTGTGAAGAGATTCGTCATGGAATCTGTTCAGAGGGGTTTTTGCTAAGTGTTTCTGGGTCTAAATAGTAGGAGTTTATCGTGTTGTCCTTGTAGTTTATGTATTTGTGAACCCTTCCCTGAGTTAATTGTTAAAGTGAAACCTAATTTTTAAATAGAAAAATAAAAAAATGTGCCACCTAGTTTCACCTTAATATTTATACTGCATTTTTAAGAATTTAATTCTTTTTAAAATGAATGTAGTCTCAAGGTGCACTTTTGCGCACTTTTGGTGCAATTTGAATTTTCCTAAGGTAACCTCACTATCTTTTAACGCCGATTTGGTCGCTGTTTGGAGCAGCAAAAAGGGCCGCCTTGAGCAACAAAAGGCTTTAAAATGCTTTTTTTCGAAATAAATGAAACGAATAAGTGAATAAATAAACTAATACTTAAAATAAAATATTAGTTTAACCTTTTGAGTATGATGGACTTTGTTCTTTTTCGATTTAGCTGCACTTATGGGAAAACACTGCAATTCAGCATTTTAGTCTGATAGTTATCCGATTCATCTCAAAATAACTATACAGTTTTAAACTAGCAACAAATTTCAGCTGCTAAAATTTTATTAAATTATCTTTAGTTTTACCCGATCGTTCCTATGGGAGCTGTGGGATATAGTTTCCTGATCCGAACGATTTTCATACAATATGTGCGTATGTCAAATTATGTCGATATTTAAAATTTCATGTAGATATCTCCAAAACTGACTGAGTTATTAGTTAAGGCCATCAAAACCGGTCCGTGGCCCCATAGTAGCCCCATCGCAGCGTGTCCGCGTTCTCCACTCGGGTTTCTCGGTCGGTTTAGGACCCCCTGGACAAACTCCTTACCAAGCTCTGGGAGGCGGAAGAGGTGCCGGCTGAATTGGTATCCGAAGCTTATTCGGTGTGTGAGAAGAACATCCTCTGGACCACGAAGAGAGGCAGTTGCGGGAAATATGTGGTGACACTGCCATTTCGTGACCCTGATCACTTAGGAGCGGGGTTAGCACATTCCAGATCCCTCGCGCTGTCTCAGTTCTTGCGGAACGAACAACGCTTGAGGAAGAATCCGTCACTTAAGGCACGGTATGAGGCCGTTATCCGAGAGTACCTGGATCTAGGGCACATGGTCGAAGTTCCGGCCACGAATCATGTTGCCAGCTATTATCTCCCACATCACGCGGTTTTCAAGCCCGAGAGCACGACGACGAAGGTGCGTGTCGTGTTTAATGCATCTAGTCCGTCCGCGAACGGGACCAGCTTGAACGACATCCTTCACGCGGGTCCAGTTCTACAGTCCGATTTGACAATCCAAATTCTAAATTGGCGGTACATTCGGTACGTTTTCAATGCCGAAATTGAGAAGATGTACCGGCAAATTTGGGTTGATCCGAGTCTCTTTCCAACGCATCCTATTTCGAAATCCAGAGAGAGAAATCCTAGATTACGAGCTAAAGACGGTCGCCTTCGGAGTCAATTGCGCCCCATTTCTGGCGATCCGAGTCCTGCAACAGCTCGCAGATGACGAAGAAGAGGTATCCGCAGGCGAGCCATATTATTCTGAACTACTGGACGATGTCCTAGCCGGAGCAGACTCCAAGCGAGAAGTTGAGCTGGCTATTCAAGAGTTGGATAAGGCTCTGAGCTCGGCAATTGGACAGCCAAGAGCCGAGCAATTTTGACAAATATTCCGAGAGAGCATCTCCTTCGCGCTGACTTCCTTGAGGTCGACTCTGAGAGTACTGCGAAAACGTTGGGGGTGCGCTGGAAGGCAACATCCGATGAGTTTTTCTTTGCTCCGCCTGAACTGTCCTCTGACGCACCCCTTGCGAAGTGACGGGTCCTGTCCCAGATTGCAATACTTTTCGATCTAGCAGGTTGTTTTGCCCCCTTTATTGTCCGATCTAAGATGTTCATGCAGGACATCTGGCTCCAGGATCTAGGGTGGGACGACGTTCTCCCCCCAGGAATCGGCTCAAAAATGGACCGTATTTCTTGAAAGTTATTCCTCGCTCGTTCAGATCCGCGTTGGATCGCATTCCGGCCAGGACTGAGGGTAGGGCATCATGGGTTCTGTGATGCGTCGCAAAAGGCGTATGGTGCGGCCATCTATGTCCGAGTAAAAGTTGGGTCTACAATAATGGTCAATCTGCTCACGGCAAAGACGAGAGTGGCACCGGTGAGAACGGTGTCGCTTCCGAGGCTGAAATTATGTGGAGCCTTGTTGCTGTCCGAAATGGCCGCAGCTATTCTTCCAAAGATGGCCGGGTTCACTGCAGGCTTGCACTGTTGGACAGATTCGACGATCGTGTTGGCGTGGCTAAGCAAGCTAGCGTGTCATTGGACAACGTTCGTCGCTAATAGGGTTACCAAGATTACGCAGTCCACAGATGCGTAAAGATGGGCACATGTTCGCTCCGAACAGAACCCTGCCGATCTCGCAAGCAGAGGAGTGTCGCTTAGAGACCTTGCCGACAGTCAGCTGTGGTGGCACGGTCCGGCCTGGTTGCGGGTGCCCCGCTCTAAATGGCCATCGTCAGGCGGCGAGTCACCCGAAACTGACCTTGAGAAACGAGCGGTCCAGGTCTATGTCGCGGAAGTACTCCCAGAGGATATTCTCAAGCGATTCTCTAAGCTCGACAAGGCATTGCGAGTTTTCGCATACGTATATCGCTTTATTCAACGGTCGCGACGAATAACGGATCCCTGTGAAGAGCAGCTGTCCAACGATGAGATCGCCGCAACCAAACGGCTCCTAATTTCCGCGTCCCAACGTCGATATTTCGCGCTAGAATACGCCTGCCTGAGCCAAAAACGTTAAGTTCAACCATCCAGTTCCATCAAGAATATGAATCCCTTTCTGGATTATCATGGTCTCATAAGAGCTTGCGGGCGGGTGACGTCCTCCGAGGTCCTCCAATACGATGAACGGCATCCGGTCATTCTTCCGTACAATTGTCATTTCGCACTTCTCCTCGTACATTTTGCGCACTGGATAACGCTGCATGGTGGTAATCAACTGATGGTCCGGCTGATCCGTGCGAATTTTTGGATACCCCGGGTAAAGAATCTGGTCAAGTCCGTAATCTTCTCCTGCAAGGTATGCGTGATCCACAAAAGGAAACTACAGACCCAGCTCATGGGTGAATTGCCCAAGCAGCGGACATCTTTTTCGCATCAATTTACATATACAAGCATGGATTATGTGGGTCCTTTCGATATTAAGAGCTACACCGGACGAGCCTGTGTCGTTACGAAAGGTTATGTGCTAGTGTTTGTGTTTTTCTCCACAAAGGCAATCCATTTGGAACCCACATCCGACCTGACTACCGAGAAATTTCTCGCAGCCTTCTCTCGTTTTGTGTTCCGGAGAGGGAGTGTCGCTTTGAGACCTTGCAGACAGTCAGCTGTGGTGGCGCGGTCCGGCCTGGTTGCGGGTGCCCCGCTCTAAATGGCCATCGTCAGGCGGCGAGTCACCCGAAACTGACCTTGAGAAACGAGCGGTCCAGGTCTATGTCGCGGAAGTACTCCCAGAGGATATTCTCAAGCGATTCTCTAAGCTCGACAAGGCATTGCGAGTTTTCGCATACGTATATCGCTTTATTCAACGGTCGCGACGAATAACGGATCCCTGTGAAGAGCAGCTGTCCAACGATGAGATCGCCGCAACCAAACGGCTCCTAATTTCCGCGTCCCAACGTCGATATTTCGCGCTAGAATACGCCTGCCTGAGCCAAAAACGTTAAGTTCAACCATCCAGTTCCATCAAGAATATGAATCCCTTTCTGGATTATCATGGTCTCATAAGAGCTTGCGGGCGGGTGACGTCCTCCGAGGTCCTCCAATACGATGAACGGCATCCGGTCATTCTTCCGTACAATTGTCATTTCGCACTTCTCCTCGTACATTTTGCGCACTGGATAACGCTGCATGGTGGTAATCAACTGATGGTCCGGCTGATCCGTGCGAATTTTTGGATACCCCGGGTAAAGAATCTGGTCAAGTCCGTAATCTTCTCCTGCAAGGTATGCGTGATCCACAAAAGGAAACTACAGACCCAGCTCATGGGTGAATTGCCCAAGCAGCGGACATCTTTTTCGCGTCCATTTACATATACAGGCATGGATTATGCGGGTCATTTCGATATTAAGAACTACACCGGACGAGCCTGTCTCGTTACGAAAGGGTATGTGCTAGTGTTTGTGTATTTCTCTACAAAGGCAATCCATTTGGAACCCACATTCGACCTGACTACCGAGAAATTTCTCGCAGCCTTCTCTCGTTTTGTGTTCCGGAGAGGGAGTGTCGCTTTGAGACCTTGCAGACAGTCAGCTGTGGTGGCGCGGTCCGGCCTGGTTGCGGGTGCCCCGCTCTAAATGGCCATCGTCAGGCGGCGAGTCACCCGAAACTGACCTTGAGAAACGAGCGGTCCAGGTCTATGTCGCGGAAGTACTCCCAGAGGATATTCTCAAGCGATTCTCTAAGCTCGACAAGGTATTGCGAGTTTTCGCATACGTATATCGCTTTATTCAACGGTCGCGACGAATAACGGATCCCTGTGAAGAGCAGCTGTCCAACGATGAGACCGCCGCAACCAAACGGCTCCTAATTTCCGCGTCCCAACGTCGATATTTCGCGATAGAATACGCCTGCCTGAGCCAAAAACGTTGAGTTCAACCATCCAGTTCCATCAAGAATATGAATCCCTTTCTGGATTATCATGGTCTCATAAGAGCATGCGGGCGGGTGACGTCCTCCGAGGACCTCCAATACGATGAACGGCATCCTGTTATTCTTCCGTACAATTGTCAATTGGCGGCTCGGCAGGGTCGATTCTGTGTCTCCCGGACCGGACGGTCATGTCAGAGCAGTGACCATTCGCAGGTCGTCCTGCTACCATGGGTAGCCGTCAATCGGCCGCAGTGCCTAGTCTCTCCCTAAATCCATAGTCCTCCGCGCCCCCTAGTCTAAGTCCTACCACTATCTCCTACTTATTTTGTTTTTTATCCTATCAAGCAGATCAAGCACCATGTCTCCACGTCCACGCAGTGCCGTCGTTCTTGAGAGCTGACGAACTCGAGGTATAAATTCCTACCGCTGCCGAATCTGCCATGGAGTTCATCCGCTACGGAAGTGTCGCCGTTTTCTTCGGTTAAGTGTGGAGAAGAGGCTCCGCGCTGTGCTCGCCAACCGTTACTGTGCGAATTGTCTGGCTCACAAGCACTCCGATGGAGCGTGCCGCCGGGGTGATCTTTGCAAGGTGTGCCAGCAGGATCACCATACACTGTTGCACATG
>VNJN01008300.1:0-11946 GCA_008042485.1 Drosophila mayri
CTATGCACGAGCTTCCGGCCAGACGCTGTGTCAGCAATTTGGCCGGAGCGAGCCATCGGACGATCGGTCGTTGCCGTCGCCCGGTTAACTTAGTTAGCTTACATAAGCCGTCGCTCTGCCGCAGACTGCGGGCAGCGCAGCGAAGAGACTTAGCCTTACTTACACTTAAAAATAATAATGTAAAGACACTTACGCTAAGCCGTAGAAGCGGCACCCTCGCTGCTCCAACAAAATACCAAATAATAATCGCAAAGAAACTAAATCAATGAATATTTGAATTAATCAAGAACCACAACAACAAATAGAACTGACACAAAACGAATTGCCAGCATTGTATTCGTTTTAAAGGGAGGGAAGTGACATATTCATATATTCAGCTATTTTTTAAGAATAAGAATATGCAGCGTAGGCGATCACACGCTGAACCACTACAGGTGTACCGCTCTTCAACACCAAGAAATAAGAATTCAAGATCCCACGCTAAGCCAATGCAAGTTATCTACATCCAGAGCAGATGATGCGCTCTTCAATAACAAAAACAATTCTTAGATCTTATTGTATACAACCAAGATCATGTACAACCAATGTATAACACAGGGCAGAGAAAAATATTTTCTGTCATAAGATTTTAGTCTTAAGCCAAAGTTAATCAAATAAAGAACGCCACACTCCAACAGTGATTCCGTGTTTTAATTAACTTTCGCGTTGTCCTTAGTCCAAAAGACGGGGCATATATTCGACTCCACGATAATAAAAATAAACATTTAACTATATATATATACTTGTCATTATTGAATATATTACATCTACGTAGATTCTATTCAATTGCGGATCAAGCAGGACCTCAAAGTCTGGGAGGATGGATGGTCAGAGCTAGAAGCGTGTCACAAGGGATTCCAGCTATCAACAGCGAAGAGGCTGCGAAATCATAATAGGGGGGTCGTGACAGCAGCAGATCACCAAGGCTGCTACGCTTAAGGAGGTGTTTTTTAATAAATCGCGCGTGTCCCACGCCCACCTCACGCCCAACCGACCGAAGGGCGCAGCCGTGTGACGTATGGCACGAAATGCGTACTAGAAAGACGCGAGAAATAAAAGATAGAATAGAAAGAGGAAGATTCAAGATATACTACGGGCTAGTACTACAAGCAATACGGTTTTTAGTTTTTGAAGGCTTTCTATGCCTTCAATACTACTAAATAGGCGATTGTAATCCGTACAAAAAACCCTAAAGGGTTTATGTACTTTAAACTCACGCCTACAGTGGTTAACTACTAAAGGGATAAAGTTTCTAGATGAAAGACGGGGAACATGGAAATTTAGCTGGCTCAAAAGGTAGGGGCTTTCCACATCTCCGTGAATAAGTTTATGTAGGAAGACGGCGCCAAGCATCGTCTTACGGTTAGCTAAAGAAGGTAGATTAAGTAGGAGGAGTCTACTAGAGTAAGACGGTAATCTAAGATTAACATCCCAGGGTAGGCCACGGAGGGCGAAATGCAAGAAGTTCTTATGGACAGATTCAATGCGACTAATATGGACTCCAAATTGAGGACTTTAGACATACTAACCGTACTAAACTAACGAAGTGAAAAGAGTGTTCGTTACATAAGGAGAATCGAATTCCTTTTACCAGCTTTTAGCGAATTCTAGCATGCCTCTGGCTTGTTAACCATACAAGAAATGTGTTCTGCGAACGAAAGTTTAGGATTCAGCGGACACCCAGATCATCAACAATAGAAATTCTTTCCAAAGAGCAATTGTTAAGCATATAAGTGACAAACAGGGGAGTGACACGTGAAAAAGTCATGCTTGGAAGCTATTCAGATCCGATTGAAGGTCAGATTGGCAAGAACTGTCCCTATACTGAAGGCAAAGTTTAACGTCATAAGCATACATGAGTACTCTGGTTTTGGTTTAAACCTGCGGCAAATCATTGATAAACAATGTAAATAGCAGTAGTCCTAGGTGAATACCCTGTGGGACGCCGGATGTGACCCTGAGGCTATTAAATAGAACATTTCTGAACAGAACCTTTTGGGTCCTGTTATTAAGATAACTCGAAATACAGTTAAGAAGATCACTAGGAAACCCCATTGAATCAAGTTTCCTAACAAGAAGAGAATGATTAACCGAGTCGAAAGCTTTACTGAAGTCCGTGTAAATAACATCGGTTTGAAGGTCTTGTTGGAAGCCCCTAATAACAAAAGAGGTAAGTTCCAAAAGATTGGTCGTGGTTGATCTTCGCCTCATAAAACCATGTTGATATGGAGAGATGACGGAAGGTTGAAGGTGAGGAGTGATTACATTCTCGAAAAGTTTAAGGATGGCCGATAACTTAGAGATCCCCCTATAGTTACTGGCATCCGATCTGCTACCTTTTTTGTGGAGAGGAATAACAAATGATTCCCTCCAAATAAGGGGAAATTCTGAGGATTCTAAAGATAAGGTTAACAATTTAAGAAGGGGGTTACACAGCGCCTCGGAGCAATACCTTAGCACAGAGCCCGGTATTCCATCGGGACCTGGTGAATAAACTGGCTTAACACGTTGAAGATCGTGAATTAGTGAGCTTTCGTTTAAAATAGGACTGAAAATTAAGGACGAACTGGGCAAAACTGGAGAAAATTTATGATCTGAAGATGTTGAGGGCGAGTATGTAGTTTTAAAAAACTCAGCGAAGATATTGGCTATTGCTTGGTCAGAATTTACTGTAGTATTCCTAAATGACAGCGAGGGAGGGTATAGCGTGGGTTTACGTCTAGAGTTTACAAAGTTTTAAAACTGTTTAGGGTCCTGCGTAAACTGGACCTTACAACGAGTCAAATAATTTTTATAACACTGAGCGTTAAGCACGGTAAAGTTAGATCGATCACTAAGATAAGATGAGAAAGCCGTTGTTGAACCAGTAAGTTTAAACTTTTTGTAAAGTCTAGATTTTACGTTTTTTAAACAAGTCAGCTCTTTGTTAAACCAAAGTGGTTTATTTGAGACAGACGGGAAGGTTTTAGGAACACATAAGTTGAAAAATGAGTTCATGGCACTGTAAAAAATATCAACGGCGGATGCCATGTCCGAGCTCGTGTAAAGATTCGACCAATCAAATTCTGTTATTAAAGTGCTTAGCCTCTGATAGTCAGCCTTTTGGAAACAGCGGACTCTGTTTAATCTGCTACCAGATGTTGTTGCTAAAGCTGCCCCAGTGTCGATAGTCATATCGAAAGTTGGATGATAAGGATCTTCAGGTTGCGTCATTGGAGGAACTCTAATTAGGTTTACACCTGCAGGATCAGAGACAAAGCATAGATCAAGTAAGCGATTTAAAGAATTAAAAATATGGTTAACTTGCGATAAGGATAAATCTAGCAAGCCATTTATGAGGTCATGCTGTGCCGCAGTGTGAAGAACATTAGACACACCATCAGAAGACCAGCGAGCTCCAGGTATGTTGAAGTCACCCAAAGGTAGTAATAGGTCCCTGTTAGAAAGCCGATTGGAAACGGTCTGAATTGCCGCAAGGTGTTTCCAATAAATTGGCTCTTCCGAAGATGGAGGGATGTAAGAGCAGGTTACATAAATGGAACTACCTGTAAAAGATAGTTTTACACAGATAAATTCGATGTCCAAAAAGTCATTAGATACAAACTGTTCCGAGATGAGGCAAGAGTCAACGGCAATTAAAACTCCGCCACCACGCTGGAGAAGACGATCTAATCTGTAAATTGTATACTTACTTGGAAGAATTTCGGAGCAGAGGATCTCCGGCTTCAACCAGGTTTCAGTAAATACAATTACCTGGGATGAAAAGCAATGGAAACTGGGCTGTTCTGCCAAAACATTTTTTTGGCAATTTTTTATAACACAGACAATATTCTGGGACATGGTCATCAATCCTACGCATTCGTTCTTCCAAGTGAACGGTCGTGTTTTTTTCTTGCGCTCTCGTTTTTTTAAAAACTCTACGTTAAAACCACCGGGGTTTTCTTAAAACTTCTACTTTGTGTTCTATTTAGTTCCCGTTCACTTCGCGTGTGCATGTAGCTTTTGTAATCTATTATTAATCTCTTTATTTTTCAATAATTAATTGTGCTGCCTGTGTTTGCTTTTTCTATTCTTTTTGTGTTTCCTCTTTTCACCTCTCCCGTTCAGCAGTTGTTGCTCTGTCGCGACAGTTTAACGTTTTCGAAGCTTCGCTTACTCTCACACTCCCCCGCTCTTTAGTGCGGCAACTCTCTCGGTGCAGCTGCACTTTTCCTCTCAAAACTTTCGCCATATTATCTATTGCTACAAGTACAGTGGTAAGTCTTTAATAATGTCTTCCGATATCGTCTGTTTCTCCAAATCCTGCAAGAAGGTCATTTTGTCAAGTGACTTACCATCGGCTGCTGGCTGTGCGACAACATTCTGCATGCAAAGTGCATTGGGGTTGCCGGTCGGACTGTTGATGATGTGAGAAAAAACATCGGCTTGCGCTACTATTGCGATGCATGTCATGTAGTTGAAAGGGAAATGTCGTCTTTCATGCGGCAAACCAAGGGCAGTATAAGGAGTTGTTATCGAGTTTCAATAAAACTCATAGCTGTCCCACCTACGAAACAAATATTTGTCTCTCTTGCCTTTATACGAGGCAAAGTTAGAGCCGAAAATTTAAATTTAAAGGTGGAAAAATTCAAGTTTTCTTACGCTAGGGATTTTTCATCTTTCAAAATAAATATCCCAAACGAATTCTTCGGCACGATATGCTCAACCAAATTCTGGCCTGAGTATGTTGTAGTTAAAGAAAACGAAGCTAAGAAAAAGAAACGGCCTGTTGGGGTAACTCTTCCTAAGCCCGATCTGACCACTGTGCCCTCTACCTCCTCGGACTCTATCCAAAAAAACTAAATACTTTGCTGTTAATCTCCTATCAGAATGCAAGAGGCTTGCGGAGTAAGCTGCCTAAACTGTTTTCTGATAGTTTTGCATTCGCCTCCCATGTTATTGTGTTCACAGAAACCTGGTTAAAGCCGGAGATTCTTAGCTCCGAAGTGTTCCCAGCTGTATTCACTATTTATCGGCTAGATCGGCCTGTCAGGTGCGGGGGTGGGGTCCTCATTGCGGTTAACTCCACTCTCACGTCTGAATTAGTAACTTTCGAGGAAAACAATGAAGTTGAATTCCTTTGTGTGAAGCTATCATTTAATGGTCGCATTGTTTTTATTACATGTTCCTACATTTCCCCACTGTCGGAACTGCCTATTTTTTGGAACCACCTTTCCGCCATTCGGATGGTTTCCAATATGCTTTCTGATAGAGATCATTTAGTAGTCTTGGGTGATTTTAATATCCCTGGGGCTATTTGGTCCCTAGCGAGGGTGACGCCTCTGACGCAACCTGAAGATCCCTATCATCCTACTTTCGACGTGACACTCGATGTTGGGGATGTTATACAGAAAATATCTGATAGACCAGCCAAAAGAGTTTACTGCTTTCGCAAGTCTGACTTCGACCGGCTGAATAAATTTATTTCTGACTTTAACTGGTCTGATTTATACATGTGCACTGACATGGCTGATGCCGTAGACATTTTTTACAATGCGATGAATTCATTATTCTCGGACTGTGTCCCGTTATATTATCCCCCAATCTCAAATAAACCACCTTGGTTTACTTAAGAATTGAGTCGCTTAAAAAATGTAAGGTCAAGCCTGTACACAAAGTTTAGAAAAACCGGTTCTCGTTCTGACCTTTCTAATTATATATAGGCTCGGTCAAACTTCACCGTACTGAACGCACAGTGCTACAAAAATTATTTGACTCGTTGCAGGGCCTAATTTTCCCAGGATCCTAAACAGTTCTATAATTTTGTTAATACTAAACGTAAGGCGGTAACTCATCCTTCATCACTTTCGTTTGCAAACGCAACTGTGAAGGGCGATCAGGCAATTGCCGATCTTTTTGCCCAATTTTTTCAAACAACATACTACACTTCCACTGACCTTAATCAGACTTATTCTTATAGCTTACCCAGCTCGAACCTAATTTTCTGTCCATGTTTAAATAAAAGCTCTCTCCTTTAAGATCTTCATCGTGTACAGCCAGTTTATCTGCCAGGACCCGACGGAATACCGGGCTGTGTGTTTAAGTATTGTGCCGATGCCCTGTGCTCGCCCCTTCTTAAATTGTTTACCTTATCCTTAGAAACCTCGCACTTTCCCCTTATTTGGAAGGAATCATTCATTATTCGTCTCCACAAAAAAGGTAACAAATCGGAGGCCAGCAACTATAGAGGCATCTCTAAGCTTTCGGCCATTCCTAAACTTTTCGAAAACATTATTACTCCACATTTGCAGCACCTTTGTAGATCGGTAATTTCTCCATGTCAACATGGATTTGTTAAGCGAAGATCAACAACTACAAAACTTCTGGAGCTCACTTCCTTCATTATGAGGGATTTCCAGAATAACCTTCAAACGAATGTAATTTATACTGACTTCAATAAAGCATTCGATTCTGTTAACCATTCCCTTCTCCTCAGAAAACTCGACGTAATGGGCTTTCCAATTGATCTTCTTAGGTGGATCTCTAGTTATCTGACTGGCAGGACGCAGAAAGTCCTCTTTAATAATAATTTATCTAATGTTCTCCAAGTCACTTCAGGTGTCCCGCAAGGGAGCCACCTGGGGCCCTTATTGTTTACATTATTTATTGACGATCTGCCCAAAGTTATGACAAATTCTAGAGTACTCTGTCAAGCTTTGCGTGTAATACAAGGACGTCGCTTACCAGTCTGATTTACAATCAGATCTTGATAGCTTTCAAACCTGGTGCCGCATAAACCTACTAAACTTAAATGGCTCTAAGTGTAAGCTAATGACATTCTCTCGTGTCGTTCCCAAGCTTGCAATATAAACGCTTAACTGCTGCTCTTTGAAAGGAATTAACTCAGTTGATAACTTGGGTATCCGCTTGGATCCCAAACTTGACTTTATCGATCATATTTCGTGCATGGTGAATAAAGCCAGGGGTATGCTGGGATTTATTATCCGGTGTTTGAAAGAATTTGATGACCCCTATGTAACTAAAACTTTATATATTTAATTAATTCGTCCTATCTTAGAATTTGGAGCTTGCATTTGGAGCCCACAGTATGGGGTCCACAGTAAACAGTAAAAGTGTTCGCGCCAAAAGGGCGCTTATTTTCGAGAGGCAGTGTAATTCCATTTACAACCTCAAAGTGCCCCGTACACTCTCTCTCTCCCTTTTCCTCCAGGCTTCCAAGACAGAGCTTCGAATCCGCTCTCCCAGCTAGGTTTAAATTTGCTTTTTTTTTTCGCTCTACGCGGTTTAAACTGGGATGCTGACCAGAGATTACCCTCCTGTTAGAGTAGACTTCTGCTATTTAACTAACCCTCCTTAGCCAACCGTAGAACTATGCTAGGCATTACCTTCATTTATAACCTTATTAACAGTGACGTGGAAAGTACTGACTTGTTAGGCTAGATCAATTTCTAGTTTCCGAGTAGAAATACTAGATCGTACATACCCTTAGTTTTGAGCCATTGTAGAACCTCCTATGAACTGCATGATCCCTTTAGATTACTGTGTGGAAGTTATAATGATTTGTATTCGGTGACCTCACATGCTGACAGTCTTCCTAAACTAAAAACTTTAATCTTTACCCACTTAGATCGCATGCATGCAAACATTCAGGCAGCTCGCCGATAGTTTCCGCCTGTAGAGTTTCCTCGTATTTTCTATATTTTCAATCGCGTCCACTAATACCTAACCCTAACAGGCACGGGGCTGTTTTCATAAGGGACACTTGAGTGTTCTGACCGTAGTGCATCAACGTCGAAACATTAAGAACTAGGGCAGATATTGAACACAATTGACTGAGAAAAAAAAACTTACGTTTAAATTTTTGAGATTTTTTTTTCAATAAAAAAAATTTTAATAATGTCATTTTATAAAGAAATTTTACAGGACTTTTGGCCATCAACCTTATTTGATTCGAATTTGGTTCAGAGCTATTGTCACCATGTCGATATTAAGACACTAGTTGGGCACATTTTCTAAAAGCTCTTAGTGCCTTATTTAAAGTGGTGTTAAAAAATTTTTAAAAATATATCGTTTGATATCAGTAGCACCTCCATAAGATCACCATTCGTATGTACATGCTAAGTTTTCAATAGATACTTGCATTATATTTAAACTTCTGGCTTTATCTTTCCCAAATCTTCGAAATCTGTTTGGAAATTCAAAGCATAGTTTGAAAATATGTTAATGCAATATAAATTTACCAAATATCATTTCCAAACGCCATTACTGACTGTTCTACACATGAATTTCGCCTACATTCCTTGCTAAAACCTCCAAAAATTCAGCACGGGTTATTTTTTTTCCCGCTCTCCCAGCTAGGTTTAAATTTAATATAGATCAGTTATAATTTACCTACTTATAAATAAAGATATACGACGCTCGTCGCGTAACACCCCGAAAAGTTCTATCGTGTTTTTATTCCGAGTTATTTTCAGCCAGAGCCACCCCCCTTTGCTTTTTGTTTTTCGCTCTACGCGGTTTAAACTTGGATGCTGACCAGAGATTACCCTCCTGTTATAGTAGACTTCTGCTATTTAACTTACCCTCCTTAGCCAACCGTAGAACTATGCTAGGCATTACCTTCATTTATAACCTTATTAATGGCGACGTGGAAAGTACTGACTTGTTAGGCCAGATCAATTTCCTCGTTCCGAGTAGACATACTATACATAACCCTTAAGAGTACTGTGTGCAAGTTATAATGATTTATACTCGGTAATCTCACTTGCTGATTGTCTTCCTAAACTAAAAACTTTAATCCTTACCCACTTAAATTGCATGCAAGCAAACATTCAGGCAGCTCACCGGTAGCTTATTTCGTCGTTTTCTTTCCTATATTTTCAATCGCGTCTACTAATATCTAACTCTAACAGGCACGTGCCTGGTTTCATAAGGGCCACTTGAGTGTACTGACCGTAGTGCATCAACGTCCAAGATAAACTGTGCACACTATCAATACCAAAAGAGTAAAGAGAAGGAGATAGAACAAAAGAGCGCAAGAGTTAGAATTTGAGCAGCAGAAATCACAAGAGCGATGAGAGCTATGAACAGCTTTGATGCAGCTTATAGCAAACGGCACTCAAACAGCGGAGAGAGAAAATAAAAACGGTACAAGGCAAAGAGGAGAAAAATAAGATAAGATTACCGTCTTAGCACAACACTAAAAAGTGATTATTAATGCAAATTAATTACACAGAAAAGTGCATGCACGCGCGGTAGCACAACGGATTATTATTATTTATATTAGGTGATAAATTAGAGGAAACCCCGGTGGTTTAAATTCAAAATGAACACAAAAGCCGGAGCGCAAAACAAAAACACGA
The DNA here is from genome assembly GCA_008042485.1 of Drosophila mayri. Classification (NCBI taxonomy): domain Eukaryota; kingdom Metazoa; phylum Arthropoda; class Insecta; order Diptera; family Drosophilidae; genus Drosophila; species Drosophila mayri. The sequence goes on from VNJN01008300.1 coordinate 9,402, forward strand.
CCGTCCGCTACGAAGAGAAATAGTCGACCACGGAAAGATTTCCCCTAGCCTCCTCAAGGTTCGCGGCCAGAAGAGGATGTCCTCTCCATCTCTACTCCGACAATGGGAAGACATTTGTGGGTGCGGAGAAAGCCCTGACTCAAGACTTCCTCGCTTCACTTAGAGACCAAACTACCGCGTTGTTCAGCCATTAGAGCCATCAGCCTCACATGGAAGGCCTTTGGGAGGCAGGAGTCAAGAGTTTTAAGAGTCATTTCTACAAGACGACAGGCAACTTCAAATATACCTTGGAAGATCTATCCACTCTTCTTTGTCGGATAGAAGCCTGTCTCAACTCCAGGCCAATGTCAGCGATGTCAGAAGATCCATGCGATATCCTCGCGCGTCACTCCTGGCCATTTTTTGACTGGCGACCCTCTACTTGTACCCGCCGAACCCTCCATAACCGGCGAGCCGAGTTCTATCCTGAACCGGTGGCAGCGACTCAAGGCTCTTAGCCAACTCTTTGCGACGAGATGGAAATCTGAATACCTCAAGGAAATCCAGAAGAGGAGCAAGTGGCAACTCCCAACCCGGAATCTTGCCGAAGGCGACATGGTTATCGTCAAAGAGGACAACGTGCCATCGTACGAGTGGAGGCAGGGGCGCATTCAAGGGGTCTATCCTGGCTCCGGCAACAACGTTCGCGTGGTAGATGTCCGCACGGCCCGAGGTGTCCTCAAAAGGCCGATTTCCAAAGTAGTCTTTCATCCCGTAGACAAACATGTCCAAAGTCTATGCGTTCAGTGTCCAAGACTGTAAAAAACATGACCAATAATCCATTTGTTTTTTTTTACCCTCCCGCCATTTTCTCTTTCTTTTTTTGTTTTTTTTTTCTCTTTAATCTCGCTTTGCCAGCCAGACCGTCTCACCGAAACCAGTGCAAAAAACTGGCCGACAGATGTTCACGAGGAACTCGATCGTTCCGATGCCTAGTCTGTCAGGGGATTCACCCTCTGAGGACTTGTTCACGTTTCCTACACCTAGACGCAGATCGGCGGCTCCGGGCAGTCCTTATCAATAAGTATTGCCCCAATTGTCTGGCGCACCAACACTCAGAAGGGTCGTGCCGTAGTGAGTGTCGCTGCCGCATATGTGGAGAGGCCCATCATACCCTGCTACATCTCCATCGTAGGACGGAGCGACGCAGGTCCTCGAGCACGGACAAGAGGGAGAAGACTCCAGAGCCGAAGGGAGATGTCGAGCAACCGCGGCTTTCTTTAGTGCTGGCCCACACTTCAACGGCTGTTCTGCCTACAGCAAACCTCTGATTCGACATCGGAGAAAAGCGGTTCGACGTGCGGGCCATGGTCGATGCATGCTCCGCCCTGAGTTGCATAGACGGATCGTTGGCCGATACCATGGGTCTCCCTATCCTGGGAGTTGGTAATGAGAGGGTCTGCAAGGCCACTCTTATTCCAATCCATATTGAAACGCCACGGGTCGAAGTGGTATTTCCCGTCGAGGAGCAGCTTCGGATTCGGACTCCTTCAAGAGAACTGCCCGACTCCGCAAGATCGGTGTTTATGAACATAATCTTGGCGGATCCGAATTTTTACCGGCCATCAGGAACCTCCGTCATGTTGGGTGCGGACGTGTACCCAACTCTAATCCAACCTGGTGTTATGCCAAGCCAGAAGGGGCGCCTGGTAGAACAGAGCACCGTGCTAGGGTGGATGCTTTCCGGAACCTATATCCACTGATGCCGCTTGATTGGTTCTTGCAATCGTGCAAGGCGGCCGGGATGTCTACGCCAGGTTCCTATTCCGGCATTCCTTAAAGGAGACGGGGATCCTCCCGCCTTCTTGTCAAAAAGGAGGTTTTTCCCCTTTAGGAGTTTTGGGCACACCTTTTTTCATTCTACTCTTTTTGTGTTCTGAGCTTAGAACCAACTGGAAGAAATTGTTAAAACCAAAAATAAACCTTGGAGACAGAAAACCGACCGAAAACGTTTTTATCTTGGCGGGAACCACCCAAACTGTCCAATAGCGCATTTATAATACATTCGCATTTATCGACATTTATAAATACATATACCATACATAAATCAACAGGTGTCCAAACTCTACATATCACATACATATCAGCAATTACAAATTTGGCATATGTGCAAATCAACATAACATACATATGTATGTGCATATGTATATGAAACTTTTCTATTCCATTCCAACCTCTACCATATAGCACATACATATTGCAGTATTTAAAAATACCACCGTAATAGCGTATTCACACTATCTCACATTTCAACTTTTGTTGACGGTACTTAGATCGGTTCACCATCCTACATTACATTTATTAATCGGTAGTACTCTGTGTTTAGGTGAGGGGCCCTTTGTGCCGCCTTGGCTCACCAGAACTTAAGAGCGCACCCGCGCTCGCCCCTCTTTTATGCTCAGGGCCTCAGGTCCGCCGTTGTTGCTCCCGCTCTCGCGCTTGGCCTTCCGCCGCTCGGGCCCGCTCCCGTACTGTTAAGCTGAGCTTATCGGTCGGGAGCGCGGCC
>VNJN01008301.1:0-33185 GCA_008042485.1 Drosophila mayri
TACGATATTCAAACACGATTTACGATATTCAAACACCATTTACGATATTCAAATACGATTTACGATATAAGTATAAGAGTTACGATATAAGTATAAGAGTTACGATATTGGTATAAGAGTTACGACATAGGTATAAGAGTTACGATATAAAATAGCCAAGTTGCAAACCATCCAATAACCAATAAGGTTTGAAACTTGGCTACGTTTTTATAACAGTTTATAATAGTTGTCAGTTGCTTGCTGCTGCCTTCTGTTCGCCTGGTATCTGAAATCCCAAAATGAACAAATTTGCTTGATTTTAACAAAATTTTCATGCAATTTTCCAAAAATATGCAGGCAAATCGTCCGTTTCCTGATTTTGGGTAACAGGCGAACAGAAGGCAGTAGCAAGCAACTGGAAACTGGTATGAACTGTTATAAAAACGTAGCCAAGTTTCAAACCTTATTGGTTATTGGATGGTTTGAAACTTGGCTATTTTATAACAGTTTATAATAGTTTTCAGTTGCTTGCTACTGCCTTCTGTTCGCCTGGTATCTAACTAACTCTTATACCAATATCGCAACTCGTATACCTATATCGTAACTCTTATACCAATATCGTAACTCTTATACTTATATCGTAACTCTTATACTTATATCGTAAATCGTATTTGAATATCGTAAATGGTGTTTGAATATCGTAAATCGTGTTTGAATATCGTAAATCGTGTTTGAATATCGTATTTGAATACCGTAAATCGTATTTGAATATCGTAAATGGTGTTTGAATATCGTAAATAGTGTTTGAATATCGTATTTGAATATCGTAAATCGTGTTTGAATATCGTATTTGAATATCGTAAGTCGTGTTCGAATATCGTATTTGAATATCGTAAATCGTGTTCGAATATCGTATTTGAATATCGTAAATCGTGTTCGAATATCGTAAATCTTGTGCGAATATCGTAAATCTTGAACCAATATCGTAAATCTCATAACAATACCGTTAATCTTACTTCAGTATCGTAAATCTTATACCAATATACGAAATAAAGCAGAGTTTTTATAACAGGTTCTTATAACAGATTTGTTAGGCTATTAAAAACTAGCATAGCAAAGGTTTCGGAATTGATTTTAAGGCTTTTTTGACAGAGTAATGGCTTTTGTCAACCTCGACCCCATAAACCTTATATATTATTGATCAGAATTAATAGGAGAATCAATCTAGCCAGTTTTTGAAATTTTAATTGGAAAATTGTAGATTTTAAATATCATAATTTGGCCAAAAATACACCAATTTAAAATCGGAAAGCATTTTTCTGTTTCTTTCTTATATTCTTTCTTTTTTTGGCTTGCATGTTTTTTAAGGGGAAAAAAACTAACACATTAATGCTTTCAGAATTTAATTTCGTTTATTTTTGACCAAAATATGATTTTTCAAATCTACAATTTGCCATTTATAATTTTAAAACCTGGCTAGATCGATTCTCCCACTAATTGTGATCAACAATATATAAGGTTTATAGTGCCAAAAATGACTCCTTCCCGTCTTAAAACATAATTTAAAATATAGTTTGAAAGGGGCGTCAGAGCGAAAACGCCACTAAGCGGCCATAGCTTGAACTACGGCGTGTTGGCGAGGGGAGAGAGAGACAGACTATTACCTCTTTGTTGTTCTCTCTTCTGTTTTGGCCCACTCTTTTTGTCCTCAGGCTTTGTCAGTTGTTTACCTTAAAGTGGAACCTAAGAGAGAGAAAGAATACGATCCTCTCTTGTTGTTATTATGCCATCTGTAAAGCTGCTCTCTGTTAGTTTACCTTTTCTCATGAGAACTGTAAACATGTAGAACTTAAGAGCGAGAGAATGGAAACGATCCACTCTTGTGGTTATTTTGACATTTGGGAAGCTGCTCTCTGTTTGTTTACCTTTTTTCTTGAGCACTGTAAACATGTGGAACTTAAGAGCGAGAGAATGTAAACGATCCATTTGTTTTTGTTTACCTTTTTCTCTTGGACATTTTTCAATTTGTGGAATTTCAGGGAAGCTGCCGCGTTTGTTTACCTTTTTTATACTTAAGCTATTAAAAACTAGCGAAGCAAAGGTTTTCGAATTAATTTGAAGGCTTTTTTGGAGCCTGTAGATAGCGAATAAGGCATTTGCGACCCTATAAATCATATATATAGCATTAATCGCTATCTGCAAGCCCCCAAAGAAGCCCAAGCTACCCTTTAATTTGAGATAAACAACAATTTTTTTTGGCTAAGTTATGATATTTTAAAAATTAGGTTGCCCCAAATAAGTTGCATTAAAAATATCAATTTTATTGCATTATTTTAGGTCTTCTTGGTGTTATAGAATGCTGGCCATGCCTAATTGGCCATATACTCACATATATTTAATTCACCAAACAATAAATTAAGTCCTTTGCTTAAATAATAAATATTCATTTTATTTTTCAGCTCTAAAGATTATTTGTAATAAATAAAATAAATTACTTTAAATGCATGTACACACATACACACTCGACTGTCCTGGTACATAATGTGGCCATGTGTCCGGTGGGTGGGCATCCTGCTAGGATGCCTGGGAGGAAGTAGCCGCAGTCAGACTCAGACTCGGATTCAGATTCAGTTTCGGTTTTTGGGTTTTCGGTTTTCGTCTCGTTTTCGGTTGCCATTTTCCTTGTGGCATGTACATCCTTTTACGGGTTTGTCCTTTTGAAATACCCTGTAATTCGGTCTATATTAGTTGTTGCAAATAACTTTAATTTAAATAATAAACTAACTAAACATTAAATATTAATCAGACTTGTTCGCGTTGATTTTTATCAAATTTAATCATATTTTTACTGTTTAACAGGGAAATAAAAATGCATTTAGTTGTCTACATTTAATATAAATTATGGATAATAAAGTTAAGAGCTAGGTTTAAGAAATTAATTCTTTTTATTACATTTTCTCTTACAGGATACTCTTTGGCAGAGTCCTGGCTGTTGGCTTTAATTTTTCGACCGTCGAATATGAATGTGCTCTTCCTTAACGGAGCCAAAGACATTTGTTCTTTGACTTTTCTTATGCTTTCCGGGGTTAGACGCCCACTCACAGGACTCGCAGGACTCCCAGTGGTACCTCATTCTCTGTCCTCCTCTTGGGCCTGACCAAAGCCGAAGTTGAATTCGCGTCTGTGCGCTAAAGTTTGTGGTATCCATTCCATTGGCTCTTAGGGGGGAAGCCAGGAATTTATTGTTTTGTTATAAACAAAAAATAGAAACAAAAACCAATCAGAAACGCTTGTAAAAATATATATTAAAATCTGTACATTAATATAAATTAAAAGGTATAAAAATATAAATATAAAAACCCGAAAGAAAGTCCAAGGATCTCAGCAGAGATCTCTTTTCTTTGGGTTTGGGTTTAATTTTGTCGGCTAGCCGCCATGTTTGCTCAATGGCACCCACTCTCGCTTACAGTGTTCCTGCTGCCTGGCCCCTTGGTCCTTGGTCCTTTTTTCCCTTTGCCAGTCCACAGTTACATGAACCAACTTCCGGTGGGTGGTTTTGGCAGCCATTCCACGGCCATGGCTTTCAATTAAAACATCACCCGGACCCGGGGACCCCTTTGAAATTATTCAAGTGGTCAGATGGTGTTGTTCATTATTTCTGTAGTTGTTCTTGTAATTGTGCACACTCGAACGGGGTGGAAATGCACACACACAAGCACATATAGTATATATGTATGTATATGTACATCCTGGCTGTATCCTGGCTGGCTTTCCTCCGGTTACAGTCGCTTCAATTCGAACATAATAAATTAATTTATCATCGGAAAAGAATCTCTGCCCGAGCTAACTCTAAAAGTTTCACCCCTTTACGTTATACCACCCGTTATATATCACACACACACGCACACACACAGAGAGAGAGAGACGGCACACACTTGAATTAGTCGCCTACACATCCTTGCCAGATCCTGTCCTCTGCCGACCCCACCACCACCACCACCATCGCCTAGGAATTAAAGCCACAAACCGAATCGCAGTCCTTGTATTCGCTGCGAGTTTTTCAGGCTGGGAAACGGGGGGCAGGCAGGGGGAGAGGAACTAAAGGACCAAAGGACCAAGACCGCTGGAAATGGAGAATGAATAATGCTCGCCAAGTGGGGTCCAACTCGCAGACACACACTCGCACACACATTCGGCAGCGCCATGTTATTAATTGCCCACCTTGAAGACGGGGCACGGTGCTTGGCCCGCCCAATAGTAAAGCCATCCTTAGTATTTATCTAGAAAATATTATATATATATTATTATATTATTAAAACCTAAATTTATTTCAATGCTAATAGAAAACAACTCAAATTTGGCGGCTAATTTAAACAAATTTGCATGAGAGCTGATCATCCGGCTTTTCCTAATTAAAAAAACTGCATTTTTGGCCTTTCAAAGCTTTGATTTCCATGTCTCCCTAAAAAATAAGACTTGAGATTCCCTCTACGAATAGATTTTACCAGCAGAAAGTTTTTTTAACTGAAATATTCTTACCTTTTGTTGTAATTCCATTTGGAAGGCAACGAAAAAAGAAACCCTGCTCGCTGCGAACCTTAACCGTTGTCCGTTTGCAACCTCAACCGCCTCTCCCTTCGAACATGCTCGACGGCGCTGGCTCGAACTGGCCAGTGGACGCGGCTGGGTGTGTGTATGGGTGGCTTGCTGACTGCGACGCCGGCAGCGCGGCATATGTGAGGTTCAGCTCGCTGCAGGATGTGTAAGGATGTGTGTGTGTGTGTGCCTGCCTGCCAGATGCCAATTGAAGTTTTCGCACATGACAATTGGGGGGGCGACCAGTGGCGCTGGATTGGTCAGCTCGGGCCGAGTGTGCGAGCGAGCGAGAGGGAGCGTAAACAAACCTCTTTCCCTGCCGCAGCGCCATCTGGCGTGTGCTCCTGAAGTGGGGCCAACGCGATCGGTGCCCAAGGATTTCCAGTCCTTCCAACCTATGCTGGTGCTGCCTACTTTCAGGCTGCGGGCTGCTATAAAAAAGTACCTCCATCCATAAACCCGCCCTATGCCAAAGAGGGAGATCCTGCTTTTTATGGCAAATAAAAGGACTTGGCTGACTTACAGTTTTTCGCAATTTGTATGTATTTTTTGGTTTTTTTCATTTTTCGTATTTTTTTAACACAGACAACTATCATTTAATTATTAATTTTTAAATTTTGTTTTGGTTTTTGTTTATTTTTTTGTGTTTTTTTGTTTTAGGGATTGTTTTTTTTTCTCTCAGTTTTGTTTTGTTTTCTTTTTTGTTTTTATTTCGATTTGTGTTTCCGTTTCGTATTCATTATTGTTACTTTCAAAAAATTACACACACTTGAAAAATATTTATTTGGTTTCTTTGTTTTTAAATGTTTTTTTGGGAATCCAAGCTTAAACCTTCGGCCCCAATGAGACAACAACAATTAGCTGGATTTGTTGTCATTTTCTGGGCTTTATTTTTAGTATAAAGTTTTTGTTTTCTTGTTTTTTATTATAGCTACAATTAATTTTCTAAGATTTAATGATAGTTTTAGTGTTGCTTGCTGGCTATGTTTCAATTCGTTTCGTTTCCGTTTCCGTTTTCCGTTTCGGTTTCCGCCTCCGTTTCACTCCGATTTGCTGCCTGTGAAAAATTATAATGGAAATCCAGAAAAATAATATCCATACAAAATAAAACATAACTCGTGTGATTTGTATTTTTTCTTGGGCTTTTGTTTATTCAGTTTTTTGTTTTTGCTTGCCATATTCATATATAGTATATAGGGTGTGTGTGTGTGTGTGTCGGGGGTTGTGAAACACATATATATTTCGCTTAAATTTAGTACAAATTATGCACAGTAAAACTTCCTTGATAATCGGACTATATAAATCGCCAGTGGCAATGCGATTTATCGGGAATTATAATATTAAAATAAAATTCAATTTAAATCGCTTTGCCAGTGGGATTTTAAATTTCCTCTTTTCTTTTTTTGGTGGGGTTTTTTTTTAGGGGGGAGAGGGGGAATGTGTGTCCAAAAAAAAAGAAGAAAAGAAACAAACAAAGTTTAAACTAATGTCCAATATGTATATACATATATGTGTGTAATTTTTGCGCTAAAAAACAAACAATATTAAATATTTAATCATTAATCAAAATGTTCCCTTTTTGTTTACTAAGTTTTCCTTTTTTTTTGTTTAAAGTTTCCAATCAAATAACGAAAATCAACAGCAAAAAAACAATTTAGTAAAAAAATGCTCGCCTTCATTCAGGGTCCGATTTTTCGCTCAGTGTCTCTTTCGGTTGCCTCTGTCTTTTGTTTTTAATGTTTTTTTTTTTTTAATTATTTATATTTCTTTTTCGTTCTCAGTTCTTCAGTCTTCTAAATCTAGTTTTGTTTGTTGTTGTTTCGGTATTTATCTCTTTTTAATTGCTTTCATTTATATCCTTTATATATATCCTTTCATATATATTCTATTATATTTTCTCTTGAAGTTTTACGTACAAATTTGCAGCTCTCTTTCTTCATTAAACCTTCGTTTTCTTTTTATCTTCTTTTGCCAATTTCTTTTTTGCGCTGAGCTTAGTTCTAAAATTGTTTAAAAAAAATTTGTGTTTTATATTTATATATAATATATATATTTATAGATTTATTTATGTATGTAAAAAAATTTGATTATTTTTCGTTTTTCTCGTTTTTAAATTACATTTAATAATAGAATTATGTCTAGGCAAAAAAATGGAAATAATAATGATAATAATAAAGGGATAAAGGAAATCAGGGAGATATATTACGCGTACCATAAAGTAGAGAATTTTTACAAGTGTTCGTCTTTAGGGCTAGATTTCTAGATTTTCTATCAAAAAAAAAAAAGAAAAAAATGTACATCGATGAACAAAATACGCACTCATTCACTCGCAACCACATATACATACATCGTTTTCGCATATATATCTATATATATTTTTAGAGATATTAATTAGAGTATAATTTTTGCTTATTTTTGTGTGAATTTTTCGGTTTTAAATATTTTTTTTTTCGGTGTTTTTTGTTGTTAATGTTAATTTTAAATTTACTTGCTAGAAAATACACTGGAAAACGTGTGTCCGATTATTACTACACATAGGTATATATATATTTATACACTTTATATATATATATATATATATATAACTATATTTAAATATAAATTACAAGCACAAAAAAATCAAGGGGAGGTTTCACGTTCGTGTGTGTCTTGGAGGGGGCAAAGGGGGGTGGTTTTCTTTTTTATGGGTTTTTAGATTTAAGAAAAAAAAGTACGTTTTGAATGTTTTAAAATTATATTACATAACGGTTATTGCTTTGGTATTAAATGCCTCTGGTCGTGGTTTGTCGCCTGGAAGGAGCTGGAGCTGGAGCCGAAACTTTTTCACAAAAAGTCCTATGTACAGGGGTCCTAACATACACATCCCTATGTCTAGGGATATATGTATATATATGTATATATATGTATATATATCTGTTGTATCTTTAGAAGATGCGCGACATGATGCGACTGCGACTGGTCGTCGGCGGCGGCTGCTGCTGCTGCTGCTGCTGCATGGCAGTAGGCGGTGGTGGAGGAAGGGGCATGGGAAAGCCACCAAAGAGTCATGCCTCCTCCTTGAGCGTAATGGGATGGACGCCGGTCATGCTGGAGGAGGCATTGGAGTCATTATCACCGGACACGCTGCCCGGCAGCGATAGATTGAACTGCGGCGGATAGCCCACCACTCCCATGGGCGACAGTTGCTGCTGCTGTCCATGCGGCTGCTGCTGCTGCTGTTGTCCGTGCTGCTGCTGCTGCTGCTGGGCCGCCTGGGCCGCTGCTGCTGCCTGCAGCTGCTGGGCTGCCGCCTGGGCTGCCTGAGCTGCGGCCACCGCATTCGCAGCCGCTGCCGCCTTGCCCTGATTAACCACACACTTGCGCATGTGCTTCTCCAGCGTCGAGGGCACACTGAAGGGCATGTCGCAGAACCGGCAGCGATACACATCCTTGCCCGTCCGCCCGTGCGTCTTCATGTGTCGCGTCAGCTTGGAGCTCTGGGCGCAGGCATAGGAGCACAGCTCGCACTTGTACGGCTTCTCGCCGGTGTGGCTGCGACGGTGCACGGTGAGATTGGAGCAGTTCTTGAAGACCTTGCCGCAGAACTCGCAGGTATCGTTGCGCTGGCGGCTCTCCTTCTTGAGCAGCGGTCCCTGGATGAGCGAGTTGGCCGCACCGCCCAGACCCAGTGGCTTCAGCTTGAGGTTCTCGAAGAGCGCCGCCTCATTACGATGCAGGGCCTGGGACATGCCCCACCAATCGCCACCGTCCATCTTCATGCGCTTGCTCAGCTCGAAGGGATTGGGGAAGGGATTGAAGAGCGGCACCTGCGATGGGGCACCGCCAGCGGCGGCCGCGGCGGCAGCATCCTGCTGGAACATGTTGCAGTTCTTGGCGAACTCATCGCGCAGCCGGAGTGCGGCCACGGGAAGGCCATTGAGCTTGTCTGCCCCACCAACGGCGCCTCCACTGCGATTGTTGTTATCCGCAGCGGCGGCGGCGGCGGCGGCAGCAGCGGCTGCAGCTGCTGCGGCAGCGGCCGCCTCCTTGCGTCCCGACTCCTGGAGGGCCTGCTTGTAGGCCTCACTGTACTGGGCAATATTGGACAGTCCAAACTTGTCCATGAGCTCACCCACCAGCGAGGTGGCACCGGAACTGGTCGTCTTGGGGCTTTGGCTCTTGCCATCCAAACGATTGCTGACACTCAGATCCTCCGCCTTGTAATCCATATCCTCGCATTCGTCAAGCTCATCCTCGTCCTCCTCCTCGCCATCGAGATCAGCATCGGGATCGTTGTCGGGATCATTGTCGCCCATCTCCTCCTCAGACTCATCGGGCATCGGATCCTCATCGTTGTCCGCCTCGTTTGTCTCCAGCGAATCGGCGCCATCATTGCTGCCATCGTCCTGCTCATCGGTCGGACTGCGATGCACCCTCATGTGCTTCATTAGCTTCTGGATGTGAGAGCACTCAAAGTCACAGGCGGTGCACTTGTAGGGCTTCTCGCCGGTGTGCGTCCGCTGGTGGATAATCAGATTGTTCTCGAAGCGGAACTTCTTGTCGCAATAGTCGCAGGCGAAGCAGTGCTCCGGCTGGAGGAGCTGCTGCTCCTGGCCGCTGTTGCTCGTCTTCGAGGGCGGCGTGCTGGCCGAGCGTGGAGTGCTGGCCAGGATGAGACCGCCCAGGCCACCGTTTTCCGCACCGCCCGCCGATGTAGTTAGCTTCTCGGGCGGGGTCAGAGAGTGCGGTCGGGTGGGTTGACCCACCAGTGGCTGCTGCTGCTGCTGGGCGGCTGGCGAGGGGCTCGCAAAGTGCGGCGATTGCTTCTGTCGGGGACTCGGCGAGCTCGAGTTAACAGTGCTGCCAGCTCCAGGGCTTGTTGTGCCCGCAAGCTGACGCAATCGCTGCGAGTAAAAATCCATCTGCTGCGGTTCCAGCTTCAGGGAGGCTCCGCCAGGAGCTGCCGCTCCCCCAGCTCCAGCCACACTGCCGCCCATCAGGCCGGGTGTGAGCTGCTGCTGCTGCGGTGTCTGCTGTTGCTGCTGCTGCTGCTGCTGGGATTGTTGCTGCTGCTGCTGCTGCTGTTGCAGGCTCTGTGATTGCTGTTGCACGCTCTGCGGCAAGCTCTGCTGCTGCTGCTGCTGCTGCTGCTGTTGTTGTTGCTGCTGCTGCTGTTGCTGCTGCTGGGAGCTGAGGGATACTGGAGGCAGGGCTGCCGGGGGCACAGAGCCACGCTGGCTGCCACTGCTGCTGGACGACGGGGGACGCGGCTCCTGCTGGACCTGCTGGACAGCTCCATTGAAGGCCTGCGCCTGGGCAGCCGCAGCGGCGGCGGCCAGATTGAAGCCATGATGACGGAACTGCTCGCTCACCAGCTGCTCCATCCGGTAGTGATCGGCGGGCGAGGGGCGGCCAAAGAGTGGGGCCACCGTAGGAACTACATTGCCGGGCAGCGGCATGCGCAGCAGCTGGAAGGGATTGGCATGCATGGCCTCTGGTGGCGGCAGCAATGGATGATGCCTCATTCCAGCGGCCATGGCCGAGGCCAGGTTCTCGCGCTGCTGTTGCTGCACGCGCTGCTGCTGCTGCTGTTGCTGCTGCACTTGCTGCATTTGCAGCTGCTGCTGCTGCTGCTGCTGATGCTGTGGCGATCCAATGCTGTTGCTGCTGCTATTGTTGTTGCTGCCACCGCTGGTATTCACCAGCGAGTTGGAGCAGGCCGAGCTTACGGAGCTGGAAAGGATGCCAGCCGCTGCTGGGCTGCTCCTCTTGGGACTGGGACTCATTGCCGTTGGCTGTGGACTCGCCAGGCCAGAGGCGGCGGCGGCAGCGGCTGCTGCTGCGGCAGCCAATGCCAAGGCGCTGCTGTTCAGAGCCGCTGGAGTGGCCACTGTCAAGGTGGCGCCATTGCCATTGCTGCCAGGACTCTCCACGTAAATCTTGACGCCATGCGAGTGCTGGACATGCTGGATGAGACGCCAGGCGGAGGTGTAGCGGGTCTTGCAGGTGGAGCAGGTGTAGTTGCTGGGCTCTGGAATAAATAATAAACATAAAGAGGGTTTAATTAATTATTTAAATTCATAAAAAAAAAAGTTAAATATAATTTAAATCACAATACAACATTTTCTGATAATTATTTCTTAATTTGTTGCTTGAAATGTCTTTCGTTTAAGTTTTAAACCCTCAAAATATTATTTTAATAATAAATCAAGTTAATCTTTATCTTAAATTATTTTTGAATTAAATGTAAACATTTAATTTTCTAGGAAATCAAAGTTTGAATTATTTTTTTCTGTGAATTTTGGCAACTAAATGGTTTTCCTGGCTAAAAACAAGCAGCGGCGAGGTTGCCTGGCAATTTCGTTATTAATTATTAATGAGCTTGGTGGTGCCATACAGGATGTGTTAGCTAGGAGCCAGGATGGGGACAGGACGAGGCCAGGACGAGCCGGGTATTTATTTATTTATTGATTTTGCAGCGGTTGGCATGCCAAAATGCGCCAGGACACGCATTACACGCGGACGGAGATTGCCAATATTGCCAAGGATATTGCCCCCTCTGCACACACAGGACACGCCACACACCACACACTCACACAGGACACGCAGGACACACACATGTGTGTCCTTTTTAGTTTTCTGGCCGCGTTGTTGCGGTTTTGTCGCGACATTTGTTAATTTGCCATGGCGGAAATGGCAGCCGCCAACCACCCATGTCCTGCGACACATGTCCTTCCTCCCCCCCCCCCCCCCCCCCCCCCCCCCCCCCCCCCACTCCCCTTGAGCAACAGATGTAAAATTGGAAAATTTATGAAAAATGTGCGGGACACTTTCGAAAGATAGCCAAGTATATTTTCTGTTTTTTTTATATAATAAATAAAAATGGAAAGCGAATGGCAGGAGGGCTGCTCCTTTCGGCCACATGTCGCCAGCAAGGACAACAAGGTGTTAATGCCTCGCAAGGATAAAAAGAGGAACTACCCCCGTGACTATGACGACGTTCTCTGCATTTAAATGACGCTTTAGAAAAAAAAAAAAAACTAAAGGCACGAAATGAAAATTTAACCGAAAATTATCCGAAATAAATGGAAAATGGAAGCGAGGCGGACACGCTCCACACTTTTCCTTTTTTTTTTATATATTTTTATAGATATATTTTTATGGCTTCAAGGGAGGCTTGCTGCTCGGCCGCTTCCCTCCTCAGCTTCCTGTCAAAGGTGAGCCGTGTTTAACATGATTTCGTCGCGACCCTTTTGGCAGCCAGGATCAAGGATCGCCCAGAGATCGTCGCAGGAGATCGGGGTAGCTCTGCCCGCATGCCGCAGGAAATGCAAATGAATCTGACAGATAATGCCCGCGCCGAAGGGTTGCTCGCGAGTTAACAATAAAAAAGTAAGGAAAAAAAAACGCGCTAAAGAGGTAAAAGTTGTCGAAAAACATCAGGCATTTTATCCTTTAGGATCGCAGCTCGCGATGCGCACGCGCTTCGCCTTAATAATTATGTGGAAAATAATACCAAAAAAAACGGAGAGAACAAAGATAACAAAAAACAACAAACAAGCAGGATCGGAAGCCCATGAAAAGGATGCGCCAGGACGCGGGTTTGGCACGTTCTACTGATTTTTCGTACAGCAGCTGTCGTTGGACTACCGAAAATATTTCAATGATTTTTTTTAGGATTTTACAATCAATAATAATAAAAATAATATTTTGGCAGCTATTTTATTTATTTAAATGCATTCGAAATATGCAAATAAATGAAGAATATTTGAAATTACAACAAAATTGAAAATTTTTGCTGTTTATTTTTATAAGAAATATAAAAATTAGAGTCCTATATTTCCTATATTTTTCTCTCTGTGCTCTTTGGCTGCGGCCAAAGGCCGGATGTCTTCTAGCACCGGAAATGCCAAATTGACCGCCAGGAAGTTGCAGTATAGCGGGGCCAACAGTGCGTATGGGCAATGCCAGCGGGTGGCCCTCAAGAGCTGAGCATAAAAAAAAATAGAAGCCAGAAAAAGGGTTGCCTGTAATGGGATAATTGTTGCAGCAGAGCAACCCCGAGCCCCGAGCCAGCGAGGATGCTGTGCTCCATGCAAAATCCCCTCTAAGCTCTCCGTTCCTCATTTTTTTTTTTCTTCTTCTTCCGCCTTTTACACAAAGGACCCGGGCAGCGTCTAATCCTTGAACGTGAAATTGCATGAGCCGAGGGCATTAGCCATTGATTTCGACCATTCGACCATTCCGGCAATGCCTTTTGCCTGGCTTAGTGCCAGCATGAGTCGATAATTGAATGGCCAAAAGTTGCGGTAACCCTTAACCCGTTGCCTGTAAGCCTTAACCCTTAACCCCTGGACTCGCTCTGATGGTGTTTCATTGTCGCTGCGGTCGCGACACGCTGTGTCCTGCCACAAAAAAAAAATAAATAAATAAATATATTTGGATAATTAACACACTGACAGGTTCGTGTCCTGCTGCATATATGTACTTTTTTTTCTTTTTTTTTTGCAACAAATATCCATTTTGTTGACAGTTGTTGTGCTCTCTTTTTTTTAATGTATTCTCCGACGGATGGATGACTGACTGACTGGGTTGCCATGCCCACCAGCTCCATATTTATAATTACCAAATGGCCATTGTTGGCCCAAAGAGGAGGGGGAGTTGGGTTCGACAGGCGGCGAAAAAACCGAGGGGGGAAGGGCGAAAAAGCGACGAAAACAATGCGTAATTAACGCAGATACTTCGCTGCCGTAAATGTATCTGCATCTGTATTTGTATCTGTATCTGTATCTGCTCCCGTCTGACTTGGCATCCGTATCTGTATCTGTATCTGCGACTTGTCAGTTGAGCGGCATTGTCAGAGTCGAAACAACTTTTTTGTTATTTTCTTCTTCTTTTTTTGCTGTTGATGTTTTTTTTTTTTTTTGTCAGTGACTTTTGTTGTCATCTTGTTCGTGTCAAAAGCGCAAAAGTTCAAGGGTTAAATTGGCCTGGTCGCGCCGCGTATGTGTAGCTCTTTAACCCTTGGCCCCCAACCCCTAAGCCTTAAGCAGCTCAACACTGTGCAAAAAATATTAAGAAAGATACAAAAATTCTTAATAATTAATAATAATAATTAATATTCAAAATACAAAAAGTCTGGTTTAGTTTTTATGATTTTCAAAATGTTTTAAATGTATTTTCTTTCTAAATTTAAGCTTTAAATTAATTTAAAATTGTTTTCAAGTTTTTTTATTTACTTTAATCTTTTTTTTCAACTTTTTATTTTACTTTTACTAATTTTCAAATATTTTAAATGCATTTCCTCTTGAAATTTCGATTGAAATAAATTTCTTTTGGATCACCCTTCACCCTTCACCCTTTTCTCTCTGTGTATTAATATATGGAAGCTGCATTTTGTATATTTTGAAAGACTTTTAAGGCCTATGCTGTGATGTTTGCAAGTCAATCGCTTTGGCGTTGACACGCGACCTTCGCTGCTGTTTACCTGAGTGACCTTTGACCCGGCACCTCCTGCAGCCCTTGCCTCCTGCCCCTCTGCCCCTACCCCCCCCACCTGGCACGTGTCCAAGTTTCAAACAAGAAATGTGTACATTTTCCATATAGAAAAATCTCTCCAACTGACCCAGGGTCTTCCTGGTCCTTTGCTTTTTTTTCAGCGCTTTTGTGCGTGTGTCAAGTCCAGTGCGAGGTCCTTTGTCCAGTCAAGTGGTCCTGTTTCCCCTTCCCACTCTACTCTTCCTGCCACTCCTTTTTTTGTTCTTGTTCTTGTTGTTGTTGTTGTGGCAGAGGACATTCCTTGGCTGTTTTTGAGGCATTCAAATTACCCTCGAGGGCAGCTTCGGAGCTGAGCTTTGTTGTCCTGCCTGGTTACCCTCGTGCATGCAGCTTCGTCCTCTTTTTTTTTTTTTTTAATAGCTGTCTTTGGCTTTTCATCAGCATTTCGCATTGAAATGTCAAAGTCAAAGGGCTAAAGCGAAAGAGAGAGAGAGAGAGAGCAGGAGAGAGTCGTCCTGCAGCAGGGGCTTCGATTGTCACGCTGTCCGAGCGAGTGTCCTTCCTGCAGTTTATCAGCAGGGCTTTGAAGTCCTTGCTGATGCCCGCAGTGTCCGCGCTTTTTCTACATTTTTATTTTCGGATTTCGGTTTTTGGATTTTTTATGCTGCGGAAGGGGGTTTCATAATGCAGCTGCAGCTTATCGCCGAGGGCCCGCGGCCCGATCAGCATACTATATATACATATACACACACAAAGCTATAACCTGGCGCACATCAAACACATTTTTCCACTGCGGGGCGGAATTTTAATTTTGCCACCCAAAAATGCACGAAAGGAGGTGGCGGGTGGGGGGGAGAAATGGTCACAAAACCAAAGCAAGGACTCACCTGTGTGGACTGTGTTGGCCTCGGCATCGACCAGCTCCATTTTTGGACGCTTGGCCGCCGACTGTTCACGCTGCTCCTCCATTTCCTCATCCTCCTCCTCCTCCAGCTCTTGGCCGAGCTGCTGGCGTTGCTGCTGCTCCTCGTAGGGCTCCTGCTTGACCTTGGCGGGATCCTGATCGAGTTCCTCGCCACAGCTAATGTCGCCGGTGGACTGGCGCTCGATGGCGGCGGGACTCGTGGGACCGGTGGTTGTGGTGGTGGCGTCCGCCGTTTCGCTGTCCTTGGGTGTGGTATTGTCGTTTTCTAAACCAAAAAAAAAAATGCATAAAATCCTGATTAATTCGGATCTCAAAAAGGATGTGCAAGAACTTACCATCTACTAGCCGCTTGGGCGTGCTGCTGGCTCCATCCGCCAACAGATCCGCCGGACTCGGTGGTGGTGTGTGTATCCTTGAGCCGCTGGCCGTGCTGCTAACCGCCGCTGCCGCTGCTGCCGCCGCTGCTGTGGCTGCTGCTGCTGCTGCCGCTGTGGCCGCTGCTGCTGATGCATTTACTCCTGTCCCTGCCCCTGCTCCGGCTCCCGGTACAATGGTCTTGCGGGCGGATATGGGGGCAGAGATCGAGGGCCGGCGATTGACCAGACTCAGTGGTCGTCCCTCCTCCGCATCGCGATCCATTTGCGGATTCTGGGTGGCGCACTGGCCATAGTTCTCCTTGTTGCACTGCAGCACCTTGTGCTGGATGAACTTGACAATGTCCGAGAGGGCGAACGCCTTCTGGCAGGCGCCGCATGTGAGGATGTCCTGCGTGGCCACGGCATCGTTCTCTGTGGAGTCGGAATCTGTCGAAAGCGCAGATAGGTTTGTCATTACTAAATCGGTTATATAAAATATTTAAAGCTTAAGTTTTAATGTAATTTTATTTTTGTATATTCAGAATGTCAAAATACAACTTGAAGTATTTTTCAAAGCTTGTTAAGAATTCAAATTATATTTTAACATATTTTTTACAGTTTTCCCTAGCTATATATACTTTCTAAAGTCAAAGAAAGAGATTCTGCGTTCCCTGATTTATTTAGTTCCCAAAACACACAAAGAAAAGAAAAAGTCTAAGCCAATTCCTCAGCTCTTAATTTGAGCCACTTTTATGGACCCATCAATTCCGGCTTAATTTCCACGCTTCCCGAAATTGTATCCTTGCGGCTCCTTGTCACATTTTTATGGCCCGACAACTGCCTGGGCCGGCTTCATTAATTGTTCGCACAGTGTATTTACATATGGCCAGATAAGCAAATATATATATATATATATATATATATATACACGAAAACCCTAAACCCAAAAAGCGGAAAACCGATAACCTCGAAGCCTGAATGTGCCAATCTCCATGCACTTTAATTTATTTGCCGGAGAACAAAACAATAAAAATCGAGACCACCCCCCCCAGCCCCTGTTTATTTGCATATGTGGCAAGGATTTTCCGGTGGTGGTGGATTGATTCCGATTCCGATTCAGATTCCGAATCAAATTCCCCCTCCCCGACCATAAATTCCAGTAGCAGAGCACACATTCTGCAATTAATTCGGGGCGTTCGCTGGCTGCGGTTGTCATGGCTTATCTCTGCCCCAGAAATTAGCAACACCAGGCAAATATACATAAATAAATATAGCAGGAAAAGGAGGAAAAGAAGGAGAGACGGGAGGGGGACAGGAGACACCAGGCTAGAGTCCAGGACCAGCAACTTGAGCGCCCTGAAGGCAGTTCAACTTTTGTTTTCCTCGATTCCCAGCGACAGGACTTGATTGACCAAAGGAGGTGGAGGGGGCAAATATCTTGCTATAGATATATACATATATTTATATTTATATATCGGGAAAATATGCTGGGGGGAGTCTATGGAGAAAAGAAGGACATCATTGCCGCAGGACACATACCAAAAAGTTGAAATCGAAAATGCACAAGTTTTTTATTTTATTTTTGGGTCAAGCGGGGGGAGTTTCTTTTTCAAAACTTTCCTATTTTTTCGTTGCCTTTTTTATAGTTTTATTGATCTGTATTTGTTTTATATATTTTCTTTATAAAAATAAAAAGATTTCTTAAAGAAAATTAAACAAAACGTAAAGCGATTTGAAATCGAATTTTGTATAGAAAAAATTTTATTAAATAGGAAAATTATATTTATATTTTATTTATAAATTTGTACTAATTTCTATTTATTTTTTAATCAACAAATTGATTATATTCTTTATTATTTCCATCATTATCACACATCATTTTCCCCCTTAAACATGATTTTTATTGCACACATTTAAAGCTATATCTGCTATATGATAGCTCATTTTTTTATCCCTCAATTGTCTGACTTTCGTCGAGGACATCATCCTCAATTACAGGACAGGCGGCACACAGTTGTCAATTAGGAAATAGATCTATGAATTATTGACTCCCTGTCGCTTTGCCACTTGTCCTTTTTCTGTGGGTGTTTTTTTTTTGTGTGTGTGTGTGTGTTATTTTTTTCTCCTTCTGCTTCTTTTTTTTTTGTTGTTTTGTGTCCATTCCGGAGGGCAGTTTGAGCAATTTGCGGTTTGCCGGGGTCCAAACAATAACTAATGCGCCCTAAGCGGGGATATCCTCCTACTCCTCCTTGTTGGCTTTTCCCTTGTCCGTGACCGCTGCTTTCCTCTGCTTTTTCCCTCACTTTCCCCTGCTCCTTTCTATGTTTTTTTTCTTTTCTATTTTTATCAATTGATTGTCCTGCTTCTGGGGTGACACACATATGAACACGATGTCGCCGTAATTTCTGCTGATTGCCTGGGTGGCCACGCTCAATTTTCGCTTCAATTTTCCCCTAGTTTTTCCTCCTTTTTTTTTGTATTTTTTTTCCCTATAAAAAGAATATGTTTTCTCCCCGCCTCTGATGGGCATTTTCCAGATGATTATTGTGGTATTTATTGATTGGCCAGCCACGGCAATTGGCCAGGCCCAGAGAGCAGGTAAGCGGCAGCTCACCTTTGGCTATTACCTGTTTTTTTTTTGTTGTTGTTGCTGTTGTTGCTGTTTTGCTTTTGTCTCAGAGGCGTGGCCAAAAAAAAGAAAGGGGCAAGGAAAACGGAACGGAGTGGAACGGGGGCGTTGCCCGATATTTGCCTAAGCGATTAGATTAGATGTTTGCCGGGGAGATTAGCAGAAAGACAGACTGCAAGTTGGGTTTTTATATATATTTATGAAGGGGCACAAAAACTTATTGACAGCATGCACAATATTGCGCCAGCTGAAGAGGGTTAATTTGTGTGGGTAGAGGGGGTTAAGCAGCAGCAACGGCAGCTGTCCGAGGCAAAGGTGAAAGGGTGCCAGGATTCAGCAGGAACTGTCAAACGTGTCAGAGTCGCCTGACAAGTGTCAACAGAGTCCTTGCCAAATAGATTTCATAAAAGAGTGCCAGCTGAAGTCAGTCATAAATTGCATTAACCCCTTTCTTTGGCCAAATCGAATGGGATTGTTGCGATTAAATACTAGAGTTTATATATGAGAATTTATTTATAACAAAAAAAAAAAATAAAAATAAATTACGAAATGAAAAGATAAAAGTTTCTGGGAAAAATCTATTTCGAATTTAAATTGTTTATAATTTGTATTTATTTTTAAACAGAGTTTTAAGTAGAGAAGTATAGAAAACAGTTCTCTTTTTGTCTTAGAAATATATTTAAATATTTATTTATTAATATTGAGAAAGGTTCCCTGGATTTCTCCCTAAAAAAAAAAATAAAATAACTTAGAAAAACACATTCCTAAAATAGGTTTAATTTTTTACTTGAATAACCGCTTGTTAAACTTTATTTATTTTTATTCTATATAATTTAATTTCTTTAAGTTCTTATTTATAAATATTAAGCTGGAAATATGTACTTGTTCCACAAATAAAATCCCATCATAAAAACCACCTCTCAAGTCTTGCATTTCATTTTCTCCTCAATGAAGTCCTTGCAAGTTTTTCAATATTTATGGCCAAGTGTGATGTCATTGGCATCCCTATATAATATATATATATATATTCGATCTGGAAGCTCCCCCCCCCACACCCCCTTTTCCCAAGGATATGCGTAATTAATTCAGCAGCTGCTGCCGCTGGCCCCCCGAGAAAATAAATTGAAGTGCGTCGATTTGTTAACCGCGCAGCTTAACTCAAATATTTACGAGCTGCGAACTGAAAGCCCTCCTGGCCATTTAATGCAAGCCTCCGGCTATTAATATATATCTGTATATCTGTGTATATCTGTATGTGGGCAGGCCAAGTAGGACAATTAAGAATTAACATATTAATAGAACTTTTGCGCAAATTATCAGGACGCACAAGGAAAATATGGAAGCGAGTGGGGAAAGTCGCCCCCTCTATCCTTCTTGTACTTTTGTTATTTATAACGTTTTCGTGTTATTGACTGTTTTTTTGGGGGGAGCTAGAGGGGGGGCGTGGCAAGCCGAAAACAATACGTTGATTGTGCTAATTTATGCCCCCATCCTGACACACACACACACAGAGGCTACCAGTGAAGTCGCAGGATTCGGTTTTATGGCCAAAAGGTTACGGCTTGTGTGGGTGTGTGTGTGTGTGTGTGTGTGTGTGTGTGTGTGGTGGGGATGCCATAAAAACCAGGCAGAAAGGCAGCAGCCGCCACATGGTCGTCCTGTTTTTAGGTGCTCGTCCTCATGGCAGGACCTCCCAAATGAAAAATGGCGTCAGCCAGGAAAAACTGGACCAAATAAAAGGGGAAATAGAAACTTAGGCGGCTTTAAGGACACTCAAAATGGAAATTCAGCTTCTGAAGACAAGGACTTATTCTATGCTTATAAAACAGAAACTAAAGTAAAAACAATTCATTCAAAAATAAGCTCTAAAAAAAATTAAAATCGAAGGCAATTGACGACTCTTCTGGCTTGTTATATAAATACAAAAACAAAAAGCAACAAGAGGGAAAATATTAATAACGAATGCCCCGAAAAATGCTGAGTAAATATTTAAAGGCAACACTTTTTCCCCTTTATTTTTTTTTTGGCCAACTCATTAAAAACTTTAACGGCGACACAACAAAAAAAAAAAAGGTTAAACAAATTCGAAATTCTTTTTGTGGCTCTGACGATAACAGTCTGCGGGGGCGAGCGAGTATCTGTGAGTCCAGCACTAACCAATACTGGCATAGTTCTCGGTTTCGGCTGCCGCCTGACAGTGACAAAGCGACGTCAGCAGCTGAAAAACTCAAAATCAACTGGAGCCCCCGACTTAATTTGTTTAAACAAATTACACACAGATACGAATGGGGGGGCAGCCGAGAGTCGCATTGCGACTATGGAATACCTATTAAACGGTTTAAACTCTGTTGAATATTAACAGATTCTTTTGATTTTTGGTATGTGGTTTCATAAATAATTTACCAACTATCTTGTGCAATTTGGTTAGTCCAAATAATAAAGATCCTGAGATTCAGAGCTGATGAAACCTTCACTTTTTGACTCTGGAATCTACCCTTTTGGGGCACGGTTCGAGTACACACAGATATGGCCACATGGAAAGGTGTTTAGCAGCTGAAACTATAACAAACACAGCGGTACGATATATATATATATATATATATCACAATGATTCCTGTTGTATGTGGGTGAACTCCCCCTCTTGTTTCCCTCTCTCCCTCTGTGTTATCACCACCTTCGCCTTTGCAAAGTGTTTTAGCATACAAAATTTGGTTTTATTTGCCTACTGTCCCCGTCCCCATTCCCATTCCCATTCCCATTCCCATTCCCGTTCCCCTCCCAATAGAACCAGGAGGAGGCAACCAATGGAACCATGGAACCATGCCACCAGGAGTTGTGGAGCGTCGGTCGGTTAGCCAAAAGCTAGCGCTGATAACACCCGCATATGGCAACGGCTACGGCGGCGGCTCGGCTGGATATCTGGACAAACAAATGAGCAAACACAAACTGAAACTGGAACCCAGAGGCCGCCGACCAGAGGCCGGAGACCACAACCGGAGTGGAGCCATGGAGGAGCGCAGAGACCCGTAGACGGACGCAGAGACCCACCAGCCAGGTTGTGAGTGAATGAGCCATATGCAAATATGGTCGCGGCCTGGAATCGGGCATTAACATATAGTCCACGTGTGTGTGCCGCTGTGTGTTAAAGCTGGACACACACGGCGACTGATAAGCCCAAAGGAAATGGGCACAAGGCGAGGGGGAATGACAAGAACCACAGAAATTAACAGAAAATAAATACCAGCAAAAGAATTAAATAGTAAACAATTTCCATTTAATAAAATAGTTTATAATGGCTTCAAAATCTAAGGCAAATTATGATATTTAAGCCAATAGGAAGATGGCTGGCACATAGCTAAGCTCAACTGTACTTCCGGCCTTCAATTTATGATTTTAAATCAAATGAAACTTGTTGACTTTATATAGAAATTAATTGCATCAACTGTACTTCCGGTTTATGGAATTTTCTTGGCCTTTTCTGAAGTCTCAAGGTGGACCATACTTTCTCTATATTTGTCCAGAGCCAATGAAATGTTTCCATTGTTGTTCTGTTTTTTTTTTTTTTTTTTTTTTTTTNTTTTTTTTTTTTTTTTTTTTTTTTTTTTTTTTTTTTTGATAAGACATGTGGCCTGGCCGCCCGTAAGTTTTACTCTCGTACTTGTACCTTTTCTGTTTTCTGTTTTATTTTTTTTGTTTTTGTTTTTTGTCGCTAAAATATTTGTATTTGTATTTGTATTGTGAGCAAGGTGGATAGCTTGTGTGGCTTGGAGTTTGTTTTATTTCCCGAAAAGTCAACGGACATATGTAAATATAGCTGCGATCTATATAGGTAGGTAAGTAGGTTGTAGGCCTGCCGCCGTCGCCGCTGCTTCCCTCTCCCGCTGTATATAGTAGATATATGTCTATGGGTGCGGGCGTTGGCTTATTGCCTTTTTTTCCCCCTCAGAACAAGTCGCTTATCAAATTTGCCCTTTTTTTTGTATTTTTGTTGTATTTTTGTTGTATCTATTTGGGGGACAAGCCAACGACAACGGCGAATGATTAAAGAGTCACCTCGCTCCATCGGAGAAAAATAAAATAGAGCCGCAGTAGAGCCTCTTCCTGTGGTAAGAATTTCTGGGTAATTCCCAGAAAATGCTGCAGTTATCTCCCAGCAAGATAAATGTATTCTTAAAAAGAGAAACCTCAGAGCAATTGCTTATTGGAAAATATTAAGAAGAAAATTTCTGTTTTGTTAAGAATTTTTTTCGACTTTCTTATGGGTTTCTTGTTCCCTTTTTTATAAGAAGATTTTTGTTTATTTTTTTTTAGGCACTTTTATTAATTTTACTTACGGCTCAGCGAACGGAATCCATGATCCTCACTGATCGACAGCATTTTGTTGTACATTTTTAGGTTTAAAAAAAAAGAAGGAAAACTAATTCCTTTTGGGGGCAACTTAAGTTTTGTTTTGTTATAACTTTTAGTGCTCTTAACACATCACAAGTTTTGTTGGGTTCAAAAAAAAAATTGTTTTTAAAAAATATATATTTATATATCGGTGGATGTTTTGATAAAAAAAAAATTGATATATATATTTAAGGCAAAGGCACAAGACAAAGACACACGATCGCAGGTAATCCAATTGTCCTCAGTGTGTTTTGTTGTCAGCAATAAATGTTTCGATTAACGATTTTTAATAGCTTTTTGGCACTTTCACTCAAGACACGACCGGTTAATGTAATGCTTTAAGTTAGCCTGGCTTTTTGTTATCGTTTTTATTTTTGTTTTCGTTTTTCGTTAAGACGACGTGAGGCCGCAGGATCTAAGGATCTGTAGAGCGCGTGTGTTGTTGACCCCTCGGAGGCTTCACGTGGACTGACTTCCTGGGACGCTCGATGGTCGGTCGACGGTCGCCGGGTTGCTCGACGGTCGACTTCCTGAGAGACAGAGGCTGTGTGCCGTCAACGCTGGCTGAGGCAGCGCAGTCGATACCGACAGCGACATTTTTTATCCACAAACACACACACACACACACGATGCTCTCCCTTTGACCCTCGAGGTCCGGGGATAAAAAAAAAATATACGGCATAGGAAAAAAAAACTACACACACGAACACTACACACCCAGGGGTTGGTGTTGCTCCCTCTCCCTCACTCACACACACTCACACACACACATGTTTGAGTTGCGAGTGGACCAAAGGCGGACGTCGAACGGTGGAAAAGGGGGATGAAAACGTCTCCGTCACTGTCGACGTCGCTGTCAGCGTCGCTGCCTAGTCCCCCGTACCCCCCCTCAAAGATCCTTGGAAAATCTGGTGCCGGAAAATCCCTCCACACACACAAGCACACACACTCATGCACAACGACAACTGTCCGCCGCTAATCGCTGCCCAAATTGAGTTGTTACTCCAAAAGGGTTGGGGGGGGCTTACACAGTTACAGTTATGTCAGGGACCTTTTATCCCTGGCAAGGGGTTAGAGAGGAGCCCTAACCTTCCACCAACTGACCAATGGCAGCAGCTGTCCGTCACTTATTGGGGGAGGGTCACTTGGAGGCTAAGAAAGGGAATAACTATCTCTTGCCTTATATTTGTAATTTTATGAATTATTGATGTTTATTTAATTGAAGAAAGTAAGTGATTAAATTAATAATAAATACAGAATAAAAAAATTAATACAAATTAATAAATATATTTTAAATAAATACTCAAATTTATGAAATCTTGCAGGGTATCTGTATTTTCTGGCAGATCCTAGCTTACAAACGGCCTTGCAAAATATATAAAATTATTATCCATTGTAGAATTAAATAAAAAAATATATATATATTGAAAAAAAGTGTTTAGCTAATAAATATTAAAAAAAACAATAAATATACTTTGTATATATTTAAGATTTCCTTAGAGTTTCGTGAATCAAAAAGAAGCCTCACCTACATATTTCTACTTTCTGTTTTTATATATTTTTACTTTTCCATTTACTGCTTCATTTACTTATTATTATTATTTGTGTTAATTATTAATTTATGTATTGTATTTAATTATTAGCTTAATAAAGTACTTTACCAAGGAAAAAAATCCAAATACAAATGTTTTTTCCTAAAAATTAAACAAAATTAACAGCTTGGTGAAGAAAACATATTAAACTTTATGCAATCATAAGCAAGACTATTAAAACTATAATTTTAATATGTGATATAAATAAATAAATAAGAAAAGTATTTAAATAAAAATGGAATAATTTAGTTAATAGTTTCTAGGATCTCTTTCCTCCTATAACCCCGAGTTTTTTGGTAGGGCTCTCCTCCAGAGAGGATGCTACACACATTTATTTCTTAATGAAGATGTTTTTTGAGCTATTTATGGAATTCTCCTTATTCAACCGAATGCTCCACAGATCCTGCTTAGAGTTCCTTGCCCTCACAAAATCTTTGCTTCTCTCGCTCTCTCCCTCTCTGCCACTTCTGCCAGGATGTGCGCAGTAGCAGAGCGATTTGAGCTCCGCCGCGGAAGCTGCGCAATAAGTGTGGCGACCAGCCCCGATTTTCATCTTTCCCCTAACCAAATCCCCTTATCCCCCTTCCTTTCAAGCAGAAGAAAAAAGGATGCGTAACATTTTCTAAGATTTCTCTCCATCTACGCGCACGTTAATCCTTTCTTTTTCTTTTCCGTTTTTTTTTTTCTTTTTGCTGTCACGGGGTAAACGATTTTTTGTGTGTTGTTTTTTCCTGTCGTACCTATACCGATTTCTATATAGAGTAATGCCCATATAGCAGGGCGAACCCTGCTGCTGCTTGCCCAGTTTTTTTTTTTGCGCGCGCATTCAATTCTTTACCCCTCGGAGGCAGCGGCGCCGGCGCAGCTGTAAAAGGATGCTGCTAATGTCCTGCCCCGCCAAGGAGCAGAACTCGTCTTTGGTCCTTTTGTGCGCGTTAATCAAACGCTATTCTTGGGCAGGGAGGGTCGGGCAGGAGAGGGTAGGGGACAGGACATCCAGCCCGCGTCCTGTCGCCTTGCAATTATTTTTTATGCAATTTTTAGCGATCGCCGCCGTCGCCTTAAAGTTTCCTTTTTTTTTCTCGCTTTGCTTTCCCTTTGTGTACTGTGATTTTTTTTTTGTTATTTCCTTGGGCAGCCTCCGCCCGGATTTTGCAACCCCCGAAGAAGGCCAAGACGAAGGATCTCTGGAGGGGAGGGGGAGAGTTGCGAATTGCGTGTCCTGCGTCCAGGTAGCGCGTCCCGTGTGTGTGTAACGGCATTTTTTGTTCTATGCAAATTTTTTTTTCTTTATTTTTTGTGTGTGTCGCTCCCTGTTGCCTGATATTAATTTTTTATGCCCCTCGTGTGCGTGTCCTTATTGTTTTCGTTTGGGTTTCCTTCCCCTGGTTCCCTGATTTTTTTTCTTCCCTTTTGGGTGGTGGCCAAAACCAAGATTTTCCCAAGATATGCCAGGAGGGTTTGGGGTGGCGTTTTTTTTTTTTGTCCTTCGTTGCTGTCACATGTGTGTGAGGCAGGCAAAGGTTGTATTTTTTTTCCCTGGGAGGTGGTGGAGGGAGGCAGGAGGGTCCTGCAGCCGGCGCAGCTTCGCATTGATTACCGTCGCTTTTTTAATTCAATTCAAACAATGATAAAAAGGAAGACAGCCTGGGACAGGACAGGATCCTTCTCGGGCTTCACCCTAAGACAGGCAATTGTCGTTTGATTTTTTTTTTTTCATTTCCATAATTTCTATACAGAATTTTTTCCCCGCTGATAATTTCTCGGTGATATTCACGTTTTCCTGGGCCAGTTTTGGTTTAAATGAGCAAATCTCTCACTGGAAATGCATTCGTTTTTAACGGAAAATTTATGGCTCCTTGGCCAGGGGCGGGGGGAAAGCGAAAGGAAAGGGTGACCGGTTTTGGTGTTCTTTTTGCTTCATTTTTTTTCTGAGTTCTGCGTGTTGCAGATAGAAATCCTTGTGGCAAGGCGGCTTTTCTATATCTTTTTTCTTTATTTTTTTTTCTGGCTTAAATTTATTTTTGTTTAGCAAAAAAAAAAGCAAAGAAAGAATATGGAAATTTGATCGGTTTGTAACGGTTGCTTTTCTTAGGGAAATAAAGCAAATAATATACCAAAATTTCGTATAAAATATTATTTTTAAATGATTTTATAGTTAATTTTTAATTCTGTAATTTCTGTATTTTATAAATCTTTTAGTTTATAAATTCTGTAAGCAGTTTTAGTTGCTATTTTTTTATAAAGAAATATCTCTTTTGGTTGCAACCTTCGTTATCTTGACCCTGCACAACCTGCTGTCCCTTCCTCGCAGGACTTCTTTGTTGTTGTGATTGGATTTGTCATCTTCACGCAGATTGTTGTGTCGGTCGAATCAATCAGTTTCCCTACATTTTCTTAGACATTTTCCCTATGGATTTACCTCAGCTCGAGTGGCCCTGGGAGACGTTTTGCTAATTCCCAAAAATAAGGTGAAACACGTCACTCTCTCTCTTTTTTTTTTTTTCTCTTCAAAAATTTATAATTATTTCTGTTGCTTCACCTTGTTCCCCCCTCCCCCGCCTTCTCTTCTGTATTTTTGACAATTATTGTTCGAGGTGCTCCTTTCACGATGATGAAATGTTGTCGGCGGACGTGGACACAGGTCGCAGATACAAAGATACTGCGATACTACGATGCAGAGATACTGCGATACAGGGGCATCAGATACAGATACAAGACACGCAGCGCTACAGATACACAGATACAAAGATACGGGGGCGACACAGGCAGCACAAAGGCCACTAAATAGCTTCACGTTGGCCACTGAGTCGCATCTTGGACATGCCAAACGATCGAGCCAGAGCTCTTGGACCTGCTCTGGGCTCTGGGAGATCTCTGGGGAAAAGAGGGAGCTGGGGGGAGCAGGGGGCAGGGAGCAGCAGCAGCAGCAGCGTCATCATTGACACGCAGATTGTGCAACTACAAAGGCGCAGTTCGGTTCGGACAACAAATGTCCGAAGGAGAGGACAAAAACTAAAACTATATACAGAGAAAGGAAAAATTAAGATCAGGCAGCAATAGAAAAGAAAAACGGTTTTCAGACTTCAAAACTCTATGGTGGTTTTTAGGGATAAATATTTAATAAATATTTTCTTATATTAAATAGTTTCTAAAATCGCCACAATTAATTACAGAACAATCTGTCTCTGGGATACAAAGTTATAGCTTTTTACAAACAAGACAATGTAGTTGTTTTTATTTTTTTTTCCAGAAAACTATAAATCCAATAGCTTTCATTTATTTTTCTATATGTTAGTAATAAGTTTATCTTGTTTTTGAATAAAGTTTTTATTTTTTTACTAATGTAATTGTATTTTTTTAAGGCTTGCAAAAGAAAAAAATAATGACTTTTAGCCTGGCAAATGTAAGTAAGTTCTTTTATGTACAAAAAAAAAATAAATAATATAATAAAAAATATCATTTAAAAAAACCAACAAAGTAAACTGTTTAATTTTTTAAACCTAAACAAAATTAGTTGTTTATTTTTTTAAACCTAAACGAAGTTAAGTGATAAAAACAAGCAATGATTGTCGTTAACTTGCTTATTTTTTAAGCTTTCGATTTATTTTCCTTAACTATAAATACTATAAGAGAACTGAATTTAAATATTAAGAATATATACTTAAAAAAAGAATTTTCCTTACATTTCCTTCAAAGCTTCTAATTTTCTCTCTTTTGAAAAAACCTTAAAAATAAATTAAATAATTTTTAGATACATCACTTTAATCTCTAAATTTTTCCTTCACATTTACTTGATATTCTCCCCTATATTTTCGCTCTCTGTACCCTCACACAGTGAGAACTTTCTTCGCTGCCATACAGCAGGTAATGAAAATAGGAAAATAAGCTGGCCTCGGGAGGCGAGTGTATGACGACAATTACTCAAGTGACATCTCCATCAGCGAACGGAGATCTTTTGGCCAGACGTGGACTTGGACGTGGACTTGGACCAGCGAACGTGCCCATCTTTTGGCCTCGACTCCGGCCAGCTGTAGGTGTTGCCCCATTTCGGTTTATTTCATTTTTTTTTTTTTTACTTTTAGCCTCAGCCGCAGCAGCATTCGGTCTCAATGCGGTTGTTCCCTTCGTGTACGTGTCTCGCATATTGAACGGCTATATCTATATGTTCACAGCCACATCCAGAGACATAAGAAAAAGCAACAACATCCAGGGAAACGAGAGAGATTCCACGGTGAATCGATATTTATGGAGTAATCAGTGACATCGATTTATGCGATGGCCAAAGATGGCAAGTCAGTGTCGAGATTGAGGTATATTTTCCTAGCAAGAGTTATCCCCTTTTTCGGGGGTTTTACTTCATTTTTTTCTTTTAAGAAGCAAACATAAATTACTTAAAGCGAATTTGTTATAATTTTTTGAAAATTATTTTAAGGATAAATTAATTTAGCGATATTTTGTGGCCTAATAAAAATTAATAAATAAATATATATAAAAACTTGGCCATGCCATCTGACAGCACTTGACATTATCCCTTTTTGTTTTTATCCCCAGTCCTTAATGGGCGTGTCATTGGCCGTAAACACCCACAAGATACAAGATGCAAGATACAAGAGCACCAAATACAAAAATAAACATCCTGCAATGCCTGATTTATACGCAATAAAATCGAGGATAACACAGGAGCAAGCGGCAGGATATAATAAACACCGGCAGAACAGCACAGATGATGTGCTGACCATTTCGGTAGAGACAATGGGATCCTGCGGACTAACAGGACAACGCCCACAGAATGCGAATGATGATGGGCTGTCCACCAGTCACAACAAAAGCAAAACAACAGGCAGGCTGGCAGGCTGGCAGGCAGGGAGAAAGACACAGGGCACACAGGACACCGGCAAAGTCGTAATCATAAATAAATTGCACACAAATTGTGGAAAAGGATGTTGCCGTGACCATCCTGATCAAACTGCAGAAGCCGACGAGGCTTGGTAGAGGCAGGGGTGAATCCAAGAGCATATCCTGCTGGCTAAATCCACGACAAGTGGCGCCTCGGGAGGATAAGGATTTATTATTATTAATTTCCAATACAAATCAAAGCAGAAATTGGGCCTGTAATTTTATTACAAAAATCAATAAAAAAATTTAAATATATTTATATAAATATTAGAAAATTAAATTCCTCGACTCTTAACCCCTCACAGTCCTCACTTTAAACCTTAACCTTTTTTAAATCTCAAACAAAAATTACTAATTAAATTTGATAAAAACCCATTAATCAAATTTATTTGGCGATAGTCAATTGCTTATCGAAATCGACATCAACTTCGGTTGCATATCGAATTCCCTAGCCCCTCGTCCCGATCGAATCTGATGCATTATTGTGTCACGCAGGCATGCGGGCAGCGAAAGGGTTAAAGCTAAATTATCTAAGCTAATTTCGTTTTTACAATTTAATTTGTTTGAATTTCCACATGTCCCGCATTTGAACGAATTTATTAGCAAAGCGTTTCGCCCTCTTTCTTTTTTTTTTTTTGGGTATTTAGTTTTTGGGTCTCAGTCTGGGCTTGGCCGAAGGTCTGCAGCACTCCGGGGTCTTATCTTGCGGATGATTCAGTCCAAGGTAAGGCCCCGGAATTGGGTCATAGCCGCAGCCAAACTGGGTCCCAAAAAAATACAAAAACAACGAGCGAAAGAAGTAAAGGTAGGGAAAGATATATATGCTATATATTTACTATATATTACCAGGCCAAAAGCTGAGTGTCATGCGTGAATGGGGCCCCGGGCGTATACACTTCCGGTTCAGCACCCTTTTTTCTTTACATTTTTCTACCAAATAAAGTCCAAGTTTGAACTCATATTTCACGGCTGATTGAGGTGGAAAATTCAAAGGGGAAAAGAAGTGGAGTAAGAAAATGTATAAAAAGAGGTCTAAAGATGGATCTAAGTTTATCAATTTTGAGGCCTAAGCAAGTAACTTTAAATACTCGAAATATCTTGGTAAACATATTTATTATATATTAATTATTTAGCAATATTTTCTCCATTTAAAGAATTATTTGATATTTAAATAATCAATATTTAGCCTTAGTTTTTAAGCATTTATTGATCTTAAGCCCAACTTTCCTTCTGAAAAAAAAAACCCAAGAGAAAAAAAGGCAGGCCTAGGCCCTGTCTAAATTTGGCATTAATTGCTTGCAAAATGTCTCTTGCCCCAAAAGGGAAGGGGATAAAGGGGCTATAGGGGGGCCCCGAGGCAGGGTCAGGGGCGCCCCACATTACGACGGGGGCGGCAGAGTCAATGCTCGTGCAGAGTTGGCAAGTTCCAATTCCAGGTCTTCGCCATCGCCGTCGTCGAGGAGGACAATAAAAGTTCGTGAGAACTTGATGCTTATCGAACTGAACTTGCAGACAATGCCGCTGCTGCTCCGCGGCATCCACTTGCGGAAAATGCTTAGGAAAATGTCTAGAGAGGTGGGCATTTTCCCCTGGCTTTGATTAGCCTGAAATGGATCAAAATCAGAGGCCAGAATTTCCCACAGTCCCACAGAGAGTCGCACACAGCTGCTGGCTTGCGAAAAATAAAGGATTTCTATGCGATTTCTGCAAACACCTCTTTCACGTGACAGCGAGTCCTGTTAATCCTTTTTCTCACGCACCAAAAAATCGGAGAACCTTCAATAAAAAGAGAGATTCAGCGGCGAGCTCTCCTCCTGGCTCCTGGCTACGTTCTCAAGCATCCTTCGATCTCGATGACACGTCGCAAATATCGGACAAGCCCACAAAATGCGCACTCATTGTCCTGGCGATTTTGCCAGGGTCCTTTGCACACTCTCCCTCTGTTTTTCTTGTTCCCCCTGTTGTTGTTCAGTGCGAGATGCGAATTCAGGTAGCCTGGATCGGCTCCTGCATCTGCATCCTCATTGCGAGGCCAACAAAACAATGGCAACAAATCCGAATCACGATCAATTCAATTACCAACTCCCCAAGCAGGACGATCGCAGGATGGCTGCCGAGGAGCCACATCACCTGCTTGCTTGCCAGGACAATCAGCGAGATTTCTTTATAGATTTGAGACAATTTGCTACTAATTTTCGCAAAGGAAATATAGGGAAAGTATCTTTGATTTCTTTTAAAGAGTTGCTCTAGTTTTTAATATTCTTTTTACTATACTGCTCTTTTTTCTCTAAATTTTTTTTTTAAATTTATTTATACATTTTCCTCTCAGTGCATGGGGCTAGCTAATCAAATGGCCGGCCAGGCCATTATCCCAGGGATCTTTTCGCATTTTCCAGCGGCGCTGCTTTGTCTACCAGCAGCGTCTTTTCTGCTGAAATGTGAAGCGGCCAACAAGTGTCCGGGTCCAGGATATAGGGACACAGGACTCCTCTATGCGCTTAGTGTAATGGGATAAGCTGCAGCGGACATCGACATCCCTTCTTCGTTTGCTGCTCTCACAAGTGCAGCGATAATGAAATTTTATACTTGTACATTTTGCTTGGAAAATTGTGGGAAAATCTCTGGGTTAATCCCCCCCCGTAAATTGTTCGATCGATTGCAGGTGCAGAGGAGTTTCCCCCATTGTTTCCCCTTGAGGGCTAAGCCGGAATTTTCTGGTCTCGATTTGCACAATTGCCCAGGGATGGAGCCAGAAGCAGGGAGAGGGGCTATCAAGGATGTGTTTGGAGGATTTCCTTCATTACTTTGGAATTTTAGATTAAATTTGAAATGATGTACAGGAGATTCTGGGAAAACAAAAGGTTTTCATTGCTAATCAAAGACTATTTTGCTAGAAACTTTACCATAATAATGTTTAAGGGTTTCCCCTGTTAATATCCTATTTATCAGTTTAAAATATATATATAGTTTCTCAAAAACCCTTATCAATTCATCTTAATTCCTACTCACTGTCTGTGATCACAAATCTCTCAGTTGTTCCGTTGACTTTCGGACCCAACTCTTGGCCTGGGAACCTCACAGGGCCATCACCTAGATTACCGTTAGACTCACCTGCAAAGAGAACAAAAAATTCAAGGTGCATAAATTATTAATTAAGAAGAAGTGAACAGAAATTAAGAGAGAGAGAGAAGGAGAGATGGAGCAAAAAGCGGATTCCAGTGCAAATAAATTAGGAGGTGGGAAAGCCACTTCAACTTCGACTACCGTCACCCATTCCAACCACGTGGTGGCACACGCAAGAACCGTTCTTTCCACCCACTCCACTCTATACCACACCTCCCACACCCAACACCCATGGTTATATATGTACGATCCTAACCCACAGGCAGAGACAGTGACCAGTAATGACCCCACACCGTTCGCTCGTTCATGTGAATGGGGAATTTTTTCACACTGCACTTGAGTCTTGATCCGCGGAAGACAAAAGAAGTTCGCATAACTGGAATTAAAGCAGCGCCAGCGGTAACTGCAACTTGCAACTGGCAACTGGCAACTGCTGCTGCACACTTTCCTGGGCTCGTGGGTAGCGCATGTGCTAAATGGGCCACGCGGGGCTCCTCCTGCGCCTCCACCTCCACCTTCTCGCATGCAATCGAAGTGGACAACTCCAGCGCCAAGTCAGTCACCCCGAAAAATAGCAGCAACAACAGTAACAACAGCACAAAATAAAATAAAATAAAAATAAAAATAAAGAGGAGCTTCAAGCCAAAGTTAAAGCTGAAGCTGAAGCTGGGCCCCATCAGCGGAGACAATGGTGGGAATATTCTCATATTAAGAAATCGCGCGATCTTCAGCGCCAGATGTGTCCGTGTCCGTGTCCGTGTCGGTGTCGGTGTCCGCCAGAGTGTGTTTGTATTTAGTGCAACGCCAGGTCAGTACCACCACCCAACTTCCAAAGCCAACCCTTTCGCCCCCGCAGCGGCCAAGCACAGCTAGAAATTCTAGGGATTAAATTAGATGGCACAAAAAAAGACTTAAAATTAAAATCAATTTGAATTTAAATTTTAAATATTATTTAAATGCATAAAACATAACAAATACTTTAAAATTTAAAGACTTACAGCTTTAAACACTCTAAAGTCTTTTTAAAAATATTTAGAAACCATTTAAAAAATATTTCGAGTCTTCCAAAAATGTGTCTCAAAAACAAAACTCATTTTATATTTAAAAAAAAAACCTCAAAATTTGTTTTCAGTGTGCAACATGCAGCAGCAGCAGCAGCAACAAATGCTCATGGCAAATTCGCAACGTGTCGTGGTCGTGCCTCTGTTGTCATGTCCGAG
>VNJN01008304.1:0-15882 GCA_008042485.1 Drosophila mayri
GAACCTGTATCCTTCGATGTAACATCGCATCTTCCTTACGGCCCATACGATGGCGAGACACTCCTTCTCGGTCACCGAGTAGTTTCTTTCGGCGCTATTTAAGCGTCGGCTGGCGTAGGCCACCACTCGCTCCTGTCCATCGATGGTCTGGGTTAGTACGGCTCCAATGCCATACTCGCTGGCGTCTGTTTGCAGCACGAATTTCTGCTCAAAGTCCGGGCAGACTAAGACAGGTGCTTCCGTCAGTCGCGTTTTCAGCTCCTGAAACGCCTGATCCTGTCGTGGCGTTCAGTCCCATTTCTTGCCTTTCTCCAGCAAAGATGTCATCGGCTTCACGATATCGGCGACGTTGGGTACAAATCTGCGATACCAAGATGCAATTCCCAGGCATCTCCGAAGTTCCTTCAAACAAGTCGGTGGTTGCAGCTCGCGGATCGCGGCTACCTTATCCCGGTCCGTGTGGATCCCTTCCTCGCTTATTACATGCCCCAAGTAGGCGATGTGGCGCTGAAAGAAATAGCATTTGTCTCTATTTAGCCGCAGGTTTGCTCTGCGTAATCGGCGAAATACCTCCCGAAGGTTCTCGACGTGTTCCTCCAGCGTCGACCCGATGACTATAATGTCGTCTAAATAGGCGAACGCATGCGGCTCCATGTCCGGACCGATTACCGTATCCAGGGCCCGCTGAAACGTCGCTGGGGCCGAGTGCAGTCCAAATGGCATCACTCGCCAATGGAATAGGCCCCGGCCAGGAACCGTGAAAGCCGTACATTCCCGACTCTCCAGAGCTACGGGAATTTGCCAGTATCCATTCTTCAAGTCCAAGGTCGAAATGAACTTGGCGTTTCGTAGTCGCTCCAAGATCTGGTGGATCCTTGGCAGCGGGTACGCATCCGGTACAGAGTTCTCGTTCAACTGCCTGTAGTCGATGCACATCCGTGCGTCACCGTTTTTCTTGGCCGCGATCAAAATCGGGGCACTGTGCGGGCTCTTAGATATCTCGATACGGCCACCCCTAAGCAGTTCGTCTATCTGCCTATCAATGATGGCTCTCATGGCCAGATTCCGGGGAGAAAACCTCTGTTTTATCGGGCGGTCGTTGCGCATTTCGATCCGGTGCTCCGCGATGTGGGATACTCCGGCCAGATTCTTAAATTATCCCAATTCCTGTTCTAGGAGTTCCTCCACCCAGGGCTCTGGGTATCCTTGTCCCGATTCCGGCTGGTCCGGTTCCTCGGGCGTATGACTCACAGAGTCGACCGTGCCGCAGAGGGGCGCGTTCTGCTCAAGCGTTTCCTCGGCGTGGTCCTGGAAGCGTACACGCCTCTTGGAGGTGCGAAAAGGGTTTTGCTGCGCGGCGGTGGCGTTAGCCACAGGCAAAACATGGCTCCATCTATTTGGCCGACTGGTTGAGGGTACCTCTATATCTCGGGCTGTTCCCGTGCATGAATTCCTATTTGCTGCCCGTGGGGCAAGGGTCGGCGGTTGTCTTTGTACAGTACGCGGCTTGGGTACTGGTTCTTGTATGGCGATCGGCCCCTCCTGGGTAACCGTGCCAAATAATCCTCGATGCGTTTCCTCTGTCATTGCTCCTGATTGTCCCCTCTCCGACACTCCTCGTCGTTCCGCAGAAGGCCCGAGCGTGTCTGACTCCTGGTGGCCCGCTTGTGACTTCCCTGGGAGTCCGGTTCCTGGTGGCATGCTAAGGGCTTCCCTGGGGGTTCGTCTTGGTCGTGAGGCTTCCTCGTGTAACTCTCCTCGCCGTCTTTCCTCTTGTATCCTCTCTCGCATCTTTTCCTCTTGTGATCCTTCCCGCTGTTCCGTGCGTGGCTGATCCTTTTGTGTCCCTCGTTGTTCAGAGCGTAGTTCCGTCTCGTCCCCTGTTCTCCAAGTCCGCGCCCTAATGAAGCTGTGTGTAGCTGCCGTATTCAGGGTGGCCACGAATCTTCGCCCTTCCATAGTGATGGTGGCTCGGATGCGTCCCTGGCGTTGGTGGAGAGTTCTCTCCTCTAGTTGCTCGGGTTGGCTGGGTTCCTCGGGTGATTCCCGGTCACTCGAGGCCCGTTTCCGTTTCCCGAATCCTGACGTCGGCAGCATTCAAATGTCCGTATTCCTCGTCGTCCGCAGTCCCAGCAAAAAAGTATCTCTGGGTTTCGGTATTCCGTTGAGAAATGTCCGGGCTGGCCGCAATTCCTAAACGCCCCCCGCACATTTACTGGTGCCTGCTCCGGCGTTGTTGCCCGACTTGTCTTCGCGTTCCTACTGAAGTTTCCTGGCATAGGGTTCGTCGGCGGACTGCGGGCCGTGCGGTCCGCATCCGTGGTGGTGTGCGAAGTAGGTGGTGCCCGTGAGTTCGGGTCCTGATGTATCTGAGCCCGTCCGCTCCTGCGGCGAGTCTCCTCGTGTTCGACCACCAAGTGAGTCAATTCTGCTAACGTGTGAAAGTCCTGTTTCCTTACGAACAGTTGATATTCCGGCGACATGTTGTCGTAGACCCGTTCCAGCTCTCGTTCAGCTGTATATCCGGCCCGGCGCATCTGCAGGCGCAGGTCTACCAGATATTCCTTAAAGGGCTCGTTGGGCCTCTGAAAGTGAGTCCTAATCTCGTCCTCCAGCCGCTGATAATAGCGCGGCGGCAGCAAGAAATCCAAAAATTCCATGCGAACCTCCGTCAAAGTGGCGTTCCGTAGGCCACTTGTCCTGTACCAGCTCGCAGCGCGGCCAGTCAGTAGTACTATTAAAGCTGGGGCGAGATACTTCTGATCGATCCGGCTAGTGTCGGCCCGTTCCTCGATATGCTCTATGAAACAGAGCGGATCCGTCGTCCCGTCAAATGAGAGTACCCATTTGGTCATCCGATCCAATGGTGCGGCTCCCGGGTCCCCATGGCACTATGGGGCGAACGACCACTTTTTGTGGCATTAATTAATAACTTTAAAACGAAGCAACATATTTAAGTTCTGTTTTTTGATTTATGTTAATAATAAAAATAGTAATATATTGTAACAAAAAATTAACATGAATATACATTCAATTGAGGAAAAAAAATTTTTTTTTCAGTGTATCCATTTAAAAAATTTTTAACCTAAAAAATTGAAAATATATTATTAAAATTATACAATAAAAATTAATTGGGCCTTGTCTTACCTTGTTTCTACATAAATTCGAAGGTTTCATCTTTTGATTTACATTTTTTCTCAGCAAATAGTCTAGAAAAATGTTATTAATTTCAAGAAAAACTGAAAATTAAGAAATTAGAATTTTATTGAAATAAAATAAAACTTATTGTTCATTGGCATCGCTTTCATTCTCCAGCACCATACTCCAGCAATATCCTAATAGGTTTTCATTAGGATCAATTCCTTCGTCCAATTCGTCCAATTCCTCTGTGCCATATTCACAAGATAGTAATTCTGTAACTTCATTTGGAAGGGGAAGCTTTTTTTTTACTCTCCTATTGAGGTTAACAGAGGAAATTATTGGGTCTGATGTGTCCATCGCCCTTTGGAATACATCGGAAAAATTATACTTCCGGCTAATTTTTCTTGCATGGTGCAGGCGATCGGATTTATAAAGTTTATTTCTTGATTCCGCGCCCTCTTCTCCAAAGTATCCTATTGGC
This sequence comes from Drosophila mayri, assembly GCA_008042485.1. NCBI lineage: Eukaryota > Metazoa > Arthropoda > Insecta > Diptera > Drosophilidae > Drosophila > Drosophila mayri. Next base: position 3,623 of record VNJN01008304.1, read on the forward strand.
AGGATGGTATTTTCAATAACATCACCAGAGTGTACCAGGATTTTGTGCACCGTGGCAGTCATTGGCAGCCAAGGATACTCGTCGATAATTAATTCTGCAGTTGCATAGCAGAACCTTTTAAACTTGGCAACATTAATGGGCAGCTGGCATGAAAGACAGATTAAAATTGTCCTAAGATTTGCGACCAGTTTAAGGCTTATTCCAGTAATCTCTGAAAATGTATTTGGGTTACTGAAAGCCCGACGAGCAGTGTTTCCGTCATTTGTGCTGCCAAATCCGCCAACCTTCGGTTGATCCACTTTTAATGACAACTGCTGCCAAAACAAGGCTTGGATGTGGGCCTTTCGTTCAGCAACTATTCTTTTATCGTCTGGGCTATATATTTTCCATTTTTTAATCTGGCATTTATAGCCTGCGTGTAAAATGAATTCAAAGAACCTAATCCAACAGTAAAGGGGGCTCAAGCCATAGTTTAGGTTGCTTAGAACTGGAAGGAACTTTTCACATTTAAAATTCTTGTTGTTTAAAAAGTCCTTCGGTTTAGCTCCACAAATTGGGCAAGCTTGAGATGAACTTGTCCCCGTCAATACGTTTAGGACTTTGCCATCGATAACGGTTAGATGTAACCGGAATTTAATATACAAGATCTTTCCATGGGTCATAATAATCTTGCATGATTTTAAATTAAGGACCTCTGTTTTTAGCCTTTCACTCTCTTGAAGTATAAGATCTTTGGTCTTCTTCAGAAAAGCTAGCCTTAAAGGGCGACAAAAACGTATGGATTGTGGAGTTATATTATTCCACAAAACGTTACTTGATGCATCAACAAATCTCAGCGGTGTTACGGTCGTAGCGAAAAGACTTGAATCCTTTTTAGTGGGTTGCTCTGACGAATAGCCTTGATTATAGCTTGATTGTCCAGAGCTGCCATCAAATCCATAACTTAAAATTAGTTCCGCTGTAAGGAATTCCGTGCCTTGATTTTCCATTACGCTCAAAACAACCTTTTCCTGTAAGCTTGCGATACGTGCTGCTGTGTGGTCTAACAGATTTTGAAGAGGTACCTCGGCCGTATATCCTTTGGCCGGCAATCCTTTTTCCGATCAGCTACCTCCCTGTATGATGGAAACATATTGTTTTTTGTTTGCTCTCTAATTGAGCAATATTGTTGTTTTGTCAGGCCCTGGTCCAAAATTAGAGCTAAAGCCTCATTAGCAGACACTTTCGTTGGGCTTTCTACTGGCTTGCTTAAAATTTGTCGGATATATTTAGCTTTCTGCGGACATAAAGCCAAGAATTTTAACACGTAGGCAAGATCAGGCTGTGCCCGCTTTCGAGCAGCAGCACTTGCAGCTTGAATTAAAAATGACATATTTCTTGTCCTATTTGCTAAAAAGCCTTCAATCTCCTTTCTTTGTGTTCTTCCTTTTTTTAATATATATGGTAATGCAGGCCGTCCAACTGCTCTTGTTTGTTTTGTTATAATAATAGTAGTCTCAGAACTAAGCCAGGCAGAATGTCTTCGCTCAAATTGTTTAAAGTTCCGTTTTGATTTCCTCCAATTCTCAGAAATTTTCCAGGAAATGCTTCTGCTTTTTTCTAATAAAATGCTTTCGTCTTGCTCAGAAATGGCTCCACGGATTTTTTCTTTAAAACAATTAAAAATTGCAATACATTTTTCATCGCTCGTTGTCTCGGAGTTCCATTTCACGAACAGCTCGCAGTTACGCACTTTGAGGTTAGAACCTTAAAAGTTAAATTTTGGAGAAAGTGCGCAAAAGTGCACTTTTATATTAACAACATAAAAGAAGAATTGATAAATCTACAACATAAAAAAGGTTTTAGAAGTGGAGTCAGCTGGACTCACTTTATTACTCTATTTGAAAATTAGAATTCAGTACAAAATGTCGGTTTTAGTAGGGTTAGAACTTACAGAAGATTATTGGAACACAACAGAGTTATTTGATAATCGACGATCACAAACACATATTAAAACCCATAGGCTATACCCTGCATCTTAGATAAAGTCCACTTATTATTTCCTTCTATCCTTTTTTGATCTTTAAACTTGTGCTATTTCCTGAAGTTTAACCAACAATCGGTTATCGCTGTCGTTACGATGACGCTGCAGCTGACTTAACAGCGATTTACTTTACAGTGCCGCGCTCTGTTAAAATTTCTGGTATGTAACATTATAGATTAATGTTTTCTTAACACATTCCAGTTAAAAAAAAATAATTTAACGACTTTTAAAAAATGGGTTTTGGCCACAAAAAGTGGTCATTCGCCCCTTAGTGCATGGTAGCCCGTTGCGCGCGGTGGCTCCTCTGTTTTCGTCGGCAGGCGTCTTCCTGCGGCAGGACAGGTACTCCTAGGCAGCAAAAGAGTAAGAGGTGCCGTCGGCGCCACAACTCCTGGTGAATTTGTCTCCGAGTCCAGATACATGGGCGACTGCAGCTTCGCGTCCCCTGTGGGGGCGTTCCCCAAGTTCCTTTCCAACTCCTAAAGGTGGATTTGGACTGCCTCCGGATAGTCCTGCTGACGCGCGAAGGCAATCAGCCGCGATCGCTGCTCCTCGACCGTGCCTCCTCGTTCCAAACCGAATTCCAGGAGTATGGTCTCCAACTCCAACTTCTTCCGGTATCTGATCCAAGTTACGCCCATGATCTTATTATTATTTTTTTTTCAGCTTCCCGATTTATTGTTCTATGTTTATCCCTTAATTTATTCTTATTGCCTATTTGCTCTTCCTTTTTTTCTGCTTGCCTTAATTTCCGTTGTTATTTGCTATATTTTATCCTTCCTTATTTTCTTTTGTTTTCTAATACTATTTTATTATTTCCTTCTCTCCTTGCCTTCGCCTCCATTGCTTTATTCCCTCCTTTCTCGATCTCATGCACACGCGGTAGCAAACGGTATTTGATTATAATTATTTTTGTGATAAATTAAAAGGAACCCCATTATTTGCTCGGGTGACTTCTGGCCCGAGTACGTGATAGTCAAGCAGTACAAGGCTCGAAATAAGAGAAATCGAACTGCGGGAGTACAACTGCCCAGGCCGTCGCAACCCACAGTTACACCTTCTGTCCCAAAAAACTAACGTCTTTCTTTCTACTTTCCCATAAGAATACTAGGGGCTTGCGCAGTAAGCTTTCTAGATTGTATGCGGATGGCCTTTCCTTCGCATCCCAGGTGATCGTATTTACTGATACCTGGTTGAAGCCGGATATCCTATGCTCCGAAATTCTTCCAAGTACAAACAAAATATATAAATTGTAAGATCGCCAGCTCCAGCATGGTGGCGGAGTTTTAATTGCCGTTGACTCCTGCCTCATCTCTAAACGGTTAGTATCGTATGACTTTTTGGACATTGAATTGATTTGTGTTAAACTATCTTTCGCAGGTAGTTGTATTTATGTAACCTGCTCTTACATCCCTCCATCTTCGGATGTGCCAATTTATTGGAAACACATTTCGGCAATTCAGGCAGTCTCCAGCTGGCTTTCTGATAGGGACCAATTAGTGGCTTTGGGTGACTTCAACATACTTGACTTCTTTAAACCGCTTACTGGATCTATGCTTTGTCTCCGATCCTGTAGGTGTAAATCTAATTAGAAATTCTCCTATGACGCAACCTGAAGATCCTTATCATACTATTTTCGATGTTACTATTGACTCTGGGACAGTTTTAGCAATTAAATCTTGTAGCAGATTAAACAGAGTCCGCTGTTTTCGAAAGGCTAACTATCAGAGGCTAAACTCTCTAATAACTGAATGTGATTGGTCAAAACTTCACACGAGCTCGGACATGGCATTCGCCGTTGATATCTTTTGCAGTGCCATGAATTCATTTTTCTCTTTATGTGTTCCTGAAACCTACCCGTCGGTCTCTAATAAACCAATTTGGTTTACGAAAGAGCTGTCACGTTTAAAAAACTTTAAATCTAGGCTTTATAATAAATATAAACACACTCGTTCAAAAACGGCTTTCTCATCTTTCCTAAGTGCTCGATCTAATTTTTCCGTTCTTAACGCTGAATGTTATACAAATTATTTGACTCGTTGCAAGGTCCAGTTCACGCAGGACCTTAAACAATTTTATAACTTTATTAACTCTAAACGTAAACCCACGTTACACCCTCCCTCGCTGTCATTTAAGAATACTACAGTAAATTCTTATCAGGCAATAGCTAATCTCTTTGCAGAGTTTTTCAAAACTACTTATTCGGACTCAACATCTATAGAACATATATTTTCTCCAGTTATGCCCAGTTCCTCCGTAATCTTCGGTCCTAGTTAAAACGAAAGCTCATTTATTCGTGATCTTCAGCGTGTTAAGCCAGTTTATTCACCAGGTCCCGATGGTATACCGGGCTCTGTGCTTAGGTATTGCTCCGAGACGCTGTGTAACCCCCTTCTAAAATTCTTAACCTTATCTTTAGAATCCTCAGAATTTCCAGTTAGTTGGTGGGAATAATTGGTTATTTCTTTTCACAGAAAAATGTAGCAAATCGAATGCCAGTAATTATAGAGGTATCTCTAAGTTATCGGCAATCCCTAAACTTTTCGAGAATGTACTCACTCCTCACTTGCAACATCAGTGTAGATCCGTCATTTTGCCATGTCAGCATGATTTTATGAGGCGAAGATCAACCGCGACCAATCTTCTACAACTTACCTCTTTTGTTATTAGGGGCTTGCAACAAAACTCCAAAACCGATGCTATTTACACGGACTTTCGTAAAGCTTTCGACTCGGTTATTCATTCTCTTCTGGTTAGGAAACTTGATTCAATGGGGTTTCCTAGTAATCTTCTTAAGTGGATTTCGAGTTATCTAAGTGACAGGACCCAAAAGGTTCTGTTGAGAAACGTTGTATCCAATAGGCTCAGAGGCACATCCGGCGTCCCACAGGGTAGTCACCTTGGACCACTGCTATTTACATTGTTTATCAATGATTTGCCGCAGGTTCTAACCAAATCCAGAGTACTCATGTATGCTGACGACGTTAAACTTTGCCTGCAGTATAGGGACTTTTCTTGCCAATCTAACCGATCTGATATGCTTAACGATTGCTCTTTGGAAAGAATTTCTATTGTGGATGATTTGGGTGTCCGCTTGGATCCTAAACTTTCGTTCTCTGAACACATTTCTTGTATGGTTAACAAAGCCAGAGGCATGCTGGGATTCGTTAAAAGGTGGTCGCAGGAATTCGATTCTCCTTATGTAGCAAAGACTCTCTTCACTTCGTTAGTTCGGCCAATATTGAAATACGGTTCGTGTGTCTGGAGTCCTCAATTTGGAGTCCATAGTAGCCGCGTTGAATCTGTCCAGAAGAACTTTATGCTTTTCGCCCTCCGTGGCCTACCCTGTTAGACCAGCTCAATTTCGATGTTCCCCGACTTTCATCTAGAAACTTTGTCCCTTTAGTAGTTAACCACTGTAGGCGTGAGTTTGAAGTACATGAACCCTTGAGGGTTGTATGTAAGGATTACAATCGCCTATTTAGTAGTATTGAAGGCATAGAAAGCCTTCAAAAACTAAAAACTGTATTGCTTGTAGTACTAGCCCGTAGTAAGTCTTCATTCTTTCTCGTTTTATACTATCTTTTATTTCTCGCGTGGGACATGCGCGGAGAAAAAAGACATAGAATTGAGTATGCAACGTTCACGTCTCGGACGTTTTAACCCAAAGTTACTAAACTACGACAAACTAACAAGCATTTATAGTCAAAACCTACTATTAATTAAAACATCAACTTGGATTGACTACAAAAATAACGAACACATATCACTTTCGTACACAAGACCATTAACACCATTAAAATAATTCCTTATCCCGACCAGAATGGGTATTAGTTGAAAATGAGAATAAAATTTATAATCAATACAATAAAGAATTTAATAAGGAATGCATTAAAAATATAATAACGCGACAAAACCCAATTTGTAATTTTAAACCAACACTCTGAAAAGAAATTTTCCAATATATATTCACCAAATATTTTTCTTACGTGGAATCTAACTGAACATAATGACGTTTTACAACTATTTTAAAAAAATAAAAGCATATTTTATGTAATTCTACTACTTTTAGTTATTGTTCTTATTATTTTTCTTGTCCCATCAAAAATTTTTACATTAAGGTCACTCATCGTTTTAGTTGCAAAATTTAGAAAGCAAAAGAAAATTAATCGAGAAACACAACAAGAAATAGAACTGACACAAAACGAATTGCTTGCATTGTACCCTGAAATTCCAGTCCAAGCATACGCAACCGTTTTTAAGGGGAGGGAAGTGACATTTTCACATATTCAGCTATGTTTTAAGAATAAGAATATGCAGCGTAGGCGAGCCCACGCTGGACCACTGCAGGTGTACCGCTCTTCAATACCAAGCAATAAGATTTCAAGATCCCATGCTAAACCAATGCAAGTTATCTACATCCAGAGCAGGTGATGCGCTCTTCAATAACATAAACAATTCATAGAACTTATTGTATACAACCAAGATCATGTACAACCAATGTCAAACACAGGGCAGTACAGAATATTTTCTGTCATAAGATTTTAGTCTTATGGCAGAGTTAATCAAATAAAGAATGCCACACTCCAACAGTGATTCCGTGTTTTTAATAGCTTTCGCGTTGTCCTTAGTCAAAAAAAACGGGGCATTAATTCGACTCTACGATAATAAAAATAAACATTTAACTATTTATATAATTCATATTTATACCCTTGCAGGGTATTATAATTCTAGTCAGAAGTTCGCAACGCAGTGGAGGAGACATCTCCGACCCTGAAAAGTAGGATCAACAGCAGAGTCGATCTAGCCATGTCCGTATGTCCGTTTTTACACAAACTAGTTCCTTAGTTTCTAAGCTATCTGAATGAAACTTTGCAGTTAGTTTTCCAATACTCTCACTCGTGCATATGTCGGAACGCAGGAACAATCGAAACATTTTTAGAAAAAATTTTAACTTTGTCACTTTTCAACATGTTTTCATCAAAGTTGAGATTTAGCCGTTTTATTTTATTCCTGAATTTTGGTTTTAATTTCATGAAAATCGGCCGACTATATCCTATAGCATCCATAGGAACAATCAGGAAAATAAAAGAAAACCCCATAACTTTGTCAGTTTTCAACAAAGTTCAGATTAAGCCGTTTTATATTATTCCTGAATGTTGGTTTTAATTTCATGAAAATCGGTCGACTATATCCTAGAGCTTCCATAGGAACAATCAGGAAAATAAAGGAAAACCCCATAACTTTGTCAGTTTTCAACAAAGTTCAGAACAATCAGGAAAATAAAAAAAACCATAACTTAGCCGATTTCCAGACCAGTTTCATCAAGTTTAAGATTTGGCAACTAATTAATATTACAGAATTTCGGTGTTAATATATATATATTTTTTAAAATTCTGCAAGGGTATATAAACTTCGGTGAGCCGAATCTAGCTTCCTTTCTGGTTTTTATTATTTTTTTGATTTGATTGTTATTTGTGCTTATCTTTAAATATTTTTATTTTTATTTATTTATTTATTGAGTAAATAGCAAATGACAGTTATTAATGACCCTACCCTTACCTCAGGCCGAGGAATGAAGTGTTTTTTAGAGATGTGCTCCGACTCACATCAGGTGGGCCGAGGTGAGGATAGGTAATGAAATACAGCGTTTGCATTAAAATCTAAGGACATCTCAACATTTAACAAGTAATAAAATTCATTGTACAAAAAACATAAAATACGAAAATACAGTATTAAGGGCAATGGGACGAAAATGACGGGAAGGCCTACTAGGGACCGAGAGCCTAACGAGGTTTAGAAGATAGATGGAAGTGATATGACCGTGAATAAGTTTATGCATGAACATCACTCCATGGCAGGTCCGACGGTCCTTCAGCGGGGGCAGGCCTAAAACCTGCAGTCTGTCCGTGTAAGCCGGTAGACGACGGTGTTGATCCCAATTTAAGCCGCGAAGAGCAAACAAAAGGAATTGTTTCTGTACCGATTCAATAAGGTCCTGATACTTCGCGTACTGGGGAAACCATACACACGAGCAGTATTCAAGAATGGGCCGAACAACAGAGATGAATAGGAGTTGAGTGGTATAGGGATCGTCAAATTCTTTAGACCAGCGCTTAACAAAGACAAAGACACCCTTAGCCTTGCCAACAATTACGCTGACATGATTATTGAAGTTTAAATTGTGGGTAAATAAAACTCCAAGGTCTGTAACTGAATGGATGCGTTCAAGACCGCCCGTCCCAAGAGAGTAATTGGAGAGAAAGTAGTTTTTTCGATAAAAAGACATGAATTTGCATTTTGAGTTGTTGAGAACCAACCAATTGTTGGAGCACCAAGATTCCATGTTGTTCAGATCAGATTGTAGAAGCATATGTGACGATGAGTTTGTTAGAGGCAAGCATAATTTTACATCGTCGGCGTACATCATCACCTGGGAATGAGCAACAACATCAGGAAAGTCGTTGATAAAAAGTACGACAAGAAGAGGTCCGAGATGGCTCCCTTGCGGAACGCCGGAAGTAACGTGCATAATATCGGAAAACGCACCCTTAAAAGCAACTCTCTGAGTGCGGTTAGATAGATATGTTGCAATCCAGCCGGACAACAAAGGGGGGAAGCATAATAAAGACAGTTTTTTCAGTAATAGATGGTGATTTACTGATTCGAAAGCTTTGCTAAAATCAGTGAAGATAACGTCTGTTTGGGTATTATATTATATTTAAAAGAATTTCTAATAACAGCACAGAACTCTAGAAGGTTGGTTGTGGTAGATCTCTGTTTCAAAAAGCCGTGCTGCGAGGAGGACATAAGTGAACTGTATTGGTGTTGTAGTTGACCAGTAATTACGAGTTCGAAAAGTTTGGGAATCGCTCTAAGTTTAGCAATGCCTCTGTAATTCTCAATATTACCCCTATTTCCTGTAAGGATGCACTACGGCCGAGATATGAACTCAGCGGCCCAGAGTCCCTTCCAGTTAAATTTATTTATTGGAAACGCCAAGAAATGGAGGAGGCCAAGGTTTTCGAGTATTTTTAAGGGTGGGTTTCTCCGACTCCAACTGCCAGATTTCGACTGCCCACGCTGGGCGGGATTCCACTACCGGCCCTGGAGTTTCCCAGTGGCCGGACCCTCCCCTAGAGACTGGAGCCGTGGCTGACGTGATCCCGGCAGCCTGCTCCCGCGCCCGCAACCCTGACCTATGACCGCGGTGCCAGCGTGCCCGAGCTGCCGCGGCCCGTCGGCTCCACCGTGGTATCCCAACGGCGCCGACGCCCTCCCCTAAAATGCCCCCTATGAATCGCAATTCGCCAGCTGCGGCGCCCGGGCTAATCCCTGGGGCGCATTCTGAGATCGGGCAAGACGGCTGGGATGGGTCCCGCAGCCGCCGCCCGCGTCCACGTCCGGATTTTAACCCAGCAACGTGTCGCTCCTGTCCCCGCCCTGCCCGATTCCGCGCCTGGAATTACCCAACGGCGGCTGAAGCGGGGATGAGGCGGCACAGCGGAGTGTGAAAGGGGTGGCTGGTTGCCGAGGAGAAAAACTGTATTTTTAATGGTTCATGTTTTCATTCGTTTATTTTTATGCTAATTGTTGTCGTTTTCTCCTATGCTAGTTTCTTAAACTTAGTTCCTAGCTTTTCCCAGATTTTATCAAATCCCTCACACCATTTTAAGAACAAAGCAATGTATGAAGCGCCGGCGCGATGGCTCACCTTTACAACTTGGTGGACGCTCTTAGTTGAAAGCGCTCCGTGATTCGCCTGTTTCCTTGTCATTATGGGGTCCTGTTTGTCCTGTGTGTGTATCCTGGTCTTAGTTGTGATGGTCGCGGGGGGTCGTCGTCACTCAATTAGTTTGGTTCACAATTTTAACTTGTTTCGCTGGTGGCCTAATTACGAGTGATCTCTTTAATTCCAGATCAATCGTCCCGTGGCCCAATTCTGCCACTTTGCCGTCGGCTGCGCTGCCGCGATCCATGGCACGCGCCGTTTCGCATTCCATGCATTTTTGGAATCGCGGACTTCCCCTCTCGCTCCCTCTCACGCAGCAGGTGGCCTGCGCCGTGGGCCTCTGCCCCGATCGCGCTCTCTGGCGGCGGTTTTTGGGGATCCCTATCCGGGCCCGCTCCTGGACCCTCCGGATCAGAGGTGCCGGTAGCCGCCCGTCCGGCGTCACCCAGTCGGGTGGGGCCATCACCCATAGGCGGTGGCGGCTGCTCGGTGTCCCCCGTCGTTCGGCCTCCTCTTCCTCCTCCGACGCGCTGCTGGGCGAATCGTCCCACGGGGCAGAACGTCGCCTCGCCCGTCGCGGCTGTACGGGCGACTTTGCCGCCCCAGTCTCGCCGTCCGAGGGGCTGGCGGCGGCGGTTGAGCAGCGGCTTATGGGGCGCTGGGCCAGGAATGGCCCGGGACCAAAGATGTCCCCTGGGGCTGGTGATCCCCTCTCATTCGGCGGGGTAGTCGCCCTATAGTCCTCCCGCGTGGGGCTGTAGGACGTCCTCAACCAGGGGATATCCCTCCTGGGAGTCCTTGGCGGGGTATCCGCGATGTTTATAAGCGGTGGGGGCCCCTCTTCGTCGCTCTCGGGCACCGGCACTAACTCGGCCAATGTCCGAGGCGACACGGCTCCGAAACATTCCCGGAGCTCCGCCTCCTGCTCCCGGGTGAGATCCGGACGAGGCCCCGGCTGGGGTGGAGCCTCCCACGGGAGTAGGGTGGGGGAGTCCGGCGATGGCGGGGTCGACCACTCCTCCGGGGTCGTTGCTGCCCCCCGCGGTGGTGTCGCCTCCCAACGCGCTCGGCCGAATCTCGCGTCCGGCTCGACTTCCTCGTCGGCCTCGTCTTCCGAGGAGCTAAGCAGGACCACGACTTCCTGCGCTTGCTGGGGTGCACCCGTGGCCGGCACCGTTGTTAGCAGCGGGGGTCCTCGCTGCTGCCGTGGGTCGCGTCGCCGTCCTCCGCCGACGTCTATGTGCAGGGGCCGTAGGGTGTCCGAAGGGGCGGCCGCCTCTAGCGGGTCATCCCCCGGAACGGGACGCCTCCTGCCATCCAAATGCAGTCCCCTGAAAGTTTCCTCGACTGTCGAGGTCAACCACGAGTAGTCCCTGGTTAGGGGCGGATCTCCCGGTCGTCGCGCGTGCACCGCGGATGTTAATGGCGGCGGGCCCATAAGGGCGGCCGTCACCCCCACTCGGGTGAGAGGTTGGCCGGGAGGCCACATAAAAATAGGGAGTCCCCTTCCAGACATTGTCGTAGTTCTGTGGGAGGAGAAATAATTAGTTGGTGTTAACTAGCCAATCCCTACCTATGGTGTGCCTAACTTGGTCCCTATATGGTCCTATTACTTTTCCCCGGTGGAAATCTATATATATCTATAAACCTATATTCCTACTGGTGTGTGTTTTCGCGAGTTTTTTCCCCCGGCGGGGAGGCATCAAGTGACTCTACGAATTCTGTCTGTTGCGACAGAGTATTCCGGTGGCGATACCGCCTATCTGGGTCCTCCGAACGCGGAGTTGTTCTCGGCGATCGGGGTGTCGTCTTCGTTCTCTTCCTCTTCCGTATCGGCCTCCTCGCCGCGGTATGGCTTTAGTTGACTTAGACTGGCGGTCCGCCGTCTACGGCTGCCTGGTATGTGCAGCTGCACGATGTTTGGCGACCTTGAACGGCCCATCGTATTTCGCTGCCAATTTCGCCGCGAATCCCTCCGTGGCGTTTGATAATGCGTGGCGTCGAACCAGCACTAGTGATCCCACCGGTGGCTTCCATTCTCGCCGGCGGAGATTATAATGTCGTCTCTGATCAGCCGATGCTCGGTCGGCATTGTTCCTGGCGACTTCGAAGATGCAGTGCAGCTGCCTACTGCGTTCCGTTGGGGTTACTTCGGGCGTTCCGCGTCCCGGAGTAACTTCGTCGTACAAGGCGTTGGGTAGCCGAGGTTCTCTTCCCTGGACCAGGAAAGCTGGGCTGAATCCCGTCGTTTCGGAGATACTGCTGTTTATGGCCAGAGATATTTCCGGAAGTAGCTTGCCCCACTCGTTCTGGTCATTCCCATCCAGATACTGGGCGATCATGGTCTTGATGGTCCGATTCGCCCTCTCCGTCGGATTCTGTCTTGGCGTGTAAGGGGCCGTATGTTGCAACTCCATTCCTAACGACCTGCAGAAATTCCGGAATGAGCGACCCGTGAATTGGGTGCCGTTGTCGCAGACGAATACCCGTGGCACCCCGAAACGG
>VNJN01008305.1:0-12153 GCA_008042485.1 Drosophila mayri
TGGGACTCACCAGGTCGCCAGCCTAATCTCAGGATGCGTCTCCGGGATTAGCCCGGGCGCCTCCGCTGGCCGGATTGCGAGTCATAGGGCATCTTAGAGGAGGGCGTCGGCCGCCGTTGGATTACCACGGCGGAGTCGACGGGCCGCGGCAGCTCGGGCACGCCGGCGCCGTGGTCGTAGGACATGGTTGCGGGCGCGGGAGCAGGCCAGCGGGATCACGCCAGCCACAGCTCCAGTCTCTAGGGGGTGGGTCCAGCCGCTGGGCATCTCCAGGGCTGGTAGTGGAATCCCGCCCAGCGTGGGCAGTGAAAATTCTGGCAGTAGCATCGAAAACCCACCCTAAAACCCTCGAAACATCGGCCTCCTCCATTTCCTTGGCGTTCCAATTATATAAATTTAACTGGAAGGAACTCTGGGCCGCTGAGTATTTATCTCGGCCGTAGTGCATCCTTACAAGTGTACTAAATGGTCTTTAAGAACGGTTCGACTTGCGGTCAAATTCCAATTTTCCTAATACAACGCCGGTACAATTTTACTACTTTCACGAAAGTTTGTGACGTGTGTCGCGCACAAAAATAAATAAAGAAAAGAAAATAAATTAACGAAAGAAAATAAACGAAGAAGAAAGAAATAAATGGAGAAGAAACAAAATAAAATTAAATAAAAACGAATATCATAAAAGACATAACTTTGAATTTAAATGCGCGCGAGCGCCAAGAATGAGCCATACCAACGGCCAAGGGCACACTGGGCGGAGAACAAGAAAAAGAAGAAGAAGCTGATCGCGGCGGGCACACTAGGCCACGCCAGGGCCTATCTAATGCGAGTCGCTGGTCCTTGGAAAGTCACTTAACAGCCGACATAGACCTGAAGCGCCTCTAGTAGCACATTTCCAGTAGTTAGCAGACTGTTTGCACGGAGGCTTAGATGCAAGGCAGACAGTGCATAAACTATTTCCTTTGCTTGTCGCAACTAGCACAGGGAACAAGGTGAACGGTTTGCTTGATGGGTGAAGGGATGAGGGTTTGAAGACAAAGCGACAGCCTATGATGCATGAATAAAAGTTCGTTGTTGAGGTAGAACTTACTGATTTTAGTAATGAAACTTAACTGTATTGTATACAAAAATGCTTATGGTAACAGAACTATCGTATAACAAAAATTGTGGGTTACTGTGAATGTGGGTTACTGTAAATGCGGGTTACTGTGTATGTGGATTATTGTGTATGTGGGTTGGTGTCAGCTATAGGTGACCTGAGACTTATTACCCTATTTACATTTTCTCATGTCCGCATGCTATGCATATTCACTTGACCTGGTAACTGATACTTTATTTACGACAAAGGCATGTTGCTGTGACTGAATAATTTTTATGTAATATCTATTGTGTCTAAATAATTATAAATAAACGCTGCCGTGACTGAACACAGACGAAGGCACTTTTTTGGGCGAACCAAATCTTCGGATTTGGTTTGCAATACATTCTTAGCTCCGCTGAGTTTTTTTTAGTCCAACAGACTTTTGAGTCGCGGCAAAAATTTGTCCCACCGAATTCTCTCTCTGAAGACTTTAGAGTCTGCATCTCTCTCCCTCTAAGGACTTTGGAGTCCGCCAAGCTCGTGCGCTCCTGTAGTTACGGCGTTACCGCACCGACAAAAGGCGCGCGCGCGCCTTATTCAATTGCATATCAATAGTCAATTAAAAATGTTTCCGAAAGACCATTTGGTCATAATTTTGGAAGTATTTCGCCGTATTTTGCAAAAAGAACGAAGTTTCTAGCACATTTTGCCACCGAGTTATATTACTGCAAAGTAGGGCAAAAACAGCGTTTTTAGCTATTTTAAATTCAGCATCCAAAAATCAATAAGAAAAGGTTTGCCTCATTCCAGATACAAAAAACAGTTGAATTTTGTCGCACTGTGTAATGATCTGAACCTACTTAATTTAACCGAATTCTCTTCACTGTTCTCACTGGGGAACGGGCGAACTTATTACAGTAACCACTCGGACTAGCAAATTTACCTGCGGCAGACGTCAAAAGTTTCTTCGCTCAAGAACCGCGTTTCCTATACAGTAATGAACGCAAGTGTGCTTTGGGCTATTAACTTCGTAAAGTTATTGCAGCTAGTGTAACAGAAGTCCGCCGTGGGTGAGTAAACAGTTAAAAATAAAGTTATTCGCTGTTTTAATGACTCCAGAATGTACATATGGATACTAGATCGGCTTTCGATCTTTCTCTTCGTAGCGAACGGTCGTGTTTTTGTTTTGCGCTCCGGCTTTTGTGTTCATTTTGAAATTAAACCACCGGGGTTTCCACTAATTTATCACCTAATATCAATAAGAATATACTGTTTTGCTACCGCGCGTGCATGCACTTTTCTGTGTAATTAATTTGCATTAATAACCACTTTTTAGTTTTGTGCTAAGACGGTTATCTTATCTTATTTTTCTCCTCTTTGCCTTGTACCGTTTTTATTTTTCTCTCTCCCCTGCTCGAGTGCCGTTTGCTATAAGCTGCATCTAAGCTGTTCATAGCTCTCATCGCTCTTGTGATTTCTGCTGCTCATATTCTAACTCTTGCGCTCCTTTGTTCTATCTCCCTCTCTTTACTTTTTTGGTTTTGATAGTATGCACAGTTGTCTAGGATCGATGTACATGTCCCAGAATATTGTCTGTGTTATAAAAAATTGCCAAAAAATGTTTTGGCAGATCAGCCCAGTTTCCATTGCTGGCTTTGCGAGGCAGTTGTGCACGCTAAGTGCATCGAGATGACAGGTCGAATGGCTGACGTAGTGTCCAGCAAAAAGGGCCTGCGTTATTGCTGTGAGGCCTGTCGACCGGTTGAGAAGGAAATATCATCCTTCATGCGTCAGACCAGGAGCGGATTTTCTGAGATAATGGCCACTTTTCGCAAAGCGAATGACCTGTTCTCCGCGCTAGACGCTCAATTTAATAGTATGAAGCTATTAAATGTGTCGCCGAAACGCAAAAAAACTGCTGCTAGTCGGCTGCAACTGTATGAGACACAGCAACCAATTTCCTGCCACTCCCCTTCGCCGCAGCCCCTGGTCCCCGTTCCAATGGTTCTGAGATCAGGAACGATCAAAGATTCGGTAACCAAATCGGTAGTTGTGGCATCGGAAGGTGCTCAGTCAACAATTTCCGCGTCATCCGTTTTGTCCAATGCGGAGTCCAATTCTTTGGCTCCGCAAAACCCCTTAGAAAAACCGACCCAAGGTCCAACATTGCCCGGAATACCGGCCGTGGTTAGTAACAATTCGTTACGCATGCCCCTCACAGCAGTCCCACCTTCGAAAACTATATTTGTTTCGAGGCTTGCCCCTGATCTCGAATCTGATGATGTTCTAGCCTATATTCAAGGCAAAACCCAAGCTGGTAATATCAAGGTGGAAAAATTCAAATTTTCGTATGCCAGAGACATTTATCTTGAACTATTTGCACGGGTGACTTCTGGCCCGTGTACGTTGTAGTAAAGGAGTATGAGGCACGAAATAAGATAAATCGGCCTGCCGGAATTCAACTGCCCAGGCCGACTCAATCCTCAGTCCCCACAGCTGTACCTTTTGTCTCAAAAAACTAACCTCTTCCCTACAACTTTCCTATCAGAGTACTAGGGGCTTACGCAGTAAGCTTTCTAGATTATAATGTTCTTCACACTGCGGCACAGCATGACCTCCTAAATGGCTTACTAGATTTATCCTTATCGCAAGTTAACCATGTTTTTAATTCTTTACTTGATCTATGCTTTGTCTCTGATCCTGCAGGTGTAAACCTAATTAGAGTTCCTCCATTGACGCAACCTGAAGATCCTTATCATCCAACTTTCGATGTGACTATAGACACTGGGGCAGCTTTAGCAACAACATCTGCTAGTAGATTAAACAGAGTCCGCTGTTTCCGAAAGGCTGACTATCAGAGGGTAAACACATTAGTAACAGAATTTGATTGGTCGAATCTTTACACGAGCGCGGACATGGCATCCGCCGTTGATATTTTTTACAGTGCCATGAAATCATATTTCCACTTATGTGTTCCTAAACCTACCCGTCTGTCTCAAACAATCCACTTTGGCTTAACAAAGAGCGGACACTTTTAAAAAACGTAAAATCTAGGCTTTATAATAAGTTTAAACTTACTGGTTCAAAAACGGCTTTCTCATCTTATCTTAGTTCTCGTTCTAACTTTACCGTCCTTAACGCTCAGTGTTTTAAAAATTATTTGACTCGTTGTAAGGTCCAGTTTACGCAGGACCCTAAACAGTTTTATAACTTTATTAACTCTAAACGTAAACCCACGCTATACCCTCCCTCGCTGTCATTTTGGAATACTACAGTAAATTCTGACCAAGCAATAGCCAATCTCTTCACTGAGTTTTTTTAAACTTCATGTTCGCCCTCAACATCTTCAGATCATACATTTTCTCCAGCTTTGCCCAGTTCGTCCTTAATTTTCAGTCCTATTTTAAACGAAAGCTCACTTATTCTCGATCTCCAACGTGTTAAGCCAGTTTAGTCACCAGGTGCCGATGGAATACCGGGCTCTGTGCTTAGGTATTGCTCCGAGGCGCTGTGTAACCCCCTTCTTAAATTGTTTACCTTATCTTTAGAATCCTCAGAATTTCCCCTTATTTGGAGGGAATCATTTGTTATTCCTCTCCACAAAAAAGGTAGCAAATGGGATGCCAGCAATTATTGGGGTATCTCTAACTTATCGGCTATCCCCAAACTTTTCGAGAATGTAATCACTCCTCACCTTCAACATCTATGCAGATCCGTCATCTCTCCATGTCACCATGGCTTTATGAGGCGAAGATCAACCACGACCAATCTTGTGGAACTTACCTACTTTGTTATCAGGGGCTTCCAACAAAACTTTCAAACCGATGTTATTTACACGGACTTTAGTAAAGATTTCGACTCGGTCAATCATTCTCTTCTGGCTAGGAGACTTGATTCAATGATTCTTAAATGGATTTCGAGTTATCTAAGTGACAGGACCCAAAAGGTTCTGTTCAGAAACGTTCTATCTATTAGCCTCAGGGTCACATCTGACGTCCCACATGGTAGCCACCTTGGACCACTGCTATTCACATTGTTTATCTATGATTTGCCGCAGGTTCTAACCAAATCCAGAGTACTTATGTACGCTGATGACGTTAAACTTTGCTTGCAGTATAGGGACAGTTCTCGCCAATCAGACCTACAATCGGATCTTGATAACTTCCAAGCATGGTGTCGTGCTAACGATTTTCATCTCAACAGCTCAAAATGCAAACTGATGACATTTTCACGTGTTACTCCCCTGCTTAACGACTGCTCTTTGGAAATAATTACTATTGTTGATGATCTGGGTGTCCGCCTGGATCCTAAACTTTCGTTTAATGAACATATTTCTTGTATGTTTAACAAAGCCAGAGGCATGCTGGGATTCATTAAAAGGTGGGCGAAGGAATTCGATTCTCCTTATGTAACGAAGACTCTCTTTACTTCGTTGGTTCGCCCTATATTGGAGTATGGTTCGTGCGTCTGGAGTCCTCAATTTGGAGTCCATAGAAGCCGCATTGAATCTGTTTTTCGCCCTCCGTGGCCTACCCTGGGATGCCAACCTTAGATTACCGTCTTACTCTAGTAGACTTCTCCTACTTAATCTACCTTCTTTATCTAAGCGTAGGATGATGCTTGGCATCGTCTTTATACATAAACTTATTAACGGTGATGTGGAGAGCCCCTACCTGCTAGGCCAGCTCAATTTCCATGTTCCCCGTCTTTCATCTAGAACTTTTATACCATTAGTAGTTAACCACTGTAAGCGTGAGTTTGAAGTGCATGAACCCTTTAGAGATTTAGGTACTGATTACAATCGTCTCTTTAGTAGTATTGAAGGCATTAAAAAGCCTACTGTAGTGAAATTTGTCCATCGATGTTACGGAGTGGTCACGAAGAGAGATCCAACCAAGTCTGGTTCCCCGAAGACATTCATAAGACCTTTTGACTGAGTTTAATTTCTCAATATATTTTATTTATTTATTTGTCTTAAGATTTTCTTTTAATTAGAGCAACTGTAGTTGCTGCTCCAAGCTCATATCATTGTCTGTTCTTATCGATCTACATTTAGAATTAAATAAGTCTAAGTCTTATAGCTGCGCTGCCAATAGCGGCAGCGGAGAGTCGTGTATATAATATTCTTAAATACATAGCTATGCTCGCTTAGGCTGAGCGCGGAGATATATACACATATATACACTGGTCCGCTCGTGTAGCAATTATGCTGACACTTGCATTCTTTGAGTGCGGGCCAATGTATAAGTGGGCGATTCATATTTCGTCCTCTTGAAGTTTATGACCACAATTGTATTGCGTAAACACTGCAACAATGTGTTACAGTGTGGACCCGTTAAGTACTCTCGGTACGATGGGTATTCAATATATATGCATACTACACTACAAAAATTAAAAACTGTATTGCTTGCAGTACTATCCCGTAGTGTATCCTAATTTTTCCTCGTCCTTTTCTATTTTTTCATTCTCTAGCGTCTTACTAGTACGCGTTTCGTGCCGTACGTCACACGGCTGCGCCCCTCGCTCGGTTGGGCGGGAGGTGGGCGTGGGACTCGCGCGAAAAAAAAGAGATTGCATTGTTCCTGATAGTTTTAATACCTTGTGATGGGATACTACGAATAGATTTAATAAATAAATGGATTTCAAGTCAACTGAGGAATAACTTATAACTAGACCAAATATATTATATGGATTTAAACATGGAATAGATTGCTTTTGGGTGGGCACCTGAGGAAAAGTAAAGCAATGGTTGTGATTGTGTGGAGTATGATGGGATTTTACAGGTAGGGTAGGTACAGATTAAAGCGAAGAGATTGATATTAAATATAAATATATCAATATATAATTAAATCAAATGGGTTAATTTATATTTACAAAAAGTAGATCGACTTTTACAACAAAATTCATAGGTTTATTAAAATTGCTCTCATTGAAGTGAACACTGAAAATGAAAAACCATATCTTGGGAACGATATACAATAATATAAAAATGTGTGCAAGGAGCAAACTGAAAGTCGGAGACAATGTTTGAATTTCTAACTATAAAGATGTACTTGAGAAATCGTACACCTCATATTGGAATGTTGAAATTTTCAGAATGTACAAAGTCCAAAAAACATATCCAACAACATATCTATTGGAAGATTTAAATGGAAATCCTGTTAAGGGTGGGTTCTATAGAGATAAGCTGAAAGAAAAACAAATTTCCCAATACGTACCTGATAGAGAAGGTACTTAAAAGAGAAGGAAAAGGACTTCTTTTACGTTGGTTGGGTTTCCCAAAAAGTGATGACAGCTGGATAAATAACTATGAAATTTTGTAATTAAATAAATACAACAATTTTGATTTCTTTTAATTTTTATTTCAAATATTTTAAACAGTCTTTATAGCTTAGCTTATTAATAGATACCGAATAAATTTCATTTATTTGTTAATCTTAGAAAGAGCATTTTAGAATAAATTATTATATTACAATCTGGATTTATCATTTTTAAAATCTAATTTTTGGATTTCTTATTTTATTCAATTCCATAGTTTCAGATTAATTTTTCTTTATATTTGTTGAGCGCACTTTCAGTTTTATCTAATTTTCTTTAAAGATTAACTTTCTCAGTCTCATTACTTGAAGTATTCTCTACTGCAGTCATTTGGCTAATCCAAATCCTTGACTCTGCTTCTAGAGTCGACATACAACTCTCAATTTCCATTTGAATTGTCTTCTAATGGCCTATTGCTAGTGTTGAAATCCAATCTTATATATTATATTACTAATTTTTAATGTACTAATTGCCCTTTAGACCTAAACATGTATGCTATCACTTTCTTGCTTTCCTGTTAGCAAACAAAGGTACAAAGGTATAATAATTTTGTGCGAGTGCAATTTTCTGTAACGGGCGTGGCAGATCCCCAAAAATTACCTAAATATTGATCAGGAGCACTAATGGAGGCGATATAGCCATGTCCGTCTGTCTGTTTGTCTGTCTGTATCAACGCCTAGATATCAGGAGTTGGACTTCTTATTTCTGCTGCTCCTCCTTTTGGAGGAGCTATTTAAAAAAAACCGTATACCTAAATTTATATAGTTATATAAATCGTATTCAAAAAGTTTATATATTTTATCAAAATACACAGACTGTCTAAATTTCTATTCGATCGTGCCATAAATAGGAGATAAACGCTTTTTACTTTATACACATTATGTGTACAACAGGCAGCCCAGGAAAATAATAAAGATACATTTTAGTTATGTTCACATTATTATGAAATTAAGATTACTCATTTCGAATTGGTTAGTGGTGCAGCTGCCTTATCTGCAGTCTACCCGAAATAGTTTTATTTAACAAAATTAGTTGTCACGAGTTCGATTACCGTCTGCGACGAGTCGAAATTTCTTTTTTTATACTTTTAGCAAATTATTATTTTTTTTTATTCTTCCCTGTAAATGAAAATAATTACAGTATTTTTTAATACTTAGAAATAAAAAAAATGCCAGCAAAGGACTATACTTAATTTTAATTTTAAACGAACCCAGTCCTATATCTTACAAAAACACACGAATAGTTTTTCCCACTAAGCTATCGTCTTAACTCCTTAATTGAAAGACATTGCATTATCTGTAAATTTGTCTCCGTTTTTTACCTTATTATTCTCTTTCATATATATGTATGATTTTGTAGGCATATATTTTTAAGCGAAGACCGACAAACTCTGTCATTGATCTGCCATGCAGCTAATAATAAATAATAAATGTTTCTGGTTAAACTGTGGGAAGTTATATTGCCTAGCCAATTCATCTGGATATTTAGATGTATCGATGTTTTATTATTTATATACATTTTATATTTTAATTCGACATTACCACGAATGTCTCTATATAAATCCTCTGATTTAATGAAATATATAATTGAATTTTTATCCATGTAGTTTAATTTTAGTGCATCCCGGAATTTCAGTTTCATATAAGAATAGTGAAAATCATACATCTTCCATTTTGATAGCTCCAACACTAAAAACCTAGGTATGTTGGCTTATCACAAACATTATGTAATCGATTCATTTGGATAGCATACATGTTTTCTCTAAGCTTTGTTGCACTATGAAAATTGGGACTCGCTATTAACTCCATTGCGCATAACCAACGGCGCCCACCTTAAGGAGCTACAGGTGGGGATTCCGAATCTGTAATTAATCGTATATCTTTGCGCTTTAAGCTATTGTCCATAGTTTTCCCGTAGACCCTGTTGTTTAAAAGCTTTCAAAATCTTTCTCAAAATTACAAAATACTTTTAGCCCTACTCCTATGTTCTGTGTTAATATCAATGTAGTATATTTCTTAAACCAGGCTTTTTGCTTAATTTAAAGCATATTGTGCACTTTTTCGAGCACCATTCCGTTCACTAAACACTGCTGAAAAGTTTTGTAGTGAATAATATATTTATTTTTATCACACAGATCGGCTTATAATTTCGGGGTCTTTGATGTCTTGGAGGGCAATCTATTAGATGGACAAAATGGTAGGTTATTATTTGCATCATGAAGTGAGTATGGATTTTAGGTCTACCTCTAAAATATATACATACTCACTAGAATTACCATCAAATAATTAGACTTCTGTCTGCGCTTCTGATATTGCCCATCCATATAAATTATTAGCATCCAAATACATCAAATATTCTGATTCCATTAAAGAATAAATCTCTTTATGGTATTTATGGTTTGCATTTTTATATATATAAATACATTGGACTAGACACGATCGAATTCCAGACTTAATATATGTAATCATATCAATATCGGTGAGTACCTCGAGGGATATCTGTACTTTTCAGCATAGCATCCCCTGCCAAGCCTGAAGTTGTGTAAACGCCCTTAAACTTTTGGAAAACGTCTGTGAGCAGAAAAACATCCGTTTTCAATTACAACTCTATATAGTCCCTAAGCGTCTGAGTCTGTAAATTTGGTGGAAAAGAACTGTCGGATAGTTTCTGCTCTGAATCTAAGTATTCATAAAGGAATACACCTTTCCTACGAAGTAAGGAAAAATCTGTGATGTTTGGAAATGATTTCAAAGAACTTTGAAATCCCCTTCATTTAAATATAAAACCCAAAGTATCTAAAAATCGTATCCATCTTATTCATCTTATCCATCATATTTTTTCCTAGAGGAATAAATTTAAAAATTGAAATGTATAATTAATTATTTGACGGAATTATTTTGATTCCTCCCTCAACCTCCCCGAGTTCTTTTACAAATAAGTGAAAATTTGGATAAAACCGGGAAAATCTCCCCTCTATATTTAAGGTTGCGTTCAGTATATGCTACACCTAAAAATTTGCCTGTAAAATGTCAATGATCTCTCACCCTATCATTACCTAAAATTCCCTTATATATATATGACAATTAAGGACCTCATCAAAATCATAAGAGTCCTGTGGTCACATTTGAAGGGAACCTATATGATCGATATAATTTTTGTATTCCACGGACAAATCGGACATTAAAGACTCAACAAAAGTGCGCCCGACATTTTAACCTGTCTGATACATCTGAACATGCTTATTTACTATTTGCGTTTTCTCTTTTACATCTATTGTTGTGGGCTCGAGTACACACTCGAAGGGTCCCTCCAGCTGTCTATGCGTGTTTTTTGAGGATAGCACCGTTTTCTTGGGTCGTTCGCTCACCATATTGCTACATCTTTCGTCATGTTGCTGAGCCCTCGCCTCATTAATTATTTTCAAAAATAGTATTTTTTATTTTCTTTTTTTTTAAGTTATTTGTGCTTTCACAGAAATTTTTTAATCCACACATAATGACCATGGATTTGGGGGGATGGCCCATCGCGAAAAAGTAAATTGATGTGATGCTGCTTCTCCATTCCATTTAAAAAATTATTTTATCCTTCTCATTGTCATTCCCAAACATATTTGTGCTAGTGTGGGGGCTTTGCTTGACGAATAAGTGGATTTTCTCCTTTTTCATACGGAATGAGCCCATTGATAGTGTGTTATACACACATCATGAGCACTGCACCGTTCACCCTTATCCTTTGGGTTGACAGCAGACACAATTGCCTTCTTGAAGCAGAAGTCATCGATGTTGAGGATTTTTATGCATGCTTTGCGGGCTTTAAGGGATTTTGGTAGCTCAAAATATTAAGATATTTTTAGAGTAACGAATTTTAGCATATTCACCTATACTTTGAGTATCTTTGTATGAGTCCATCCACTGTCCTCTTGGAACTCGTTCATTTTCACGGTTATACTCTCACCGTGGGTGTTTAGGTGAGGGGCCGCCTGTGCCGCCTTGGCTCACTAGAACTTAAGAGCGCACCCGCGCTCGCCCCTCTTTTTGTGCTCAGGGCCTCGGGTCCGCCGTCGCTGCTCCCGCTATCGTGCTTGGCCTTCCGCCGCTCGAGCCCGCTCCCATACTGTTAAACTGAGCTTATCGGTCGGGAGCGCGGCCCTTATGTTAAGCTAAGTTAGTTACATGTATGACGTTGAATAAACCGCTTGCGACTTCCCATTGAAATACCACGACGCCCCCGACTCTACTTTTTGCTTGCGCAGTGGGATTTTCCTGGGTGCCACCTCCCGTTCTACAACTTCAATTTCTGGCGATCTTTGGCGGCAGCAGCGCCCCCCTACACATTTTGGTCCATCAGAGCCGGATTTTTTTTGTGGATTCTCTACCAGCAGTTCCCGGCATTGGTCCGCCAAAAGATAAGTACGACATTTCTCCGTCTTCGTCTAGCTGCCGGTCTTCAGCAGTGGTCCGAACATTAAATTTCGTTCACACTGCTGTGAGATTTGTTTTCCTTCCGTGTCAGCTCCAGTCCGAGTCTTTCGACACAACGGCAGTAATTTCTATTCTACTTCGCCTTCAATCTGAAAATTTTCCATCCGTCTCCGTTTTGTGTGCGCCATATTCCTCTCCGTTTTCGGCCTCCCCGTTATCCATTCGCTTGCCGGTCGAGGCATATGTGCATCCATACATACATACACATATACACACATGACAATTGCGCACATCTATATATACTTTTTTGGTGCAATTAACAGTGAACAGTGAACA
>VNJN01008309.1:0-12092 GCA_008042485.1 Drosophila mayri
TAAAGTACTTTGAAATATTTTCACCTTTTTAAGATCAGAAATCATTTGTTTTGGGTTGTCACCTTCCCAAAGGGATGCAACTCTTCTCCTGTCACTGGAAGCAACTCTACGACCTGTCATTCTCCGCTGCCTATTGCTGAAAATTAACCCAATTCAGCTCGAGCTCGAGAAAGTTCTCTATTAAATTGAAATTTAAACTTTGTGAGGGAAAATTCCTCGACTTGCTTGTTAGGAATTTCCTCAGACTTGGCCGAATTCTCAGCAACTTTCAAGGCTCGCAGCTCTGGCAACTGAGTTTAAGTAGAAAACTATAGAATAATGTCGGACGTGCAAGTGGATAAGCAGCTAGGAGATCCAAAGAACATCACTCAAAAGGACAAGGATCCGAAGATCGTCGTGGTGAAAAAAGAGGATGAGATACGTCTGGAGCCAATGTCCTTTCGAGATGGCAAGCTCCACTGGCATCAGCCCATGGAGTCTGGGGATAGCCAAAAAGGCAGCGAACCCTCCTCAGGATATTGGTGTCGGTATCCTTCAAGAGGACATCCAAGAGGGCGTCCAAGAGGACATCCAAGACCGTATCCAAATCAATCAAAAATGAATCAGAATTAGGCAAAAATGATTATTAATAAATCGTTGTTAAATAATCACTAAATAGTTAATATTATTATTATTATTATTACAATTATTTGTACTATACTTTTATTCAGAGATCACCTATGGGGTTGACATGGATTCGTGATTGAAAAAGGAGCTGAAAATGGATTTACGTGGATCTCCTTGGAACTCTCTAGGCCGCATTTACGATCGAATGCTAATAAAGCCGTCTGCCTTTGGCGCCAACTCGTATAATTCAATTACATCCGATGCAGACTCATAAAACTAAATCAAAGGAAAACAAAGCGTGACGCTTCATTTACTTTGGTGAAACTGCTCGGCAGAGAGCTGGAGCTGCCATCCCCCAATCCCCCAAGTCGGTGCGGAGACACATCCAACTGGCTAAGAGCAATAAAAGCGTTTGCCAAAGAAATTCTCCTCTGGCCTTTTCCCGGTTTCCCTGTTTTTCCCCTGCTTTTGCCCCTTTCCCCGGCAAGTATCATTCGTGTTGCAAGTCCGCTTATCCTCTTTGGCCGCCACCCAACTCCGGGGCTGACAGTTGACGGCAATGGCTGGCTGGCTTGGCCTCCGCCAGACTCGTCTGCTGGCCATGAAAGTTTCCCGTCACTTCCGACACCCTCGGGGCGATGCTGCCTGCTTTGCATGGGAAGCGGCAAACAATTTCCTTTCGACGGAAAGTTGGCTGCGACTTTGATTCCAGTTTGGGCCCGGCAATAATAATATCGCAGAATGTGATTGTCGTGACTGATTGTAGGGAAGTTGGCAGCGTTTTCTTGCAGTGCACTTAACTTTATTGTCCGAGTCGAGTTGCCCTTGTGGCGCTTGTGGATTTGAGTTAGTGCCAGGCATCATCAGGCATAAAGTGTTGGCGCATTATTATCTTTCGGACTTCATAACTTCTGGCCATAAAGTCCTGATTGGATGCCGGCGTAGTGCCAAGACAACTAGAGTTTCCTCTTTCTTTGGAATAACATTTGGAGAGCCACAGGCGTCGCCGTGCCGCCTTCTTCATTATTTTCACATTTATCGAGCTAATTAACAGTTGGGGGAGTACGTGAGGCCAATGCCTCCAACTGGAGGCATCAAAATGAAAAGTATTTAAACTGGAAAAAGGAGCGAAAGGACAGACTGACAGCTAGTGTTGAAGGAAGTCCTGCAAATGCTTCGACAGGCGTTCAGGAAATGAAAGGGGAAGCTGCGAAGACGTTTGATTTGACAGCCCAGCAATTCAAGGATTGCAGCTGCACTCGAATGGTGGTCAGTGCATTATATTTTTTTCCCCCTTACAAAGTGTTTCCTTGCACTCTGATCCTGGCGCCGTCTGAGTCTCGGTTTCAGTATCCGACTTGGGTTTTTATGATGGCGCAACAATCTGCAGGCTGTCAGGATTACTTTCATGCGGCAATTTGTTGGCCAGTCGGCAACTTTGGCCACATCCCACTGTCCGAGTGGGAGGAGGGTCCGGGGCTTGAGCTCCTGCTGGCTGGCTGGCTGGCTGCTGCCCTTCTCTGGTCACGTGCCCATTTTGTTTACATGCCGCATTAAGGGGATTCCATTCCGTTTAGTTTTCACTCGTTGTGTTTTGTTTCGTTTTATTGCGATTTGATTCCATTTTCCTTTTGCCACATATATATATATTTTTCCTACTGCTAAGTCCTTGCCACAGATCAACGCATATTTGTTTTTACTCTCGCATTATTATCCTTATCCCACCCACCCTTTCTTTTTGCTGGCTGGGATTCCCCGGTGGGGTTGGTGTGAACTTTGGCACTCTGCTGCAGCTTTTACTCCGGTTTATCCCTCGTCGCCGTCGTCCTGCAACTCCTGCAACAATTTAGTGCTCTTACATTTTGTTCTGCCACAGCCACTGCCACTTGTGTTTCCACTTCCACTGCCACATCCTCCTCGGCCATTTACTGCGCTGTGGCTTCTTATTGTGTTCTATATCCGCCTTGGTAATGCCATTTGTTGCATCGAGGGTTGACTGGCTTAACCTTTCCTGTTTTCCTGTGTGCCACCAGCACTTTTTTCACCCGCATTTTCCAGCATTTCCCCAGCACTCATTACTCAAGGACTCGAAGCTGGAGCCCGTGTTGGCCTCGCTGATAAGTGCTCGGCTGGGGGATTAGTGGTCTTGGTCGCTTATCAGTAGGTATTGGCGTAGTTCAACCTGGGGGATTGCCGGCGTATCGGGACTTTATCGCTGGCAATTTACTTGCTGGCAGCTTAATGGCTCCCATCGTGGCACGTGCTCCACGTGCGAACAGCTCGCCGAGATTACGGAATGGAAAATAGGGTTGACTGCTGACTGGCATTGGGTTAGCCATGCAAAATTTCAATTATTTTCAAAGGCCTTGTTATGATTTGTAATTGGTTTTCTTTCGGTTCGCTTTGGCACTTTCCCGAGATGTCCTGCTGCTGTCCCTTCGTTTAATTAAAAAGTCCTAGCGTATCGGGCCTAAAAGTTGGTACTTTTTTCCGTGCTCCCTGCTGGTGGTAATGAGGCATTCTCTCCGATTTAATGGCGAACTAATCAACCTTTTTTAATTGAATTCCTGCAACAGGACTCCGAAGCTGTCGTCTCCAGGTTCCGGGCGAGGGACGAAATCAACGAAAGTTATTTCATTAAAAAATTTTAATTGACATTCGTTCTTCCAGCAAATTAAGCTTTGTGTCGTAAAAATGTTTGCCCCTCTCAGCGACGGCCTGGCGACCATCTGTCAGCCGGACAGGACCTGTCCCAGGACCTTCTCTCTTTGCCAAATGAATCAGCCTGACGGAGCTCATGTATATTTCTATTTCTCCTGCTTTTTTCACTCGCCCCCTGGTCTTTATAGATATTTTGATGTAATTACTGCGACAAGTTGCCCAATTTGCTTAGTTCGGAGTTCGTTTTATTTAATTAGTTTGGAGATTGTTTGTCCCTGGGTCCTTGGGCTCCTTGGACTCCGGCTCCCTCATTGCTCCCTTTTTCTGATTTTCCGCAGCTGCCAACAGGAAATTGGCCCCGTTTCGTCGGCTTTTGAGTGACAAATTGAATTTGCTGTGACAAAATGGGGCTACTTGACATGGCGGCCGTGCATCAAGTCCAAAGGATATACGAGATATAGGATATATGGCCCACACATTCCCTTCAGCAATTAGAGGGGGGCCTGTAACACTTAGCTTCATCTCTTTTCCCCCCACTTTGTTGCATTGTTTTCCACAAAAACCCACAAGGGGAGGATAACGCCCTTGTTTATCTACTGTTTCTGTGCAACATGCCCCAAATGCAACCGAAATATCCTCTTGAGGATATTTAGGACCCTGCACCAGCTTAACACTGACAGCAATGGCCGAAGGATATGCAAATGGAAACTAGTTCCGGAGTAAATGTAAATTAATTTTTAAAAACAATTGGTAAAGTAATCAATTAACTAAATAAAAAAAAAACTGTAAGTAGGAATTAAATTAATTGACTAACAAAAAGCTTAAAGTTTCTTTAATAATAATAAATATATACATAAACAGATATACATAATATATAATAATATATTTTAAAATTATATTTTAACCCTACATTAAGTTATATTAACAAATTTTTTTGTTGAATAAAAGTATGTTTTCCATAAAAAATAATATATTTTAAAGCATTTTTAATAACTTATTAATGTTTTTTTTTAATAATTACAATTTTAAAACCATTTTAACTGTTTAAAATAATTAAAATTCTTTATGCTTTTTTTAATAAATACAATTTAAAAACCATTTTAAATGTTTAAAATAATTAAAAATATTTAGAAATCAGAAAATTAGAAATAAACAAATAAATGTCCAAAACTGTATATGAATCAACAATGTTAAAGGTTTTACAATTGGAGTTGGTAAACAAAATAAAGAAGAATTTAAAAAAATGTGCCTTAAATTATTCCTAACTTTACTCTTAGAATCCAGAAACAACATTCTCAGGATCTCCCTGACTGGATTCTTACATAATAAATAAGTTATAGCAATTAATTATATGCAAATAATAATACTTCTCCCTCGCTCTACTATTACAAAATATTATTAAAATATAAAAAGCAGAATAAGTTGCCATAAAACAAAGGTAACATTGTGCTAATTATATAATAATAATATTTAAAAAAGTACCTTCAAATTTCAATGCATTCTGAAAGCCAAAGATTTGTTGGGTTTTAAAATAGGTAATGGTTTCCCAAGTACCCTTTTATAATTTATTTAATTTTTAAAATTATTAAAAGAAACAAAATTGCTCAAAAACCCCTTTGGAACCATTACAATTTCCCCTCAAAATATGTTAAGATTCTTTAAAAATTATTCAAAATACGCACACAAAGCGGAACCAGTTCCGCTCCACTTCCGGCGCCAACGCCAGGAGCCAAAAAACTCAACACGACATCGAGTGCAATCATAAACAAGCGCTGCGCCAACAACAACCACATTTATCGCTGGCCATTTGCAAAAAAAAATGCGCAACAGTTGCATGTGGCAGCCGAGGCAGCAGCAGCGGCAACAACACAAAACAAACAATTGTCCTTTCTCCTGCCCTAAAATCCAAACCATATTCCCCCCTTCGGTGGCCAAACTTACTGCCGGCTTTTTGGCAGAGAGACGCTCGCTCGGCGGGAATAATTGCGCATGTGCCCACAGCGGACTCCGAGTAGACTTCGTGGCCAAGGAAGTTGCTTCAAAGACTCGAGTCCAAAGGACTTTAGTCAGTCGCTTGCCACTTTTCGAAACACACGGTCGCCGAGGACTTCCAGCGCCGGAAGTTGTCAACTGTCAGTCGTTCGCCCGCTTGCGTGTGTGTGTGTAAAACGCGAAATTCTCCGTCCAACCAAGCAACAACAACAACAACATAAAATAAGTAAAAACAACAAGAAGTGAAGCCGCAGCGCCTGCTGGACCCGCAAGCCGCAAAACCGAATCATTAATAAAGAAAAGCCCAGCCGTCGACATTATTGTTTCGCGGTCGCCCCGTGTTGACAAGGCTTAAATGGGGCATTAAGTGCTCCGCAGTGCTCATATATTGTATTTTCCCAGCTAATCTGAAGTGAAAAACTCGCCTGTCCGATTGGGGGGCAAAAAAGGATTAATCTCGGGAATTCCCCGGCATCATTGCATCATCGCAGGCAAAGCTGATTGCCATTCCCCTGCTGTAAAAGTAAGCATTTAATGTGTTTTGCTCGTCCTGACCGATTTCAACACCCGCTTGAACCCGTCACACGGGATCACACCCATTTCAAACTCTCGACCGGAACTAAATAAATAATTGTGCGGGGTTCTCCCACTATATGGGGGAGTGGGTTCCGTTCTTTCATTTTTTTTTTTTGCCTTTTTTTATGGTGTCACATTGCGTGACTCGGCGAACTTGCGAGGGCGGACTGACACTAATTGCAATGTGTGAGAATAAGGGTCTGCTGCTCCTCGGGGCGCCAAAAAGTGGGCAATCAAAAAGTAATGCAAACTCTGCTAGAGGAAAAAACCAAAAAAAAAGAAAATTACAAAAATTAACACTAGAAAAGTGGCTGTAAAAGGTGACAAGTATGGAATACTTAACACTTACGATATTTGATAAAAAAAATTGAAGATATCTAGGGGAATTTTTTTTTAGCTGAATTTCAAATTGCTAATAATAATAAAATTAATAAAATAATAACAAATAGTTAAGAAATAGCGAACTATTTTTTTATATATTTATTAGAATTAATAACAAGTTTACATTTCCTTTATAAACTTTACTTTAATTGAAAAACTTTCTAATGAATAAAGAGAGCACTTACTTGACGGACAAAATAACAATTAAACTAAGTTACAATTTTCAGATAAATTATTCAGTTTACTGATAAAGTAATAGAGAACTTGAGAGGCAAATTAATGAACAAATTGATTGACTAAATAAAGAAAAAACTTGTGGTTAATTATCATTTAAATTAAAGTTAACTTGCATTAAAACTGACTTACAAATTGGCAGACCAATTAGAGTATAAACTGGAATAAAAGCTGACAAACAATATAGGGAAATGGGATAAACTTACAACCAGTTGGAAAACAAACTTGCGGAAAAACTGCCTAAAAAAGTGATGGAGAAGCAAAATGACGGACACACTAGCCCTTAAATTAAAGAACAATTGGCAGTTAAATTAAAGGGAAACCGCGCTATAAAACAAATGGAAAAATAAGGGACAATTTGATCTGAAAATTAACGAATAAACTCAGGGACTAGCTCAAAGAATTAACAGAAAAACAGACGGATACATTAAGGACTTGAAGGCAAAGAAACTAAAGGACACACAGAGGGACAAGCCGAGAGACAAATAGGACAAACTAAAAAATAAGCTTAAGTGACTAACAGACCAACAGTCTTATTAACGAACTGAGACCCAAATTAATACACAAATTGAGGAAGAAATTTGCAACAAACAGCCGAAAAAACTAAAGGACAAGCAGAAAGAAATATTTAAGCCTTGGTAACCATATAGCTAACCAAGAATATATACTGTATTTTCTGTATGATGAAGCAGGCTTAATCTCAGCCTGTCCAATACCCCATATACTTGACAAACTTTTCCCCTTTGCCCTGCAACCTCTCCTCCTCCCATCGAATATACCCCAAAAACTCTATTTGCACCGTGGCTAAATGGAGAAGAATAAAGCACAAAATGCAAATCTCTCGTTGCGCTTGGCCAGCTCTGAATGGGGCTGGCCCGACACTTAGCACCCCCAGCTCCCAGAACCCTCCTCAACCCCCAACTACCAACCCCTAACGAACTACCTCCCGCCACCTCCACCCTTCGAGGCAGCACTCAGTGCACGCCAACGCCTCGACACGACAGGCTAACGTCCACGTTGATTGAATGCCTAAGTGCTCCGCCAGCAGCAGCAGCAGCAACAACAAAGCCGGCTCAAAGTGAAACTAAAAGTTGGCTATAAGTGTGGGCCGCAGTTTCCTTTTTAGCCCTGCTCCCTTTTTATGCCCCAGTCGCAGCCTGATTAGGGGTCTTTGCCTGAAATATGCATAGATTAGGCACGCTTTTAGCGCTCGACTGCGGGATACTCGGCTTGATGTTTCAATTAGGGGCATAAAGCTCTAAAGGAGGACGGTCCTGGCCTGGCCTGGACACGGTCTCTGACCCAGATAGCCGGCTCAGATGTCGTCCGCCCAGATTTGCCGCCTGCGCCAGGCGAAATATCATTTTAATAACCGAAATGACAGCCATAAATCAATGATTATTGCCCATTGTCTGGGGTGCGGGTTTTCGGTTTCGGTCGTTGTCGGTGTGTCCTTCGTCACTCTCGAGGGGCTTTAAATCGAGGGGCTGGCTGGCTGGCTGGCTGTCGTGGAGATACTTTTTACGGCACTTGCCGCTGGAGAAGATAAAAGTCGCCACCCCATTCCATTCCATTTCATTTTGTGCTTCGTGCTGGGTGTCCTCGCTTAGCTGGGATCCTGTCACTTGCCACCATAAATTCACGCCACATAATATTGAAAATTCCCATCAGACAACCGCACGGTGTTGAGTTAAACTCGTAAAACGTAATTGAGGTTGTATTTCATGTTAAATGGCTGGCTGGCCAGACCAGAGCAGGAGGAGCAGGGGCCTAGGTGCTGTGGATCAGGCGGCGACTGTAAACTGGATATGTGAGCTGGTCATTATGGGGTTATTTACTAGGCAGGCACTCGCCTGTATGCAGAGGAGCATCCTTAAAAGCTTTCATTTGGTTGTGGTGCAGGGGGGGGGTGGAGGAGTAGAGGAACAAAGGAAGTGCCAGGGGCCTGGTGGTTATCCTGGTGCTTAGTTTTCAACACAAACTCTGTGGCTTTCCAGAGAAAAGCTGAGTTTTCTCTTTTCTTTCAAATTAAACGGAATGTAACGAGGAGGAAAAGGTGAAAATAGAGTTGTTACTGCTAGGAATTATTTCTAAAGGTATTGTTTTTATGAATAGCAATCTTATTTCAGTTAAAATAAAGCAAAATTATGACTTTTTACAAGCTTTTGTTCGATTTAAGATTAATTTTAAAGTAATACAAGGATGTTAAATGCATTTAAATGTTATTAAATTACTTGAAATTGTTTAAAAATATATTACTATATTAGTAAAATATATATCTTATACAATAACCTAATTTATTTTATTAGTTTCATACATTTTCTTTATATTTTCAATTATTAATTTTTTTCCCAATTTATTTTTTCATAATCATAAGTTTCAATGGCCATTAAAAAAACACTTTGACATTCCATTTAAATTTACAAACGCCTCCCTAAAAAATCAAACCCTTTTCAAACAATTTAATGAGCAAATAAAGCTTGTAAAAAATTATCCATAATTTCTTTTATTGTTAGTAATTAGGAAAAAGTATCAATCGATATATAAATTATATTTCCTAGTTTACGAGGTGAACAATAATTGCGAAAGTAATTAGAAAAGCCCCAAACACTAAGTGGAAACTGTCATCATGCGAAATCGCACAAATTGTGAATTTAATGGCTTGACGCGGGGATCCAGAAAACGACCCAGTTCCACCACAAACAAGTGTGTCTTTCATTACGGGTCCATTCCTGGTCCTTTCGGCCAGAATATATATATATACATTTACTACACATGTTTTTTGGGGTCGAAATCGTTTGTTCAGTGGAGCGCAGCGCCGAAAATGTAACAAAATGGAACAAATCGAGCTGCCTGCCTCTGCCTCCCCTCTACGGCCGTAATGTAAATTAATTGCCTGCACAAATTAGCCAGGCCCAGGCACATTTTGGACATTAGGCGGGGAGTCCTGTGCAATTCCAAATCCCAATTGTTTGCCACACAACATCCGGCAAAAACAATTCGCTATTAAATATACAACGGCGAGCAGGTAAAGTCAGGTAAACAGAGTAGGCAACTGTCGCTCGTTACTTTTAATCAGTTATCAAAATTTATGGGCTGCAATTTGTCCGGTCAGCGCGAATATTTCGCATTATATACTCAATTCGTGGTCCATTTTCCCCCATGCGGAGTCCATTTTCAAATATTTACGGCAATTAAATGGAGTTAGTTGTTGCACTCGACAAAAATAAATACATTTTTAAACAATAAACTGTTGAAAAAGGGAAAAAGTTAAGTTTAATAAATAACTGGGAATTCTAAAATTTATTTAAAATATCTTTGGGCTTTCAGAATGCATGAAAAGAGCCTAAAGTTACCTTTAACTACGAATAATAAATATTTCCCTAAATTCAGGATGCATAAAAACAGCCTAAAATTATCTTTAAATATGAAAAATAAATTTTCCATAAGTTCCTATTAAATCCATAATTTTTCTGTGTGTTTTTTTTTGGCATTTAAAGTTAATGAGACCTTCGCTAGAGCTCCGAGCGGATATTCGATATTTTGTTTGGTGCGGAAAAACTATTCACATTTGATCCCAACCGAAGGCCGCGGGCCAAACTAAATTTGAGTTTCAGTTTACTGAAAATGTTGGCCACACGAATTACCCAAAATGTGAGCTGTGTTTTTGCTCAACGTTTTCTGCTTTCTGTTTACTGTTTCGGTTTCTGTTTTTTGTTTTTGTTTTTGTTAGCCAAAATAGATTCCATCGGAGTTTTAATAGTCAAGGAGATGGATATCCCTGCTCTGGCAGGGCACATTTGGTTGTTTATCATCGGCCGGAGCAGCTCCCAACTCGGTTGCTACTTGGCAAAGCCCCGCGGCTGTTGGCCCAACAAATGGGTGTGGAAATGGTAGAGGGAGTGGGAGTGGAACTGGGACTGGGAATGGGCTTGGCTCTAGGGGGGATTGGCTGGTGAGGAAGAAGCCATGACGGGGCAGGAACCGGGGAACTGGAAACGCTAAGCAAACAGAGCCGCGAAAGATGGCGGAAGGAGCAATCGGTGGAAATAAAATATTAACTCAGCCCCCCGACTCAAGCTCACGATTCAATTAGAAGCGAAAGCCATTTTATAATTGAAAGAGGGAGTTGGGAGGCAGGAGGAGCCTCGGGCTGGAAAGCCTTTTCAATCTGTGCCTGGCTTCGGGGAGGCAGAAAATAATACACATCGATAAATATTAAGAAAAAGAAGGAAATTGAGCAGGCAGTGGCATAGATTATTATTCATTATGGATCCGGGATCCTCCCTCTGATACTCGGATTCCCCCCTGCAAGTAATTGAAAAGTTTGTGCCTCAGCAAATGCTCAATTTGTCACTTGGCTGAGGAGAGGCAGGAGCCTAAAAATACTTGGGGGCGTGGCCGACTGACAGATGATGCGTGTGACTAAGCGGAAAATGCTCAGAGTTTCCTCTTCTTTTCCACCAAATACTCCCCATTTCCACTCCCTGATTATGATTGAGTCGATGTAGTTAATATGCTATCGACAAAGATGATGATGAATGCCTTGCAGGATGTCTGCCAGGTCCATACCCTCGAGATGATTCCTGGCTGCTTGTCTGCTGCTCCATTTAAATCAGTTACAGCGATTCCCCCTTTGGAAAACACACACATTGCCATTCGTTTATTTGTCTTTTGAATTATTAATGCATCCGCTGAATGACTCCGAATGCCGAAGGATACGAGGGCCAAGTCAACAGTCGTCCTGCTGCCCTCTGTTGATGATGATGGGGCTGAACTGGAAGAGTAGTTTACTGATGGCGCTGATCTGGCCCTTAATCAAGTGGAGCTCCTCCTTGGGCGCAGATAAGTTTAATTAAAAAGACCGCAACATTCCTCAGCGACTAAGAAAACTATCTTCCGTTGGTTAAACTTTAAAATTCCAAAAAACGTTCGAAGCTCGAAAAAAGATAAATCGGAAAGCGGAGGCAACAAACTTTTCTGATTTCGATTTTTATTGCGGCTGGAAAATGGGAAATAGTGAGAAGAGAATTGAGTAAAAAAAGGGAAAAATAGAAAATAGAGAAGGAGATTGCCATGGAGACTGGAGCAGTTTCGGCCGCTTCTTGGCAACAATTTCATTTTGGGAGCACTCGACTGTCCCGGTTCCATTGCCATGCCTACGAGACCCTTCCCCAATGCACTCTAACCTGGCTATCCACTCTTATCTCCCCTCTCCCCTCTCCCCTCCCGAATACCCGCTGCAGTTGGAATTCCTTTCGAGTTACCTGCACACGCCACCAGCCAGGATGCGGGAGGGCAGGGCAGGGCAGGAGCAGCTGAATAAACACGTAGACCAAACAACAATGAAGGGGGGAGTGGGGCGGGGATGGTGGCTAACCACCTGAACCACCAGAACCACTTGAACCACAAACAGTGCGAGGCCAAAGTTGCCCCTTTTTCAGTTCATAATTTATGCCAAACAAACACATAAATATTACCTCGAATTTATTAAAGCTTTCGCCTGCCACCAATCCCACTCACTCGACTCGTGTGTGACGCAAGTGAATCCTGAAGTGAGTCCTGAGATGGATCTATCCGGGCTCCCTGAGCTGTTAATCTTCCGGCAACTTTCTAATTACTTTTGCATGGGCGAAACTTTT
>VNJN01008317.1:7833-19075 GCA_008042485.1 Drosophila mayri
CCCCCCCTTCTTCTCATCTCTTCCTCCACAGGCTCCCAGGGCCCCGCCTCTGAACTGACCGCAGCAGCCCGGTGGCAAACCCCGCGGCCCGATTGACCCGGCCGGCCTCTCCGAAGTACCCGACGACCAGACGGCGGCGCTCCTGAATATACATAAGTAACTCTGTAACAAGAAGCATTGAATAAACCTACTTAAGTCAACGAATTCTCTCCACTGTTCCCACTGGGAATCGGGGAATCTCTCTCTTACAGCTACCACTCGGACTAAAACAGACTCTGGCCGGCCCTGAGCTATCTGGAAACTGGGCGGCAGACCGTCAAAGTATGTGGCACTTTTTAGTATTTTCCGAACGGGCTGCGAAAAAGAATAAAAAATTTAATAAAACAGGTTGTTCTCGACCCTCGTTTGCCCCTCTGTCTATATTTTTCAGTTTCGTAAATCCGTTAACTTTTCAAAAAATATCACAGGAGTTTTCTGCAGATTTACTGACTATAAAACAAACAAAAGTTAATGATAGGAATGTAAAATATTGATATGTTCTTATTATTACATAGTAGACTAAGGTTTACAAAACTTAAATCTACTGCAGAAGCTATGGCGTGTGGGGCTTTCGGCTGTATTGTTTTCTGTTTGTTTTTACATTGTTTATGAAGTGGAGTGGGAGGATGACGATCCCAAAATAAGGCCGGCTTCACTGGGGGTGGTTGCTGCTGGTCGACAATTCCGAAGAAAATCCAATTCCCAAGAAAGAAGACGGTCGTCGAAATCGGCTTCACAAATATCACACGCTTTATTGGCACAATCTTCTAATTAAGACTAACTTACAAACTAAGAGCTAAAGAGCCCGGGACCGCGGCGTGGTGGGTTTTCGGGAGAGCCCAGGAGAGCGGGAGTGCAAGCGGGAATGTACGCTCTCTGCCACACTGCTCAAAACTAAGAGCCCTTGTGGCGCGAACATTCTCCCCCCTTGCGGCAGCAAAGCAGGACTACTCTTCCCTGCACACTCCGGAGACGGTCTATCCGAACACGGTTCTCTGAGCGACGGGAAGCCCATCTTCCAGCTTCAGGAACCCCGGTTCGATCAGCTTGGGGAACAAATCTGACCCCAACGCGAGGGAAATGGTCGATGGGCGAAGCTCATCCGCGAGCCGGATATCATCGAACTTGGCCCGGATGGTGTCGCTCAGAGCTCGTAAGGGCGTCCGAATTTTTAGGCTGGGATCAAGCCTTAATACGACCTCCAGCCGGAAGTCGCCCGTGCGGGATCGCAGAGTCGCCGTGCAGACCTCATCCTCGCCTGCCTGCGTGATTAGCAGCCGGTATGCCGCCGCCAACGACCGGTCAATGGTGCTGACCGGCATGCACGGGTCGATCATGGCCCCCATCTCAAAGGTCTCCGGTGTCGAGCAGCACGCAGGCTGTCGGGAGGATATGCACCACCTTCTGCTGCAGATAGGCAGCCAAGGTCGGAGCAGGCTCCCTGGAGACGGGCTGACGAGCGATGCGCTCAGGACGTGGTAGAGAGGTCGACGACAGCTCCTCGTGCATGTGGAGCAGCGTGTGATGATCACCTCCACACGCTTTGCAGCCCTCGGTGCTGCGGCAGGTCTCTTCTGAGTGCTCATGAGCGATGCAATTCGAGCAGTACTTATTAATAAGTACCGCCCGAAGACGCTTTTCAGCGCTCAGTTTATGGAACCTCTTGCACTTCCGAAGAGGATGGCTGCTCTGGCAGACTCGGCAGCGGTAAGATTGAATACATCGAGTACGTCTGCTATCCAAATTCTGGGCTGTACGAGGACGCGGCACCATGATGCTGAAGTTGTTCTGCGAGGTAAAGTGAAGAAAAAAATGACTTACTACAGGACCTCGCAGACGTAAATAGGTAAATGGTTGGAGAGCTGGTTCCTTGCTCTCCATAGGGAGAAGGATAACTTTATGCACGGGGCGTTTTATCGTGCCGCGCGCCGTACACACTTTGGCCACTCGAAGTCGGCCATCGGCTCCGCCGAGCCGCCATGCGTTCGAGGGCAAATCGTCCTCCTTGACTACCACCATATCGTCAATTTGGATGTTTCGGGTCGGAAATTGTCATTTGTTGCATTTGTGGAGTTCTTTGAGATACTCCTCTTTCCACCGCGCACTAAACTGCCGGTGTTGGGCCTTCAAAAGTTGCCATCGATTGAGTATCGACTTGGCTTCGCCCTTTCTCAGGCTCAGCCGTGGAAAGCAACGGCCCTCCAATCAGGAAATGGCCGGGCGTGAGGGCTAGCAGATCGGAGGAATCTTCAGACATCTTGGGGAGGGGTCTGGAGTTGAGGCAAGCTTCGATCTTGGCTAGAAGCGTCGCAAGTTCCTCAAATGTATACTTGCGGGTAGCCGTAGCTTTGTAGAATAGAGTTTTAAAACTTTTCACCCCTGCTTCCCACAGACCCCCTCATATGTGGAGCCCGGGGCGGGATGAAACGCCATTCAAGTCCCTGATGGCTGTATACATCAGTCACGGACTCTTTGACGGATTGAAGGAAGTCCCAAAAAGGAGAGATGTTGCCCCCACAAATGTCTTGCCATTATCACAATAAATCCGCTAAGGGCACCCGCGCCTAGATACGAAACGAGCAAGGGCTGCTAGGAACTTTTTAGCGGTAAGACCGGATGTCGGCTCTAAGTGGATAGCCTTCGTGGAAAAACACACAAATACACATACATATCCCTTGGTAATGAGGCATAATCAAAGCCCGTATATGTAAAAGCCGTCGAGAAGGAGACTCTGTCCTTTGGAAGGTCGCCCATCAGCTGTGTGTGCAGTCTCTTCTTGTAAGTCGTGCAGATCTCACTCGGAGACACCACTGCCTTGACCAGATTCTTGATTTAAGGAATCCAATTTCCATCGGATCAGGCGTACAATCAACTGACTACCGGCGTGAAGAGTAATCTGGTGGGTGAATTGGATGAGAAGGCGAGACAATCTGCAGCCATAGGGCAGAATTATTGGATGCCGTTCATCATACTGAAGGGCGCTAGAAGCTGAGTCGCGACCACATGCCCTTAGGAGGCCGAGTTGGTCTGTGAACGGAAACAAATTTAAAATTGGACTTGCCCACCAAAGCTGACTATCCGCTAACTCGAGTAGGGACACGCCTCGACTGGCTAAATCGGCGACTGGCTAAATCGGTGCCCAGCAGTCGACTGGTACTGCCTGCGTGATCTTGGCCACTCTGTTGGCCATAAACGTGGTCCAGTTGCACGCAGGGTTCTTTAAGCAGGCCAGAACGATTGTCGAAACGGTCTACACCGATTGTCGGAGCTCGGTGTGGGCATATTAGCTGTCACCATTTCGACTAACAGCACGGCCCCACAGAGCTCTAGGTGTGGAAGTGAGGCCGTCTTCACTGGAGCGACTCGTGTCTTTGATGTGAGGAGGTTGGAAAATATCTTCTGACCAACCTCGACGCGCACGTAGATCGGTGCTCCAAAAGCCTTTTGGGACGCATCGCAGAACCCATGATTAGCGACTTGATGTCCGGCTGAAAACAGACCCATCTCGGAACGCGGATCTAGTTGAGGACGGAATACTCAAGGAGAAACGCCTGCCACCTCTGACTCATTACGCTGGGAAGCTTATCATCCCAGCTTAGAACTTGCAGCCAAATATCCTGCATGAAAATTTTGGAACGTATTATAAACGGAACGAGCCATCCGGTTGGATCAAACAACCTCGCGATTTGGGATAACACCTCGCGCTTTGTGTAAGACGGTTCCACCACTATTTCAGGTGGCACAAAATAGAATTCGTCGGATTTAGCCCTCCACCGAATCCCGAGCCTTTTGGCAGTGCTTTAGGTATCGATATCGAGGAATTCGCTATGAAGGAGGTGTTTGGCTGGAATATTGTTTAGAATGCTCGTGCGGTTTGAAGTCCACTTCCTCAAAGGGAAACCAGCAGAGCTAGGAGCTTCTTGTAGCTCTTGAATCGAACTATGGGCCTCAGTTATTAAAATTGCCCCTGCCAGAACGTCATTGACGTACATATGTTTCTGAATAATAAGGATATCTTTCGGAAGCACCCTTTGGACATCCACTGCTAGCTGCTGCAGCACTCGAATAGCGAGGAAAGGCGCACAGTTGGCCACAATAATAATTGTTTTCAACTCAAAATCTCGAATATTACCTTCCCTATTTCGGAACAAGATTCTTAGAAAGGTTGTATGCTTCGGATCGATCCAGATCTGACGGCATATCTTTGTAATGCCCGCGCTGAACACGTATTGTAAATACCGCCATTTCAGAATGTGAATGGTCAGATCGGACTGCAGTACTGGACCAGCATCAAGAATATCATTTAAGCTGGTTCCATTCGCAGATGGACTGGAGGCGTTAAATACAACGCGAAGCTTTGTCGTTGTACTTTCGGTCGTGATGTGGAAGATAGTATGTTGAGGAACTGTGAGTCGAACTTCGTTCATATGACCCAGATCCAGATACTCCTGAAACACGCTGTTATATTGCTCTTTTAAAGGAAAGTCTCTTTTTAAACGATTCTCGTTCCGAAGAAACTGAGCTAACACAATGGACCTTGAATATCCTAAATTGGCCCCCGAGTTTTCGGGGTCGCAGAATGGGAGCGTAACCACATATCTCCCGCTTGCGTCTCTCTTGGTTGTCTGGATAAAGTTCCTTTCGCTATAGGAATCTGACTCTTTTACCATCTGGAATGGTAGATCCTCCACCTCCCAAAACTTGCTGAGAAGCAAGTCTAAGGAATCTCCGCTTTTGTGGTGTACTTGAGTCGTGATGGATGCGACTCTGTTGGCCTTAGTATTGGAAATCGGCCCGGTAAGTACCCTCCCGAAGATGGTCTCTTGGCCTAGGAGTGAGCCACAAATGTTTCTCCTAGTTCCCTGCATCATCACCGGCGGTAGAATATCAGCTCCGATCAGTATATCGATTTGGGAACTTTCAAAGAAATTTGAGTCTGCCCATTGGAGATCGGACAGGTCTTGTAAAGAATTTCTGGAAACTGGCTGGGAGGGCAGTTTGCCCGCTAATTCCGGAAGGACGTAGGCTGCGGTATCTAAATGTAGATCCGGCTTAGTAGGTGAGCGGATTGTAAACTTGTATTTGTATTTTGCGGAATGGCAACTTGAGGAGGTTGAACATGCGTTCGGAGATGAACGTAGCCTCCGATCCCGAGTCGAATAAAGCTCGGGCTCGGTAACTGTGCCCAAATGGCACACGTCAATAATTGCCGTGCTCAGCAGGACGGCTGTAGTGCCTGAGGCGGAGTAATTCTGCACCGTTAAGCGCGGGCACAATCTAATCGGATGATTTTCCTTAGAACATAAGTCACACCCTTTTTGTTTGGTGCTGACCTTGGCTTCGAAAGATTGCATCCTTTTGGGAACTGACTGAGTCGGCTTCATATCGTCAATAGCCTCCAGTGTCCGATACCTTTCGCTCAGAAAGCTGTTCATCTCCTCCCAAGCCGGAATTTCGGACTTCGAAGTTAGGGACTGTTCCCATAAGGAAAGGGTTAACTTTGGCAGTTTGCTTGCGCACAGGAAGACCAGCAGACAATCCCAGTTGTCAGTGGAGATATTGGAATGCGCTAGCGCTGTCAAACACCCCTGAATCGTGGACTGCAGCTCCTTTAGAGCATGTCCAGTTTCTTGAGACATTGAACTGAATTTGAACAAGAGCTTAAGTTGGCTGTTGACTAAAAGTCTTTTATTTTGGAAACGGTCTTGAAGCGCTTCCCACGCTGACGCGAACCCGTCATTTGTAAGCGGGGATTTGGACACTATGGCCTTTGCCTCGCCACTAGTTTTTGTGAGGAGATGGAAAAGTTTCTCGACCGGTGTCAGCCTGGGGTTGTTAACATAAACTGCCGTGAACAGGTCCCGGAAAGTGGGCCATCGGAGGTAGTCCCCATCGAAAACTTCTCTATCGCAGGGCGGCAACCGGCAACCGGACGAGATATGCGGTTGAGAGGGAGGAGCTTGCACGGCTTGAGGCGACACTCTTTCTAGCGTTTCGCTAATTTGTGCTGCACAGGTCTCGTATACGCAATAGTCATAATTTGCTTGTAGGAGAGGCAAAGTGCTGAGGGGTCCTTCCTGGGCAATTAGGTCAGAGCAGATTTCGTACTCTTTTTCGACCTTCTCCCATAAGGCACGCACTTGGTGCAGACGGACTTGCAATGTGTATGAAGATTGCGAAGCCTGAACAGGAGTGTTGATCTTGTCTTCGAAAGCGCTGACGCGATCGCCCACGGCGATGAATTTTTGCAACGCAGCGGTTGCGGCCGTTGGCTGCTCGGTTACCGACATTTTGCTACTAGCGCGTGTGACCCTGAGGAATTTAGTCCCGGATGCAGAGGGATTCTCTGGCTGTTCCACAAGTGAAGACTCGCTTGAAGTTTTCGCCACCGCTTGGGAGACGACAATTCTCGGACTCGTTTTTAAGCTTGTCGTTGGACGATCTCCGATCTTCGGCGTGACACTCGAGCTTCTGGGTTTCGGGCTAGCGGACTTGGGCACTGGTTTGACGCGAGAAGGTAGCGGAGATGAAAGTGCGGTTTTTGTTTTCTAGAAAAAATAGCTAAGTATATCCGATAATTATCGGGAAACAATAGCCTAATGCTACTTCTAAACAAAAAGCTAAAATAGCTATAAGCTCCAGGAATACGTCAAATCGTAGAACCGATGATACCAAAAGGAAGGACCGACAAATCAACCGCCAGAAAAATATATTAATGTCAATGTCAAAAAAATTAAAAAGCCAGACAACAAAAAATAAACGGCCCGAAACGATAGCCTAGGAGTCTCGCTGAATTTTTTTATTTCGATCTGAAATTCTCTGGCCTTGGTTTTTTTGTAATTAAGAAACACAGTCAAAGCGTAAACCAAAAAAAAAAAAAAAAAAAACGACTCTAAAATAGCTTGTAAGGATGCACTACGGCCGAGATATGAACTCAGCGGCCCAGAGTCCCTTTCCAGTTAAATTTATATTTGGAAAACGTCAGAAAAT
The DNA here is from genome assembly GCA_008042485.1 of Drosophila mayri. Taxonomy (NCBI): domain Eukaryota; kingdom Metazoa; phylum Arthropoda; class Insecta; order Diptera; family Drosophilidae; genus Drosophila; species Drosophila mayri. The sequence continues at coordinate 14,863 of VNJN01008317.1, forward strand.
GGAGGGGCCGTGGTTGGCGAGGTGTTTAGGGGTGGGTTTTGACCAAGATAACTGCCGCTTCCGATTGCTCACGCTGGGCGAGATCGCGCTACCGGCCCTGGAGTTTCCCAGCGGCCGGACCCTCCACTAAAGACTGGAGCAGAGGCCCGGGGTGACCCAGCGGCCCGCTCCCGCGCCCGCAACCCATACCTAAAACCGCGACGCTGGCGTGCCCGAGCTGCCGCGGCCCGGCGGCTCCACCGTGGTATCCCAATGGCGGGCCGTCGCCCTCCCCTAAAAATGCCCCTTGACTCGTAATTTTCCAGCGGCGGGGCCCGGGCTAATCCCTGTGGCGCATACTGAGACTGGGCAAGACGGTTGGGAAAGGTCCCGCAGCCGCCGCCCGCGTCTACGTCCAGAATTTAACCCCAGCAACGTGACGCTCCTGTCCCCGTCCTGCCCAAATCGGAGCCTGGAATTACCCAACGGCAGCCGAGGTGGGGAGGAGGGGGCATAGTGTGGTGTGAGGGGTCGATTTGGATAGGAAGAATAATAATATTATTTTTAGCGTGTTCATTCTGTTTCTTTATTTCATGTATATTTGTCTGTGCTAGTCCCTCTTATGCTCGTAAAAGTATTTCGTTTTATTTCTACCCCTTTGTCTGTTTTTCTTCCTATTCCTCTTTTTCACACCAGTTCTGAGTTTTCGTGATTTAAATGTGGCGGGCGCCGTTCGCTCACCCGAGAGATATCTTTTCCAGTTGTCTAATATTTTCGTGTCTTCGTTGTCCTTGTCGTGTGGGGTCCTCGTTGTCCTGGGTACTGGGTTCTGATGTATATGTATTTTCCGCGGGGAGGTCACTTAATCTCAATTAATTTTCACTTCTCAAATCGCTGCTGGCCTAATTACGAGTGATCTTCGTTCCTCATTCCAGCCGTCACGTGACACGATTCTGCCCGCTCCTTTAACGGCTGCGCTTCCACGATCGATGGCACGTGCCGTTCCGCATTCCATGCATTCTTTAGCAAGGCGAGCTTTCCGTCTCGCTCTCTCTCTTGGGCGGCTGGTGGTACATGCAAATTCCGTTTTTGCATTCCGACGCTTTGTCGGCGCCTGCGCCGCGTTTCTCTGCCCGGATCGCGCTCTCTGGCCTCTTCTGCCGGCTGATTGGCGGATCTCGTGTTCCAGCCGTCGCATCGACGTTTCCTCTCGTTCCTCGAAGATGTTGAACGGTGCGGGCAATGTTGCCCGTGACGTCAGGCCTGGTGTGGCCAAGGTGTCCCGCCCGGGTGTCCGTGGCGGCGTCCCGGGTCTCTCCACCAGCGTTGGGGGTTTCGTGTCTCCATTCGATCCTTCTTCATCCGCGGCCCCCAGTGGTTCGGGGACCGGCATCAAGTCGGCCAGGGTGCGGGGCGATATCTCGCCGAAGCAGGCCCTCAGCTCGGCCACTTCCTTGGCCGTGACCTGGTGTTGCTGCCCGGCTTGAGTGGGGCCGATGGCAGGTACCACCATCATTAATGGGGGCCCGCATTGTCGCCGCGGGTCCCGGTGCGGGGCATTGCCCCCGTCAACATAGAGGGGCCGCCCCGATCCTGCAAGGGCGACCACCTCTTGCGGATCATGTCCTGGGACGGAGCGCCTCCGCTCATCGAGATAGAGCTCTTTAAAGCTCTCCTCCACGGCCGCCGTCAGCCAGGAATAGTCCCTGACCGTTGGGGGATCTCCGGGTTTCGGGGCGTGTATGACCGCCGTCAGTGGGGGTGGGCCCGTTATCTCGGCCGTCACCGCCACTCGTGTGAGCGGGCGCCCGGCCGGCCATAGGAATAACGGGAGTCCCCGTCCCGCCATCGTTGGTATCTTTCTGTGGGAAATGAAATGGTTAGTTTATGTCGTCTATCCAATTCCTACCTAACGGTGTGCCTATCTTGGTCCCTACGTAACCCCATTTGTTTTCCCCACGATGGGAAGTCTGACCTATAAACATGCTCGGTGTACGCGTTTACAAGTTTTCCCCGGCGGAGCGCGGAGTGTTGGACGGGCGCACCCGTCATGAAGTGACTCCACGAGCTCTGTCCGTTCTGACAGAGTATCCGATAGTGATGTCGTCTATGCAGGTTCCCCGAGCGCGGAGTTGTTTTCGGCGGTCGGAGCGACTTCTTCGTTCTCGTCCTCCTCCGTATCAGCTTCCTCGCCGTGATACGGTTTTAGTTTGTTCAGACTGGCGGTCCGCCGTCGGCGGCTGCCCGGTATGTGCAGCTGCACGATGTTCGGCGAAGGGAATTTGGCGACCCTAAACGGCCCATCATATTTTGCTGCCAATTTCGCCTCCGTGGCGATTGATAAGGCGTGGCGTTGGACCAGCACTAGTGATCCCACCGGCGGCTTCCATTCTCGCCGGCGGAGATTATAATGTCGTCGCTGATCAGCCGATGCTCGGTCGGCATTGTTTCTGGCGACTTCAAAGATGCGGTGCAGCTGTCTACTGCTTTCCGTCGGGGTTACTTCGGGGGTTTCACGTCCCGGAGTAACTTCATCATACAGGGCGTTAGGCAGCCGAGGTTCCCTTCCCTGAACCAGAAAGCCTGGGCTGAATCCCGTTGTATCGGAGATACTGCCCTTTATCGCCAGCGATAATTCGGGGAGCAGCTTATCCCAATCGTTCTGCTCATTTCCATCTAGATACTGGGCGATCATTGTCTTGATCGTCCGGTTCGCCCTCTCCGTCGGATTCTGTCTCGGTGTTTTGATCGCGGCAGCGGTCCGACGAAATCCGCACACAGAACGTGGAATGGTTCCTCTACTTGGCGTGTAAACATATGTCCCGCTGGTTTCTCCTGACTGACCTTATACCTTTGACAATTTAGACAATTTCGTTCATAGGGGGCGACGTCGCGGAAAAGTCCTGGCCAATAATATCTCTGTGCCACGCAATTTCTTGTCTTCCGGACTCCCAGACGTCCGGCAGCGGGAATATCGTGGTTTTCCAGTAGAACCAGATGGCGATAATCCGCTCCTACACACAGCTTCCATGGTGTGTACTCCTCCTCCTGCGGCCGTAGCCCGATGCGGCGATAAAGCTGTCCGCTTTCCTCTCGATAATCTGGAAATTTAGCCGGTTCCGTCCGAACCTTCATCAACATCCTTGCGAGCCACTTGCAGTTTGTTCCTCGTACCTGTGCTTGCTGCGCTACTGGCAGCGGTTGGCGTGAGAGGGCGTCGGCCACTAGATTCTGGGCTCCCCTCCGGTAGTGGACGTCATACTGATACTGCTGCAGCTCGAGTGCCCATCGAGCGATTCTTCCAGTCAGATTATCTATGGAATTAAACCATTTTAAGGCCTGATGGTCGGTAATTACCTCGAACCTGTATCCTTCGATGTAGCATCGCATCTTCCTTACGGCCCATACGATGGCGAGACACTCCTTCTCGGTCACCGAGAAGTTCCTTTCCGCGCTATTTAAGCGGCGGCTGGCATACGCCACCACTCGCTTCTGCCGATCAATGGTCTGTGTTAGTACGGCTCCAATGCCATACTCGCTGGCGTCTGCTTGTAGCACGAATTTCTGCTCAAAGTCCGGGCAGACTAAGAAAGGTGCTTCCGTCAGTCGCGTTTTCAGCTTCTGAAACGCCTGATCCTGTCGTGGTGTCCAATCCCATTTACTGTCTTTCTTCAGCAAGGATGTCATCGGCTCCACAATATCGGCGAAGTTGGGGACAAATCGGCGATACCAAGATGCGATTCCCAGGCTTCTCCGAAGTTCCTTCAAGCAAGTTGGTGGTTTCAGCTCGCAGATCGCGGATACCTTATCCGGTCCGTCTGGATCCCTTCCTCGCTTATTACGTGCCCCAGGTAGTCGATGTGTCGCTGAAAGAAATGACATTTGTCTCAATTTAGCCGCAGGTTGGCTCTGCGTAAACGGCGAAACACCTCCCGAAAATTTTCGACATGTTCTTCCAGCGTCGACCCGATGACTATAATGTCGTCTAAATAGGCCAACGCATGCGGCTCCATGTCCGGACCGATTACCGTATCTAGGGCCCGCTGAAACGTCGCTGGTGCCGAGTGAAGTCCAAATGGCATCACTCGCCAATGGAATCGGCCCCGGCGAAGAACCGTGAAAACCGTACATTCCTGGCTCTCCTGAGCAACGGAAATTTGCCAGTAACCATTCTTCAAGTCCAATGTCGAAATTAACTTGGCATTCCTTCCTTGGCAGCGGGTACGCATCCGGC
>VNJN01008332.1:0-13469 GCA_008042485.1 Drosophila mayri
TTGAACATCCCCTTCTAGCCGGAGGAACGACTGCATGTCATATCCTTCTCTGACTGGGTCTTCGTAATCCTCGTGAATTGCGAAGTGGACATTCTGATATTGGGACCATAATGAGGTTATCGAATCCCTCGTTATGGCCCTTCCGGTTTCGGAAAATTCATTCAGGGCACGTTTGATTGATTCCGCAATCGCCCTTTGTCGCCGGCAAGCTAATATCAGCTTGCTTGCAGGTTGCGTAAAGCTTGCAACGTCTGCATTTTTCGAAGCATTGATCGAGGTTGAATTTCCGGGGGCATTGCTCGAGGTTTGAGCCATTGCGTCGATTATTGTCGTTCTATATTTGTCGTATGACTCACGACAGTCTGTGTAGAACTTTAAATATTCTGCGGTTCTATATTCCGCTGGAATATTTTTGTCATTATCCGCAAATCGATTCCATGCTTCATCGATTGCGGCCAACTTTGATTTATAATACGTTGGATTTTGCTTTCTTTCCGCAGAGTGTTTTTTAAAGTTGCGGATGAACTTTGAGATGTCTTGACTGATCATTTCCTGCAAGTCTAACGCCTCTGTGACTGCTTGCTCCTCCTTATTAGACATATTGAAAATTGTTTTAGTTCCCGACCGTTGGGAGTGTTTTATTTGCTTTTACAGCTGGATACGCTCCTATTCGCAACCGCGAAGGAAACAAACAAAATGTTCAATAGACTTGGGGGATTCTTAGAGTTTAGAGTTTCTAAAAAAAGGATTTTGGTCAAAGTTGTCGGAAAATCCCAAGAGTTATGGATATTTCCTTTGTTGATTAATTCGGAAAATCCCAAGAGTTACGGATATTTCCTTTTGTTTTTAGATGTTGGAAAATCCCAAGAGTTACGGATATTTCCTTTTTGATTAGGGTTTAGGAAGATCCCAAGAATTACGGATTCTTTCCTATTTGTTGAAATGATGAGAAAAATTTAGGAAGATCCCAAGAGTTACGGATATTTCCTTTGTTGATTAATTCGGAAAATCCCAAGAGTTACGGATATTTCCTTTGTGGATTAATTCGGAAAATCCCAAGAGTTACGGATATTTCCTTTGTTGATTAATTCGGAAAATCCCGTCTGGTTGACGTCTTCGTCGGGGTCACCAAAATGTTTTTTGGTGGGTATGACAATTTAGGAAGATCCCAAGAGTTACGGATTCTTTCCTATTGATTAGGATTTGATTGATCAGCGTGTAGTTGTGATGACACTGGCCCGATATGTTCCCAAGAGTTACGGAACTTTGTCGGTTGATCTCACCAAGCTTACGAAGATTCCAGAGTTACGGAGTCTTTCTTGGGATTTTGACGTATTCAGGACAATTTCCTGTGAGTCAAGGCTTCACCAAAATGTTTACTTGGTGGATGAGAAGAAATTAGGAAGATCCCAAGAATTACGGATTCTTTCCTATTTGTTGAAATGATGAGAAAAATTTAGGAAGATCCCAAGAGTTACGGATTCTTCCTTTTTGATTGAAAATTAGGAAGATCCCAAGAATTACGGATTCTTTCCTATTGATTAGGATTTAGGAAGATCCCAAGAGTTACGGATTCTTCGTTTTGTTTGAAAATTAGGAAGATCCCAAGAGTTACGGATTCTTCCTAATGATTAGGATTTAGGAAGATCCCAAGAGTTACGGATTCTTCCTTTTGATTGAAAATTAGGAAGATGCCAAGAGTTACGGATTCTTCCTAATGACTAACGTTAGGATGACGTGTTCGTCGGGGTCACCAAAATGTATATTTGGTGTGTGAGACAAGAGTAGGAAGATCCCAAGAGTTACGGATTCTTTCCTATTGACTAACGTCGGTTGACGTGTTCGTCGGGGTCACCAAAAATGTTTATACGGAGGCTTCGATGCCTGGCAGATAGTGCATAAACTATTGCCTTTGATTGTCGCAACTAGCACTTGGAACTAGGACGCTTTGGTTGGTTTGGTTGAGTTGGGTGCATAAAGACACGGCGATGGTGTCGGGCATGAATAAAAGCTCTTGGTTGAGGTAGAACTCTTACTGACTTTATTAATGAAAACTTAACAGTATATATAGGTACAAAATGCTTATGGTAACAAATATCGTATAACAGAATAATGTGGGTTACTGTGTATGTGGGTTATTGTCAGATATATGACCTGACACTTATTTCTACTGTGTATGTTGGTTATTGCCAGCTATATGACCTGACACTTATTGCTCTATTTTGTTGTCCGCCAGTTATGCATATTCGCTTGACCTGGTAACTGATACTTTATTAACGACAAATGCATGTGGCTGCGACTGAAGAATTATTATGTCTAATTCTAAATGATATTGCTTATGAGTAATGCTGCCGTGACTGAACAATTCCTCTTCACGAAAAGGTAACAAATCGGGGGCCAACACCTATAGAGGCATGTCTAAGCTTTCGGCCATTCCTAAACTTTTCGATAACATTATTACTCCACATTTGCAGAACCTTTGTAGATCGGTAATTTCGCCATGTCAACATGGATTTGTTAAGCGAAGATCAACAAATACAAACCTTCTGGAGCTCACTTCCTTCATTATAAGGGGTTTCCAGAATAACATTCAAACGGATGTAATTTATACTGACTTCAGTAAAGCTTTCGATTCTCTTAACCATTCCCTTCTCCTCAGAAAACTCGACCTAATGGGTTTTCCAATTGATCTTCTTAGGTGGATCTCTATTTATCTGACTGGCAGGACGCAAAACGTCCTCTTTAAAAATTTTTTATGTAATGTTCTACAAGTCACCTCAGGTGTCCCGCAAGGGAGCCACCTGGGGTCCTTATTGTTTACATTATTTATTAACGATCTGCCCAAAGTTATGACAAATTCTAGAGTACTCATGTACGCTGATGATGTCAAGCTTTGCGTGCAATACAAAGATGTTGCTTACCAGTCTGACTTACAAACAGATCTTGATAGCTTCCAAGCCTGGTGCTGCATAAACCTACTAAACTTAAACGGCTCTTAATGTAAGCTAATGACATTCTCTCGTGTCATTCCCAAGCTCGCAATTTACACACTTAACTGCTGCTCTTTGGAAAGAATTAACTCAGTTGATGACTTGGGTGTCCGTCTGGATCCCAAACTTGACTTTATCGATCATATTTCGTACATGGTAAATAAAGCCAGGGGTATGCTGGGATTTATTAAATGGTGGTCGAAAGAATTCGATGATCCTTATGTTACTAAAACTTTATATATTTCATTAGTTCGCTCTATCTTAGAATATGGATCTTGCGTTTGGAGCCCACAGTACGGAGTCCATTGCAAACGCATCGAATCGGTTCCAAAGAACTTTTTGCTTTTTGCTCTACGCGGTTTAAACTGGGATGCTGACCAGAGATTACCCTCCTCTTATTATAGACTTCTTCTAATTAACTTACCCTCCTTAGCCAACCGCAGAACTATGCTAGGCATTACCTTCATTTATAACCTTATTAACGGCGACGTGGAAAGTACTGACTTGTTAGGCCAGATCAATTTCCACGTTCCGAGTAGAAATACTAGATCCTACATACCTTTAGGTTTGGGCCATTGTAGAACCTCCTATGAACTGCATGAACCCTTTAGAGTACTGTGTGCAAGTTACAATGATTTGTACTCGGTAATCTCACTTGCTGATTGTCTTCCTAAACTAAAAACTTTAATCCTTACCCACTTAAATTGCATGCAAGCAAACATTCAGGCAGCTCGCCGGTAGCTTATTTCCTCGTATTCTTTCCTATAGTCTTAATCGCGTCTACTAGTACCTAAGTACGGGAGCGTGCCCGAGTGGCGGAAAGTCCAGCGCGAGAGCAGAGCAGCGAAGGCAGACCCGAGGACCTGAGCACAAAAGGGGCGAGCGCGGGTGCGCTCTTAAGTTTTGGTGAGCCAAGGTGGCACAGAGGGCCCCTCACCTAAACACACTGCTTTGCATAATTTTTTGATTGCACTGCGATTCCATTTTTTTTTATATATAATATAATATTTTGTAAAATTGAGCGGAACTTTTTCCGCCGATTAGACGTGTAGCCCGTAAAGCTATACAAAAATCTAGGTAGGAAGTTTGTTAATTTGAATGTACAGTGATGCGATAAGTTTATTTTCAATAGAAGATTATAATAATTTTAATAAAACAATCTATACACATAAGATAAAAGTATATGCAAAACCCACCAAAATTACTTTAGACATAAAAACAGTGGATTCCACGCCAATGTCATCAACAAGGTAGAATCTAGCAACATCGATCTATATTGGGTACATATACTCTTGATTATCATTGTTTTCATAATGTGCGCCAGTTTCTTTTACAAAATTTATAAGCTGCATACCAATTGTCTGGAAAAAAGGTTTATGAGCCGGGGAAATGACCTGGCTAAGATATAAGCAGCAAAATAAATAAATAAATAAAAAAAAGAAAACAGCACAGTTATTACACATTAATGTTAACACCTTAAACCTAAGAAAAAGAAATAAATAAAATAAATATAAAAATATTTCAATATATATATTTCAATACATTCTTCTTACAAAGTATGGTTAAACTAAAGGCATGGAATGGAACAAATTGTACGGGGAATTTTTAAACATTTAAACCAAATTTGACAAATCATACAAGTCATTAACCAAGAATAGGCCTATACAAAAGAAAACGGTTAGGAAGCATGTTGAAATATTAGTAGAGTGCTTTAAAGAAGCGCGAATGCTAATACATGATTACGTGGAAAGATTAAATCAAGTTCATTGATCACAGGTATCGAAACTTTTGATATTTAATATTTGTTAAACAAAAGTTCAGTTTAGAAATATCGGTACCAACCGTTCTAAACACTCCAATAGCAGTTGACACTGCACCTGACCCAGAATCAACAAAAACAAAATAATCGGAGTCCAGCAAGAGGTTTCCGAAGTAAACATCAAAATAGAAGATGAAAATTTGAGCAATATTACTATTCCGGCGGTATACAGTGATCTAGACAATTCAACAGATTCAGATACTTTGAGTGTAATAGAAAACAAATTAAGTAACTGTATCACAATGACACAATAAAATATTGATTTTATTAATACAGCATCCAAGCTTATACCAGTTTTTGATGGTAAGGCTGAAAATTTGACTTTCATTGATGCTTTACAAATCTAATCAGTATTCAACCAACAATTACTGAAGTGATTTACAGACTAAGAGGCAACGTCAAAGGCTAAACTGTAGAAGTATTATCAGTATCAATAAAACTGCTAATCAATATATACAAGAAATTGAGCAGATGACGAAAGCCTCAGATGGTGCATATATATTAGATGGTTTACCGTTAGAACTAGATAGAAGTTATTCCGCGTGCAGCATGCAGTCAAAGCAATGACTAAAAATTGCACGATCGATAAGGTGAAACTTTCATGCAAGCTGGCACCTTAAGTACTATGAACGATGCCGTTTTCAAATTTGTCAATAGTTGCACTGAAGCAACTGGACAATCAAACACCGTCTTATATTTCAAGAATTATCCACAGCGCGGCTAAAATCGCAGACTCGGAAATTATAGAGAAATTATATAATAGGCCAAAATAAAGGAAACTATATAGGCGGTGGTAACTCGAACCGAGGCCACAATGGTAATAACCAAGGCAATGTCAGAATTGCCCAAAATACTAACCAAAACACATCAGAAAAAAAAAACCGAACCCCTTTAAATACTCAAAAATAAAAGAAGTTAGAGTTCACACCATTAATCTCAGCCAAAACATATTCGTTTCATTTTTCAATGTACCTATTGGAAAAGAACTTACCTTTTTAATAGACACAGGTGCAGACATTTCCCTTTTAAAAAAAATTTCGGATAACTTCCGAAACATCCAAGATGATTACATCATAGACATAGAAGGCATAAGTCAAGAAATAACCAAATCCCAAGGTTTTGTTTCTATGGAGATACAAACAACCAAATTCCACACGATTTCCATATTCTAAATTCAAATTTCCCAATCCCATGTGAGGGAATATTAGGCATCGACTTTATGAAAAAATTCAACTCTCAATTAGACTTCAAGCCATTTATAGATTGGCTTATAATTAGACCCAATAATTTAGAATTTCAAATTAAAGTACCAATAACTCATAGTTCTGGCAATAATTCTATACTACTGCCAGAAAGATCCCAAGATATTCGGAAAATTAAATTTAATTCAAACAAAGACAGTGTATTAATTCCAAATCAGGAAATTCAGCATTGTATTTACGTTGCAAATACCATAGCAACATCCAATAATGCCTTCAAAAGACTATTAAACACAACTGTTCAGTCATGACAGCGTTTATTCATAAGCAATAATATTTAGAATACTATATAATACTTCTTTAGTAGCAGCAACATGCATTTGTCGCCAATAACGTATCAGTTACCAGGTCAAGTGAATATGCATAGCATGCGGACATGAGGAAAGTGAAATAGGGCAATAACTGTTAGGTCACTTATAGCTGACAATAACCCACATACACAATATCCCACATACACAGTAACCCACATTCACAGTAACCCACATTATTTGTTATGCGATATTTGTTACCATAAGCATTATGTACCTATATATACAGTTAAGTTTTATTAATAAAGTCAGTAAGAGTTGTACCTCAGCCAAGAGCTTTTTTTCATGCCCCAGACACCATCGCCGTGTCTTCATGCGCCCAACTCAATCAATCAATCTCATCCAACCAACCAACCTCACCCAAACTCACTCAAACCGTCCACCTAGTTCCAAGTGCTAGTTGCGACAACTACAGGCCATAGTTTATGCACTATTTGCCAGGCATCGAAGCCTCAACCTACAAACATTTTGGTGACCCCGAGGAACACGTCAACCCGACGTTAGTCATTAGGAAGAATCCGTAACTCTTGGGATCTTCCTAATTTTCAATCAAAAGGAAGAATCCGTAACTCTTGGGATCTTCCTAAATCCTTATCAATAGGAAAGGATCCGTAACTCTTGGGATCTTCCTAATTTTCAATCAAAAGGAAGAACCCGTAACTCTTGGGATCTTCCTAAATCCTAATCAATAGGAAAGAATCCGTAACTCTTGGGATCTTCCTAAATTGTCACACCCACCAAAAAACATTTTTGACCCCGACGAACACGTCAACCTGACTTAAGTCAACAATAGGAAACATTGCGTACCTCTTGGGAATTTTCCAAATTTTCCTCAAAAACATTTTGACAAAAGGATAATCCGTAAATCTTCGGATTTTCCTAAATTATTCTCACCCACTAAATAAACAGTTTTGGTGAAGATTGGACTCACAAGAAGTTGTCCTGAACACATCAAAGGCATAGGAAACATTCCGTGACTTGGGAATATTCCTAAGCTTGATGAGACCAACCGATAAAGTTCCGTTACTCCTGGGAACCTATCGGCACAGCTATACTTAATGACCAAAATCCTTTTTTCAGGAACTAAAAAACAATTTTCAATATGTCTAATAAGGAGAAGCAAGCAGTCACAGAGGCGTTAGACTTGCAGGATGAAATCAGTCCAGAAATATCAAAGCTCATCCGTAATTTTAAAAAAGGCTCTGTGGAAAGAAAGCAAAATCCAACGTATTATAAATCAAAGTTGGCCGCAATCGATGAATCATGGAATCGATAATGATATAAATATTCCCGCGGGATATAGAACTGCACAATATTTAGATTTTACGTAGACTGTCGTGAGTCATACGACAGATACAGAACGATTATAACCGATGCAATGGTTCAAACCTCGAGCAATGACCCCGGGAAGGCAACCTCGAGCAATGCTTTGAAAAATGCAGACGTTGCAAGCTTACCGCAACCTGCAAGCAAGCTGATACCAGCATGCCGGCGATTGCCGAATCACTAAAACGGGCCCTGAAAGATTTTTCTGAAACCGGAAGGGCCATAACAAGGGATTCGATAAATTCGTTATGGTCCCAATATCAGAATATCCATTTTGGTGTGCACGAAGAATACGAAGACCCAGTCGAAGAAGGATACGACATGCAATCGTTCCTCCGACTAGAAGGGGATGTACAAAGAGTCTTGGGGGCACAAACAAATGCATCAAACAATGAGGATGTGCATTTGCCCAGAGTCAGCATCGCAAAGTTTGATGGGGATCTGCTCAAATGGACTCAGTTCTTCGATTTATTCAAATGCATGGTTCATGATACCAACATGCACACAGTCAGGAAGATGTGGTGCCTCAAAACCACCGTATTAACTGGATAGGTAGAGAGATTAACAAGGCATATTGATCTTAAACAGGAAAATTACATTAGCTCATGGGAAATATTAGTTGACGCGTATAACAATCCCCGCCATGTAGCAGATACGATTCTCAATCGTCTCCTGCAACATCACACAAACAGTGACGATCCAAAGTCATTGAAAGAGTTGTATATCACAACAATTGAGTCTCTAGCATCATTAAAGGGACTAGGCATTGATATATCCAGCTGGGATACTTTCATAATTGCTATCAACAAGCAAAAACTGGATTTTGCAAATAGAGCGAACAATCGTTAGACGGGTCAAGAGAACTCCAAGGTCTCGATACAATGCTAAGCTTCCTGGACCAGCGAAGCCGAGTGCTGGGAACAGGAAAACGCAGTCAACTACAAAGAAAGGAGCAGAAGAGCCCATCATGCAATTCTGCCAGCGCTGGAGGACATCCAAACTGTCCTTTATGCAAACGGACTCATTGGCTATACAAATACGATGATATCCGCAACAAAACCATACCCGAAAGAGTCAACTGAGTTCAGAAACAAAAATTGTGTGTTAACTGTTTCAGCAGTGACCACAAGGCGAAAGATTGCCGAGGCCGTACGTGTTTTAAATGTGATAAAAAACACCATACATTGCTGCACCTGGAGACTACGTCAGGTGCGGCAACAGAGCCAAAATCACCTTCTGTAGGTGCAGCAAGTAACAGAAGTTACAATTTGCTGGCCACAGTCAAGGTATAGGTCAAAGCAAGCAATGGCCAGATGGCCACATTTCGAGCCTTGCTAGACTCAGGATCACAAATTAATCTGATCTCTGAACGAATGGCCTCCAAGCTGTCATTAAAGCTCCACGGTGCATCATTGCGCACCGGGCATTGAAGGCAACCCAAAAACCAGTCGAGCTAGAACAAACGTTCTCATGAAGTCGATGCATAATGATAATTTGATCCAAATTTTGACAAACCAGGAAAAACTGACATGCTCATCGGCGGAGAGCATTATTATTCTTTGCTTTTGAATTGTGTCCGGGAAAATTCCTGCTGAGCACGACTCAGCGGCCTTTTGTGCAGCGGCAACTACAGAAGAGGAGGTCAATACGCTATTAGAGCGATTTTGGACTGGAAATGCTAGACATTAAAGAAACAGCTCGATCTCCAATAGAAGCTCATTGCGAATCTTATTTTGTACGCCACCAGAAGTATGGAAAGGATATGTAGACTTTATGGAAGAATATGAACGTCTTGGACACATGAAACTGGTACATCCCACACACGTACCCTCAGATCACAACTTCATTCCATATTACTGTGTATTGAAACCCGAAAGCAGTACCACAAAACTGCGGGTAGTGTTTGATGCATCTTGTAAAACGATAAGCAATAAATCGTTGAATGATATATTGTACGCTGGACCCACTGTGCAGAGCGCAAACCGCATCCCAGAGGCCGTACAAATTCAGCAAGAATTGAACAAAATACTGCTGCCTTCCGGATTCAAGCTCCGAAAATGGTGCTCCAATACCTTAGAGGTATTAAGCCAAAATCCCAGAGAAGATCTGTAACGTCAAGTTAGACATAATGCTCCAAAAATACAGTGGTAAGACGTTGGGTTTGCTTTGGATGCTACAAAAGGATCAGTTATGTGGACGATCTCAAATAATCGAAGCGTCAACCATCACTAAACGAGTGGTCAATTCGGAAGCATCGCAAATATTCGATCCATTAGGATTATTTGCCCCCGTGGTGGTCAAGGCAAAGATTTTCATGCAGACCCTGTGGAAATTAAAAATGGGCTGGGACGACGAGATTCCTCAGTACCTTCAAGTAGATTGGAAAAATTATCGCGCTGACTTATAAGCGCTAAACAACATGCAAATTCCAAGACACATATTCGAAGGACAGGTGCCCGTCACACAAGAGTTACACATGTTTGTCGACGCTTCAAAACGAGCATATGGAGCAGCAGTGTATGTGCGAGCCACATACAAAAATAATCAAGAATCCGTCCGTTTGTTGTGCTCAAAGGCAAGAGTTGCGCCTTCAGCTAAGGAGACGTTACCGCGGCTTGAGCTATGTGCTGCAGTTTTAGGAGCTGAACTGACCCACAGAGCCAGAAAGGACTTACGCATGTCTGAAGACAAGGCATATGGGTACTTATGGACGGATTCAACTGTAGTCCTGTCCTGGATAAATGCGTCCGCATCATCATACCACACGTTTGTGGCAAATCGCTAAAATCCAGGCGGTGTCGCATCAATCGCAGTGGCGACATGTGTTATCCGCGAATAACCCAGGTGATGTACTATCAAGAGGGATTGTGGCAAGCAAACTAGCGGAACATAACCTCTGGCTGTTCGGACCTCTATTCCTACACGGTTCCCGAGACAAATGGTCCAAGGTACCGAGCATCACTCCCAGCGATCTAGAACGGCTAGTGAAGCAAGTGAGTTTTCCAACATTCCAAGACCAACTAGGAATCGAACTATATAGTTGCAATCACAGCAACTCCTTTCACAATTTGCAACGCATTGTAGCTAACATGCAGAACCGATCTCCTACAACTACGCTAAGTGTAGGTGAACTATCTTTTTTCTTGGACGTTGATGCACTACGGTCAGTACACTCAAGTGGCCTTAAAGTTTTTAGTTTAGGAAGACAATCAGCATGTGAGGTTACCGACTACAAATCATTGTAACTTGCACACAGTACTCTAAAGGGTTCATGCAGTTCATAGGAGGTTCTACAATGGCCCAAAACTAAAGGTATGTAGGATCTAGTATTTCTACTCGGAACGTGGAAATTGATCTGGCCTAACTAGTCAGTACTTTCCACGTCACCGTTAATAAGGTTATAAATGAAGGTTATGCCTAGCATAGTTCTACGATTAGCTAAGGAGGGTAAGTGAATTAGAAGAAGTCTACTATAATAGGAGGGTAATCTATGGTCAGCATCCCTGTTTAAACCGCGTAGAGCGAAAAGCAAAAAGTTCTTTTGAACCGATTCGATGCGTTTGCTATGGACTCATATTCTAAGATAGGGCGAACTAATGAAATATATAAAGTTTTAGTAACATAAGGATCATCGAATTCTTTCGACCACCGTTTAATAAATCCCAGCATACCCCTGGCTTTATTTACCATGTACGAAATATGATCGATAAAGTCAAGTTTGGGATCCAGCCGGACACCCAAGTCATCAACTGAGTTAATTCTTTCCAAAGAGCACCAGTAAAGGGTGTAAGTTGCAAGCTTGGGAACGACACGAGAGAATGTCATTAGCTTACATTTAGAGCCGTTTAAGTTTAGTAGGTTTATGCAACACCAGGTTTGGAAGCTATCAAGATCTGTTTGTAGGTCAGACTGGTAAGCAACGTCTTTGTATTGCACGCAAAGCTTGACATCATCAGCGTACATGAGTACTCTAGAATTTGTCATAACTTTGGGCAGATCGTTAATAAATAATGTAAACAATAAGGGCCCCAGGTGGCTCCCTTGCGGGACACCTGAGGTGACTTGTAGAACATTAGATAAATTATTTTTTAAGAGGACTTTTTGCGTCCTGCCAGTCAGATAAATAGATATCCACCTAAGAAGATCAATTGGAAAACCCATTAAGTCGAGTTTTCTGAGGAGAAGGGAATGGTTAACACAATTACTGAAGTCAGTATAAATTACCTTAGTTTGAAGGTTATTCTGGAAACCCCTTATAATGAAGGAAGTGAGCTCCAGAAGGTTTGTAGTTGTTGATCTTCGCTTAACAAGTCCATGTTGACATGGAGAAATTACCGATCTACAAAGGTGCTGCAAATGTGAAGTAATAATGTTTTCGAAAAGTTTAGGAATGGCCGAAAGCTTAGAGATGCCTCTATAGTTGTTGGGCTTTGATGTGTTACCTTTTTTGTGGAGAGGAATAATAAATGATTCCTTCCAAATAAGGGGAAAGTGCGAGGTTTCTAAGGATAAGGTAAACAATTTAAGAAGGGGCGAGCACAGGGCATCGGCACAATAGCAGCCCGGTATTCCGTCGAGACCTGGCAGATAAACTGGCTTTACACGATGAAGATCTAAAAGGAGAGAGCTTTCATTTAAACATGGACAGAAAATTAAGTTCGAACTGGGCAGGCTATAAGAATAAGTCTGATTTAGGTCAGTGGAAGTGGAGTATGTTGTTTGAAAAAATTGGGCAAAAAGATCAGCAATTGCTTGATCGCCCTTCACAGTTGCGTTTGCAAACGAAAGTGATGAAGGATGAGTTACCGCCTTACGTTAAGTGTTAACAAAATTATAGAACTGTTTAGGATCCAGAGAAAATTGGACCCTGCAACGAGTCAAATAATTTTTGTAGCACTGTGCGTTCAGTACGGTGAAGTTTGACCGAGCCAATATATAATTAGAGAGGTCAGAACGAGAACCGGTTTTTCTAAACTGCGTGTACAGCCTTGACTTTACATTTTTTAAGCGACTCAATTCTTTAGTAAACCAAGGTGGTTTATTTGAGATTGAGGGATAATATAACGGGACACAGTCCGAGAAGAATTAATTCATCGCATTGTAAAAAATGTCTACGGCATCAGCCATGTCAGTGCACATGTATAAATCAGACCAGTTAAAGTCAGAAATAAAATTATTCAGCCGGTCGAAGTCAGACTTGCGAAAGCAGTAAACTCTTTTGGCTGGTCTATCAGATCGAGTGTCACATCGAAAGTAGGATGATAGGGATCTTCAGGTTGCGTCAGAGGCGCCACCCTCGCTAAACTGACGGTCGCCAGATCAGAGACGAAACAAAGATCAAGCAAGCGCTCTAAAGAATTTCGTACATGGTTGACTTGAGACAGCTAATAGTCGAGGAAGCCAGCAATAAAATCATGTTGCGTTGAGGATTGAAGGGTGTTAGAGGAGGTATTTAGGGACCAAATAGCCCTAGGGATATTAAAATTACCCAAGACTACTAAATGATCTCTATCAGAAAGCATATTGGAAACCATCCGAATGGCGGAAAGGTGGTTCCAAAAAATAGGCAGTTCCGACAGTGGGGGAATGTAGGAACGTGTAATAAAAACAAAGCGACCATTTAATGATAGCTTCACACAAAGGAATTCAACTTCATTGTTTTCCTCGGAAGTTACTAATTCAGACGTAAGAGTGGAGTTGACCGCTATGAGGACCCCACCCCCGCGCCTGACAGGCCGATCTAGCCGATAAATCGTGAACACAGCTG
>VNJN01008334.1:0-11769 GCA_008042485.1 Drosophila mayri
CGCTATATACAATTACATTTTACTTATATTCTAATTTATTTAAATAAATAGCTTAAATATATTCTCTTACAAGCTATATTTAATAATATTAAGTGGCCAAATCTCCAATTTGATGAAAATAAGTTGAGAAATAGCGAAGTTAAGGTTTTTTTCTTTTATTTCCCTGACTGTTCCTATGGTAGCTATAGGACATAGTCGTCCGATTTTCATGAAAATTAAATCGAAACTTTGAAATAATATTAAGTGGCCACATCTCCAATTTGATGAAAATAAGTTGAGAAATAGCGAAGTTAAGATTTTTTCTTTTATTTCCCTGATTGTTCCTATGGCAGCTATAGGATATAGTCGTCCGATTTTCATGAAATTTAAATCGAAATTCTGAAATAAAACTAGATGGCCAAATATCAAGTTTGGTTAAAAAATATTGAAAACTGACGTAGTTATAATTTTTTTTTCGAAAAATCTTTCGATCGTTCCTATGGCAGCTATATGATATAGTCGTCCGATCCGGCTCGTTCCGACATATGTAGGAGTGAGAGTATATAGAAGACTAACTGCAAAGTTTCATTCAGATAGCTTTAAAACTGAGGGACTAGTTCGCGTATAATCGGACAGACGG
Source organism: Drosophila mayri (assembly GCA_008042485.1). NCBI lineage: Eukaryota > Metazoa > Arthropoda > Insecta > Diptera > Drosophilidae > Drosophila > Drosophila mayri. The sequence goes on from VNJN01008334.1 coordinate 620, forward strand.
ACAGACGGACAGACGGACAGACGGACATGGCTAGATCGACTCGGCTGTTGATCCTGATCAAGAATATATATACTTTATAGGGTCGGAGATGTCTCCTTCACTGCGTTGCAAACTTCTGACTGTAATTAATATACCCTGCAAGGGTATAAAAACACAAGAGGAAAGTTTTGCATTTGCTCCGACTCAAACAATACTGACCATTACACCTCACACGCCCGCATACTGCTACAAAAATTCCCCAAAAAATTTAAACTACTCGGGATACCAGGCCACGTAGGAATACCGGGTAATGAACTGGCGGACACACTAGCAAAAGACGCAATAAAACAACCACTTATAACTATTGAAAATCTTAACACAAATGACATACTAAAATACATAAAAAAAACACACCTAGCAAAATTACAAACACATATAACAAAAACATCATCCTGGTACCAATCAATCAACCAACGAAATCTCAACAACTACCACATCACAAAAAACAACGAATTAGCCATCTCACGTCTAGACTAGATAAAAATAACAACTCTTAGACTTGGACACACCAAATAACCCACACGCACGACATCGATCCGAGCCACAACAATACCTGCCCATTCTGCAATGAAATTGTTTCAATAAAGCACCTACTCTCCAACTGCAACGCGCTAAACATCCAAAGACAACAAATATTTAATACCACCAACCCACTAGAATCACTTACCAATCCCACTCCACAAAAAACATCAAAAATAATACAATTTCTAAAAAACACATATTTATACCACCACATATAAGTCGACTCTAACCAAACTAAACAATAGAAATAAATACATATAAGTAAACCTAAGAATCAATAATGTATACAATAGAAATAAATACATATAAGTAAACCTAAGAATCAATAATGTATACAATTCGAGCTGAAGGCCTACGTTGCCATTGCTCAACATCACCGCTAGCTCATAATTTAAATTATCAGAGCTAACTGATAAATAAATAAAATATGCGGTTTTCTTTTATTTTCCTGATTGTTCCTATGAAAGCTATAGGATGTAGTCAGCCGATTTTCATGAAATTAAAACCGAAACTCAGGAATAATATAAAACGTCTAAATCTCTACTTTGATAATAATATGCTGAAAACTTACAAAGTTATGAGGTTTTCTTTTATTTTCCTGATTGTTCCTATGGAAGCTATAGGATATAGTAGGCCGATTTTCATGAAATTAAAACCGAAACTCCTAAATAATATAAAACAGCTAAATCTCAACTTTGATGAAAATATGTTGAAAACTTACAAAGTTAAAATTTTATTTCTAAAAATTTTCCGATTGTTTCTATAGCAGCTATATGATATAGTCGTCCGATCCGGGAAGACTAATTGCAAAGTTTCATTCAGATAGCTTTAAAACTGAGGGACTAGTTTGCGTAGAAACGGACAGACGGACAGACGGACATAGCTAGATCGACTCGGCTGTTGATCCTGATCAAGAATATATATACTTTATAGGGTCGGAGATGTCTCCTTCACTGCGTTGCAAACTTCTGACTAAAATTATAATACCCTGCAAGGGTATAAAAATATGTATCGCAGTGCAATAAAAAAAAAATTATGCAACGCAGTGCATTAAAAAAAAAAATGCGCTCTATGAAGCGCTGTCGGTTCCTCAAGGCGTGGCGGTTTTACCCTCGTTGGCGTAAGGAGGGCACTATGGGGCCGCGGACCGGTTTTGGTGGCCATAAGTCTTCGTCAGCGAAAATGATGATAGATAGGCAAAGGCAAATTGAGTGATATTGGAGCATATTGAGTGAAAGTCGTGTTGTTTTAAATAAAACTTTATTTTTTGCTGGTATCGCTGGGTTGGGAAAAAATTATATTTTCTAAATTTTCAGGTCTCTCGCAGGAAAGCGCTTTCTTCGAGGAGAACAAAAAAAACATGATTTGAGTGAGTTTATAACCAGCTACCATTTAACATAAAAAGACAAAAAAAAAATGCAAATAATATTTTAACGACAAACAGAAGGGGAAAAACCCAAGTCCAAGAATTTTAATATGATATTTTGAATAATTTAATTATTTCGGAAATGACTTCCACATCTCGCTCCATTTAAATTTTGCCAAAACAATCTGATTCGCCTTTGCTAATGAAAATGAAGAAAAAAGTAACTCTGGCTGAATTAATTTTGAATATTTAAGAGAATGCGTTCGCTGATTTATGTTTATGTTTATATTCGCATTTATATTAATATTTATATTTATACCTATCATTATATTTACATCTATATTTATATTTACTATTTATAGTCATGTCGTCATCCCATTTATATTTATAGGCATACTCATATTTACATATATTTCGCACTATTTACAATTTTATATACTTTATTTATGTGTCAGTGTAGGCGGCATTATAGGTGTTATTACCAGTTATCTGGCAGCCGTCCCCATGCATTGTCAATACTTTTCAATTAGTTTTTAAATAAATATTATAATGTTTTAATTTCGCCAATTTTTGACTCGACATAATATGATCCCCTGACAACCGAGAACACCAATGGGACCACCAAGAAGACAAAATGAGTTAGGAAATGAAGTGGTCAAAGGAAGGGAGGGCAACGAGAATCTCCACAGTCATCTGAGATTTTCTGGTGTTCAAGGATAGGGAAAGTGCAATAGACCCCCTTTAGGTAGCTACAGTTCCATGTCCGTGAAGTCTGGCTAAAATAGATAGTGTTTCGTCCCTTTATTTGCTTGTCCTTTTCACGCGATTTATTTTAGAATGAATAATGAAACAAGGCAATATGGAAGAAGTTGCAAGTACCTACACCACTAGTCGACGAGCCCAGCCGGAGAACAATTCGCGTGAGCCCTTCTTACCAACAACACCCCTGCCTGTATAATTGTATATGTTCGTTACAAAGTGCCACCTAGTTTCACCTTAATATTTATACTGTATAATTAAGCATTCAATTCTTTTTCAAATGAGGTGCACTTTTGCGCATTTTCTGTGCAATTTGATTTTTTCTTAGGTCACCTCACGCTAATATTGTTGCTGTTTGGAGCAGCAAAAATGGCCGGATTGAACAACAAAAGGCTGTATAATGTGATAAATGAAATAAATGAATCGAATAAATAAAGAAATAAACTAACACTTAAAATAAAATATTCGTTTTAGCCTTTTGTGTATGATGGAAATTCTTCTTTTTCGATTTAGCTGCAATTCAGCATTTTAGTCTGCTAGTTCCTACGGAAAGCGTTATCCGATTCAGCTCAAAATTGCTATATAGTATTAAAATAGCAACAAATTTCAGCTGCAAAAATTTTATTAATGTATCTTTAGTTTTACCCGATCGTTTCTATGGGAGCTATAGGATATAGCTTCCTGATCCGAACGATTTTCATGCCATATATGTATGGACAAATTAAGACAATATCTAAAGTTTCATGTCGATATCTCCAAAACTGACCGAGTTATTAATTAAGGACACCAAAACCGGTCCGCGGCCCCCTAGTGGAGCGGCCTGCCCCTCACACTTGTTGTTTCAGCTGCTGTTGTCCGGGGCCTATGGGCTCAGGCGGTACCGTTGCTGGCCGCACAGGTATACTTGCAGTGAGGTGAGTACAATGGTCCCTCGCAATCGTTGGGGTACTTCTTCTTCAGTTTAGGGATTTCAACTTTTTCCGGAAGAGGTTGAATAATTTTAGTTTTTGAAATGTTTTCAATTGCAGAGTAGGTGGATGTGGTGGGTGTTTCTGTGGTTTTATTCTGGTTTTTATTCTGCGTGGTTCTTTCGTTTAGTAATATTTTTATGTGTTCCACTTCGGCATGTATTTTTACCAAATACTTTATGTAGTCTTCGCTGTTCAACAGCTTTAGCAGTTTGGCCTTTCTGGCTTTTAGACTTTTTACCACTCCACTTCTTTTCCCACACATCGCACTCTACATACTGCGGTTGCCTTTTTTTTGGCATGTTTTCCTTCGTATTAATTCAATTTGTCCATCGATGTCACGGTCGCCATGTAATAATTTCGCCCGATAGAGTAGCAGAGTGGCAGAGTGGAAGATCCCTTGATTGTTCCAACTTAGTGTTCCACCTGAAATCATCCAGAATATTTTCAGTTATAGTTTTGAGTTCTTTTATTATTTATTATTGTGCATTTGGTTTTACAATAAAGTGTTAGAGTGTCAGAGCAACCATTGTTGCTGCTCCGAGCTCATAGGGTATAATAACTTCTTTTTCGCTATTATAATATATATTATAATTTCGGTCAGAAGTTTTCAAGGCAGTGACCCTAAAAATTCGATCTAGTCTTGTCCGCCTGTCCGTTTCTACGAATATTAATCCCTCAGTTTTAAAGCTATCTGAATAAAACTTTGTAGTTAGTCTTCTATATACTATCACTCGTACATATGTCAGAATGGGCCGAATCGGACGACTGTATCATATAGCTGCCATAGGAACAAAAAAATTTAACTTTTTCAGTTTTGAACATATTTTCATAAAAGATATTTTGCCATATTTTATTATTAATGAATTTCGGTTTTAATTTCGTAAAAATAGGTCTACTATATCCTATAGCTTCCATAGGAAAAACCAGGAAAATAAAAGAAAAAACATTTCATTTCATCATCAAATTTGATTTAGCCATATTTTATTATTCCACAAATTCGGTTTTAATTTTTTAAAGATCGGACGACCATATCTTATTCCTGGCAGCCATGCCTAAGTAGGCAACACTTTTGGTGTTTAATAAGAAAGTAAGTGAAAAAACCATTACTTTGATGTTTATCAGCCTATAATATATAACTTTTGACCATAACTAAAATCTATAAGCACACTTTAACATTTAATTAACATGCTTAAAATCTTACAATTACAAAAAACTACAATTGCAATTATCTCCAATCTCCCAAAACCATACCCAACAAACTTCGATGCAGTTGGAAAAAAAATTTCACTCAACAAATTCAATTTAATGTAATATTCGCATACATATCCCCTTCCAAACCATTTAGTGAAAGACGGACTGTACCTTGGTGGAACAAAGAACTAATACTTCTTAAAAGGACTAAATCCAACAAATGGAATAAATTTAAAAGAGAAATTAACATATTCAACATTTAATAGAAGAAAGCGAACTTTAAAGTTTTTTTTCGCGCGTGTCCCACGCCCACCTCCCGCCCAATCGACCGAGGGGCGCAGCCGTGTAACGTACGGCACGAAACGCGTACTAGATAGACGCGAGAAATAAAAGATAGAATAGAACGAGGAAGAATCAAGATATACTACGGGCTAGTACTACAAGCAATACAGTTTTTAGTTTTTCAAGGCTTTATATGCCTTCAATACTATTAAATAGGCGATTGTAATCCGTACATAAAACCCTAAAGGGTTCATGAACTTCAAACTCACGGCTACATTGGTTAACTAATTAAGGGATAAAGTTTCTAGATGAAAGACGGGGAACATGGAAATTGAGCTGGCCCAACAAGTAGGGGCGCTCCACATCTCCGTGAATAAGTTTATGTAGGAAGACGACGCCAAGCATCGTCCTACGGTTAGCTAAAGGAGGTAGGTTAAGTAGGACGAGTCTACTAGAGTAAGACAGTAATTTAAAATTAGCATCCAAGGGTAGGCCACGGAGGGCGAAAAGCAAAAAGTTCTTCTGGATAGATTCAATGCGGCTACTATGGACTCCAAATTGAGGACTCCAAATTGAGGACTCCAGACACACGAACCATACTCCAATATAGGGCGGACTAACGAACTGAAGAGAGTCTTCGTTACATAAGGAGAATCGAATTCCTTCTACCACCTTTTATTGAAGCCCAGCATGCCTCTGGCTTTGTTAACCATACAAGAGATATGTTTATTGAACGAAAGTTTAGGATCCAGGCAGACAACCAGATCATCAACAATAGTAATTCTTTCCAAAGAGCAGTCGTTAAGCATATAGGTTGTAAGCAGGGGAGTAACACGTGAAAATGTCATAAGTTTAGATTTAGAGCTGCTGAGATGTAAGTCGTTAGTATGACACCATGCTTGGAAGCTATCAAGATCCGATTGAAGGTCAGATTGGCAAGAAATGTCCCTATACTGCGGGCAAAGTTTAACCTCGTCAGCATCCATGAGTACTCTGGATTTGGTTAGAACCTGCGGCAAATCATTGATAAACAATGTAAATAGCAGTGGTCCAAGGTGGCTACCCTGTGGGACGCCAGATGTGACCCTGGGGCTATTGGATAGAACGTTTCTGAACAGAACCTTTTGGGTCCTGTCACTTAGATAACTCGAAATCCATTTAAGAATATCACTAGGAAACCCCATTGAATCAAGTTTCCTAACCAGAAGAGAATGATTGACCGAGTCGAAAGCCGTGTAAATAACATCGGTTTGAGAGTTTTGTTGGAAGCCCCTAATAACAAAACAGGTAAGTTCCAGAAGATTGGTCGTGGTTGATCTTCGGCTCATAAAACCATGATGACATGGCGAGATGACGGATCTACACAGATGTTGCAAGTTAGGAGTGATTACATTCTCAAAAAGTTTAGGGATTGCCGATAACTTAAAAAAACCTCTTTATTTACTGGCATCCGATTTGCTACCTTTTTGTGAAGAGGAATAACAAATGATTCCCTCCAATTGGGGGGGAAATTTTGAGGATTCTAAAGATAAGAAAAACAATTCTAGAAGGAGGTTACACAGCGCCTCGTAGCTAAGCACAGAGCCCGGTATACCATCGGGACCTGCTGAAAAAGCTGGCTTAACACGTTGGGGATCACGAATAAGTGAGCTTTCGTTTAAAATAAGACTGCAAATTAAGGAAGAACTGGGCATAACTGGAGAAAATGTATGATCTGAAGATGTTGAGGCCGAATATGTTGTTATGAAAAACTCAGCAAATAGATTGGCTATTGCCCGATCAGAATTTACTGTAGTATTCTTAAATGACAGCAAGGGAGTGTATAACGTGGGCTTACGTTTAGAATTAACAAAGTTATAAAACTGTTTAGGGTCCTGGGTGAACTGAACCTTGCAACGAGTCAAATCATTTTTATAACACAGCGTTAAGCACGGAAAAATTAGATTAGTTTATATTTATTATAAAGCCTAGATTTTACATTCTTTAAACATGTCAGCTCTTTGGTAAACCAAATTGGTTTATTAGAGACCGACGTGTAGGTTTCAGGAACACATAGAGAGAAAAATGAATTCATGGCACTGTAAAAGATATTAACGGCGGATGCCATGTCCGAGCTCGTGTGAAGTTTTGACCAATCAAATTCAGTTATTAGAGTGTTTAGCCTCTGATAGTCAGCCCTTCGAAAACAGCGGACCCTGTTTAAACTACTACCACATTTCATTGCTAAAACTGTCCCGTGTCAATAGTCACATCGAAAGTAGGATGATAGTAGTATACCTGGCGTCATCGCAATTGGGGTATGATGTCATTATATTAGTGGAAACCTGGCTCAATATAGATTTCTTCGATAATGAGTTTTTCGACCCAAATCTATACCAAGCTTTTCGCCTGGACCGTAATGCGGTAAGAACTCATTGCCCTGGAGGAGGAGGCGTTCTTATTGTGGTCAAGCGTGGTCTTAGATGTGCGTCAGTCTGCCTTTGGAATAAGGACTCTATCTTGGACCAACTTTGTGTTTCCCTGATCGGAGCGGATGATATGATCTTCCTGGTGGTTTCTTATACCGACTTGGAGCAGCTTTGAGCTATATAAATCGCATGTGGATAATATTGCCCGCTTAAGCAATGACTTTACAGATTCCCAGTCCATCTGCGTCTTCGGCGATTTTAACCTTTAATCGCTGGTCTGGGTGCAAGATGCTGACACTCTAGCTATGGTTCCTAGCAACCTGCATCAGCCACACGAAATTTTAGTCATCGATGATCTTTTTAGTTTGGGACTGATCCAGATTAACCATGTATTCAATAGTTTAAATAAGATTTTAGATTTAGTTTTCGTAAACCAGGACTTAAGCTTAAATTTATCTCTTAGCCATAATTCTCTATCTGAGTGTGATGTGCATCACCAGCCTTTGATAATCTCATTATTTACATTGTAAGGATGCACTACGGCCGAGATATGAACTCAGCGGCCCAGAGTCCCTTCCAGTTAAATTTATTTATTGGAAACACCAAGAAATGGAGGAGGCCGAGGTTTTGAGTATTTTAAGGGTGGGTTTTCTCCGACTCTAACTGCCAGGTTTGAATAACTTGTAATGTAAATGTGGCGGGCGCCGTTCGCTCACCCGCTGTATATTGCTTCGCTTGTGTGGGTGTTCCGTGCCTTCGTGTCCTGGTCGTGCGTGGGTCCTCGTTGTCCTGTGGTTGATCCTAATGCGTCTATATATATATTTTTCGGGGGGCGGTCACTTGATCTCAGTTTAAACTTTGCTTCTCTAATTGCCGCTGGCCTAATTACGAATGATCTCTTTAATTCCAGATCAATCGTCCTGTGGCCCAATTCTGCCACTTTGACGCCGGCTGCGCTGCCGCGAATCATGGCACGCGCCGTTCCGCAATCCATGCATTCTTTGCATTGCGGACTTCCCCTCTCGCTCCCTCTCATGCAGCAGGTGGCCGAATGCAAATTCCATTTTCGCATTCCGGCGCCTGCGCCGTGGGCCTCTGCCGCGATCGCGCTCTCTGGCCTCTTTTGGCGGCCGCTGATTGGCGGATCCGTGTTCCGGTCCTCCAGCTTTTCGTCCCGTTCCTTGCAGGTGTTGCGGGCGATGTTGCGGGCAATGTTGCCCGTGACGTCAGGCAATGTTTTTCCCTTATAAGGCACGATTTTCCTCCTCATATATTTGTGCTAGTAATCTAGATTCAATTCGTAATGATATCTCCAATGTTAACTGGGTGGAGGTCCTGTCGCATGGTAATTTGGAGATCTGCTATGAGAATTTTCTGTCATCTATTTCCCTCATCATCATGCAAAAAAAAGGGCTCATGGTTCTTACAGGCTACCCTGGTACACTGTAGGGCTAAAAAAATACAAGAATCTTAGAAATAAATTCTATAAGCGTTTTGCTGAGCATGGTAATGCTGCGGATTGGGACAGATATAGGCAGCATAAGCGTGAGTTCGAATTTCTAAATAAATTTCTCTATAACCAGTATATAGTAGATGTGGAAAGGAAACTCTTCAGTAACCCGAAAACTCTTTTGGCACTATATTAATTCTAAAAAAACTACTTCCCATATCCCCTCCCATATGGCTTATAATGGTTCAGTGGCATCGACGGATTTTGAGGTGGCTAATCTCTTTGCAGAATACTTTGTGACAAACTTTGAGCCAACCTCTTCTTGCTATGATGTTTCATTGCTTGGTTCTGTGACCTCAGACATTAATATTGGGTGCTTGCAGGTGTCTGAGTCGGACTGCCACTTCGCAGCGGAGTGTTTTAATGATTCCGAAAAGTTTGATAGTGATGGCCTCTAACTTTTCTTTTGAAAAATTGTAATGGTGCTCTAGCTGAGCCACTAACATTAATATTTAACAAGTCTCTCTCCGAAAGGGTGTTTATTCAGAGATGAAAGTTGGCGTTAATCACTCCCATCTTTAAGTCTGGGGCTAAAAATTTAATTTCGAATTACAGGCCTATCGCTAAGCTTAGCAATGTATCCAAGATGTTTGAGCGAGTAGTTGCGAAGCAGTTGGCTTTTCTCTTGGGTAGGCATATTAGCCCGAACCAACATGGCTTTATGCCGGGGAGATCGACTTCCACGAACTTAGCAGTATTTTATAATTATTGTATTACAGCCTTTGCGAACCATTGCCAGGTAGATGTGGTGTATACTGACTTTGCCAAAGCTTTTGACAAAGTTAGTCATAGTATACTGTTAGCCAAACTTGAGAAAATGGGCTTCCACTCATCTATGCTTAGCTGGATTCGTTCCTACCTTAATGGCCGCATATATAGAGTTGGTTGCAATGACCAATTCTCGAATACCTATATGGCTACTTCTGGGCTTCCACAAGGGAGTGCCTTAGGCCCTTTCCTCTTTATTCTTTTCATCAATGATATTGGTTCTTGCTTTGAGAATGCAGAATACCTATTGTTTGCTGATGATCTAAAAATTTTCAAATCGGTTAGATCGATTGCAGATTGCGCTCAGATTCAGAATGACCTGTATAGGGTCGGTGGCTGGTGCTCGCTCAATAAGCTGCCGCTAAACCTTAGTAAATGCTTTGTAGTTACTTATAGTAAGCGGCTTAGCAATTGCGTCTTCCGCTACTCGATACTTTCGAGTATGTTGAGCTTAAGAACTGAAGCACTTGACTTGGATGTTATTTTTGATGCAAAGTTTATTTTTATTGAACGCATCAATTACATTATCCCCAAGGCATATGCCATGTATGGATTCATAAGGCGCAATGCTGCTCAGTTTACGGACCCCTATGCTAAGCTAAGTTTATTTTTTGCCTTTGTAAGGTCGAAGTTGGAGTATGCTTCCTTTATTTGGAACCCTGCAGGGACCACACACTCAGGTCGTATCGAACGTGTCCAAAAAAAATTCCTTTCTTTTGCCCTCTCTTCCCTCAATTTCCTTGACCCTATTCCTTCCTATCCCGCAAAATGTCGTCTTGTACATCTGTCGCCACTGTGTGATAGGAGGCATATAGCGTCTATTTAGTTTGCCTTTGATTTGATTTCGGGTAAAATTGATTGTCCTGTCCTGTTGAGCCGTATAAACTTTTGTGTCCCCGGTAGGTGCCTGAGGAACCATGAGCTCTTTGCTACTCCTATAGGTAGAACTAATTACAATGTAAATGAGCCTATAATAAGAACTTCAATTCTCATAAATTGAATTAACTCCAGCATGCCTTCGGACCCCACCTCCAATAGGAATAATATAAGGAATATGCTGAAGTCACATTTTGAATCATTGATGAGTAATTAAGCTTTAACCCTAAGATTGTAGTAGCCAGTGAAGGTTATCCGTGGTGAATAAATAAAGAAATAAATAAATAAATAAATAAATAAATAAATAAATAAATAAATAAATAAATAAATAAATAAATAAATAAATAAATAAATAAATAAATAAATAAATAAATAAATAAATAAATAAATAAATAAATAAATAAATAAATAAATAAATAAATAAATAAATAAATAAATAAATAAATAAATAAATAAAT
>VNJN01008345.1:0-241813 GCA_008042485.1 Drosophila mayri
CGTTATGGACAGGAATCACTTGGCGCTATGTCCGGGCTATATGGTGGATGCAAAAAAACCTCCCATCCGAGCTCCCGTAGCTTCTGACGAGTCATCAACGAAGTGTGCAGCTCATAGTGCATGATTCCCTTCCAATCCCACCAAACACACAGCAAAACCTTCCTGGCCGTCAATCGTCGAAACCATTCCTCCGCGGTTCGAAGTGATTGAGTACCATCCCCCAAAACAACATTAACCACCACGGAACGTTTCTCTAGCGGATTTGCCTTTAACGAAGGAAAACTTTAAAATGGCGCGAATTTCGGCGTTAGTGAACTCCATGTTTACGCGTCTATAACTGCTGAATGAAATATCCAAACTAATCATGCATAGCGTCGTTTTGTAGGGTATGTCAAGACCTTTCAAATGATGTATACTATGGCCAGATACGAGCTCTGTAGCGCTTTGTACATAGCCGCGAAGTTCAAAAGACAAAAAGGCGGAAGGGAGATATTTGACAACCTAATATGTTATTCTGGGCGGGCTGTCTCCATTGGAGGTCAGAGATTGGGTTTGGGTTGGGATTAAGGATCTACTGCCACTGGTACTGGTTGCGATAGGCCAGATAGTGGGGATCCTGGACGCCGGGCTGCTGCTGCTGTGCCTGCCGCAGCTGGTAGCTGTCCGTGGAGGAGTCGGTTTCCTCAATGGACGGATCCGTCTGCAGGGAACGCTTCCAATAGCTACCCTGCTCGCTCCAGTCGTCGCCGTGATCCTCGTAGTGGTGCTGATGGTGGGCATGTTCAACGTATACAACCTAGTTAGAAAATATGCAAGACGTGTGCCGTGAAGTGAGAAACACCAGAGGAAGTACCAAAGAGGCCCAGGAGTGTGAGTGGTTTTCTGTTTTTATCTTGTATATCTTGTATATCTGTAGGTATGAGTATTATTCCACAGCTTAACAAAGCTAGACTTTAGTGCAGATCGATTGTAATTAGCATTATTCCAGGTTGCAGTTTTTAATTGGTTTTTTTTTGTAAAGCTTTTTCATTAAATATTCTCATAAAAATAATAATTTGAATAATTGAATTATTTCTTTTGATTTTAAAGAGCAACATTGTATTGGAAGTTAACTATAAATATCTTGTAAATTTGACTGTAACCTTTTTAGCAACTAAGCAAAGTTTTAATGAAGTTAACAAAAATATTAATAAATCAATAATAATCTTTATAATAATTTTCAATGTCTATTCCTGCACTAAAAATCACCTTTGTCCAGTGTCTCGTGTCGTGTATATCATCTGTCTGTCTGGCCGGACTCTTTCAATTGGCAATTTCAGAGTTATGGCTTTATAACTCGTACTTACACAGTGTGAGGGAAAGTCTTTGAAACGAACACTACGGTCAGAATTGTTTCTGATTTTTGGGTCTTAAAGTGTAACTTGGTTGTTATTAGTGAACACATTTGCATTGCTTGTTTTTTGTTTATTCTTTTTTTTTAGAGTTGTACGTTCCGAAAACGTTTGTGAGAGCTGTCCAAAAATTTTACCATATCTGAAACCAAAAAGGTCTGAATTTGTTAGCATACGGCACATTTTGGATACGTTAGGTGTGGAACGGAACTCTGGTGGTTTGAAGTTTGGAAGTTTGAAGCTTGGAGAAGATCCAGAACGGTTAGAGGTGTTAGACCGCCTCGGGTGTTGTTTTTTTTTTTGTTTTTCTTTGGAAAGTAACGCTTTTTACAAACTTGAAATATGTACATCTTGTGTGGTAGAGCATAGAGAGAAAGATATAAAGAGCAGGGGTAGAGACAAGGAAAGCTAGTCGGAAATATTTATAAGTATGATCTGCCCAGTGCCTTGAGCAGAGACAAACCTTGGCCAACAAAACCTGAAGTGTGTGTTCAACTTATGACTAGTTTAAGGACATTTCTTTTCACAGCTGAAAGAGTGCAGAAAATCTTTTAGAAAACATCGCCTGGTCTGTTAACCCTTGTGTGTGTCGCGTTAAGAACTCGGTCCCGGGTTAAGAACTCACAACAGATCCCATCTCGAACTCGGATTAGGTCTCCAGACTCACCTTGGACGGCGGACTGCCTCGCTTAACGTCGATCCAGAATCGGGCTATATTGATTAGCAGACCGATTAAGGCGATGGCAAAGAACTTGACCTGCAGATGGGCTCCAAGGATCTTCAGCAGCAGTTCAATTTTGGCCTTCAGGAAGCTACCAATTAGCATGAATTTAGCGATGGCCTTCTTCTTCTTCTTCTTCTTTCCGCGAGTTACTATAGTTTATGGTTTTTTTATGAGGGAGATAACCGGAGAGAGGGTTAGTCTGGCTTGTTTCTTGATTTCTTTACACTTACTTGGCTAAAATCGAACGAGTAACGCAAAAATATAATAATTTGTTCGCTTGGGAGGGTGGTGTTTGTTAGTATGAACTGCTGTGCGCGTTAGGTGCGTTAACAATAACGATAACGATCAAAAGCATTCCAAAAGCAGGCATTATAAACAAATTTAAATGAAAAACTTAAAAAACTTAAATGTAAAACCACCTATAAAATGTAACATACTATAAAAATAACTTAGTTTACTTAATATAAATTTATAAAATTAAATTTTTGTTTAACTTAATATAAAGTATTAAGGACATATTTAATTTTTTTAATTAAATTTTTAATTTAACGTTTGTCAGTAGAAAACACTGCTTACATTGCCGTAAAGCAGTTCTCTTGTTTACTTCGTTAAGTTCCTAGGTTAGCTGGGCAGGTGGCGCCAATAAATACGTAATGAACAAAAATGTAACTCAAAATTTAACTTTAAATTTGGAATTGTAATATTTTTAGTCATTACATGAAATGAAATATATTTATACCTTCAGGTTTTCTTAAAAACTGAATGATTTTTTTGAAGAATAATTCTTTGGGGGCTAGACTTCATTTTCAAAAATATTTACGTCCCTAAAATTGTTGTTTTAATTACAAACTCCTAATTCAATGCAAATAAGCTTAGAAAAGAATAATAATAAAGTTTAAATAATATTTTTGTAACCAAAACCTCTTTAGAGAACCTTAAAGACTTTTTAAAATAATAAATAATCAATTCCTCGTTATGTAAATGTAAACAAAAACATTTAAATTTCCTTTTTAACTATTTAAAGACCTATTTGCCCCATAATAAGTAAATAACCACTATCTAGGACCGAAAAAAGTCAAAATAAATACAATTAAAATAAAAATAGTAAAAATATTAAACATAGAAGGCACTCAAAATTGGTGCTAGGAAAAATGGTGCGCAAAAGTCATGTAAAACCACACGCAGCAAACAACACACACCTCCGTTACTTCTACCATAATTAAGTGGATTCCTGTGCTTCCGCTTGCCGCCGCCGTAGTCTTCCGCATCGACCAGCTCATCGAGGAGACCGAGGCCTAGGCTCAAGTCGCTCTGCTCGTGCTCAACCACGGAATTGGATCCGCCATGCTGACCCTTCCGCTTCCGCTTGCCCTTCATGCGGCGCTTCTGCTTCCGCTTCTTCATGGGCTTCACGGCTACGGTGTCGTCATCGTCATCGCTGGAACCATGACTGCTCCCGTGGCTAAATATCGCGGAATCACTGCCATGGCCATGGTCCACCTCGTGATGCTCGGGTGCTGCCTGGACCACTACCAGAGTGGCAGGAGTGTCCTGTCCCTGACCCTTCTTGTTCTTCTTCCGCTTGCCGCCCTTCTTCTTCTTGTTCTTCTTCCGCTTTCCTCCACCGCCGCCGGGCTTTTTCAGTGCACCAGCCGCCGCTTCCTCGCCGTCTTGAAGTTCGATGAATTCCACACCTGAAAATAATTAATTATATAAATAATTAATTTATAACTAAAAACTAAAAGGGCTTTTATTAAGTTACAAAATATAATAAATACCTGACGAAGTGTTGCCCTCGCTGAAAACTGGACTTTTTCCATCGTCCTGCGTCGCCGGCGTCGCTGGCTGACCGCTGAAAATACTGGGCACTGTTTCCTTTTCCGCTTCCTTTTCCGGCTCTGATGCCGCCTCATCCACATCCTCGTCATCGTTCTCCGCCTCGGGCTCCGCCTCCTGAGCATCCTGCTCCGCTGTGCTGTCCGAGGCATCCTCATTCTCGTCCTCATCGTCGTCATCATCATCCTCCTCCTCATCCTTGGCAGCATCCTCCTCCTCGTCGGCGGTCTCCTCAGCGGCATCACTGGTATCAGTATCGTCCGCAGCATCCGTTTCATCATCATCGTCACCGTCGTCGGTTTCACTATCTTCTTCAGCTGCTTTCGGTGTTTGCAAATACTCGTATTCACGGCCAAGGAAGCTGTTGAAAGCCGGTTGAGAGGCGGAAAAACAGGAAGAAAATAGAGAAATGAAAATGCTGGCGAAAATTTTGTGGATTCAACTTGTTTTTAGCACTTGCACTCACCCATCCATGGACTCGGCCAGATATTTCTTCATGTAATTTGTGCCGATTTCGATTTTCTTCAGTATTGTCGATGGCTTCTCTTTCACAGGCAGCTCCGAGGCGCTATAACCCCGCCGTTCGATTGTCGCATTCATCTGCCGATCGGCCTCGACTGTCCCAAAAAAAATAAGAGAAAAGAAAATGAGGGGACATGGTAAGGAGAGAAGAAAATGTTTTCAATTTTAATTGCTTTTCCATGGAGATGAAGCCCAAGCCAACTTCCCTAAACTCATCGATTATCGCATTATGTGATCAGCCTTGCGGGTTTGTTTTCAGTTTCTCTGTGAGTTCTCACCCACGAATAACGCTTTGAACTTTAATTTTAAGTTTGTTGGCTTGGTGAAAATGCCAGCTTTTCTTTTTTGCCATATTTTTTTTTGTGGGAAATCTTTGTCATTGAAGAGTTTTCTCACCTAGCACCTAATTAGGGGCTTAACGGGCACTCGCTAACAATTCAAGGCTGCGTTAAGTTTAATGAACTTTTGTGGCAGAATATTTAATACAGGAAAGTACAAATTAATTCGCGATCTAGAAATTATTTTATAGACTGCCAAGTGAAATTTCTGGGTTTTGTATAAATAATAAATGCTTGTAAATATTTTATAAGTTTGAATGTTCATCACTCACCCTTCAGCTTCTGCCATTGAACATGAAGCTCTCCATCCCAGGCGTCCAGTATCCTGGCTGACTGCTGACGGGCACAGGTCCAGGGCTCCGCTCGGATGGGGCACAAGGCCAGGTCCACATATGGCGAGACTTCTGCAATAAAGATCGATACAAAATGGAGATCAGCGTAAATATGGAGCCAAGCTGATCAAATATTTGATGGAAAACTGCCAACGAATTGAGCAAACTGGCTAGCTAAACCCAATGACAGCCTGACGACAACTGAATTTGGCAGACTTTCTTACAGCCATTGGGGATTTGTATTTGTGGTCTAATTTGGCTAACGTGGCTTAGATGGTCATGGTCCAGCCACGGCAAATATTTGAGTGAAAGTATGTGTGGCGACGCAATGGGAAATCTCATATCAACACCTTGTGTGGTTTTTGCTGCAAGTCAAAGGCGCTAACAAGGCAGCGCTGCTGCACAGATGTGCGGTGCGTGCAAATGTAATTTATCCATGAATTCCTCATATTTATTTTGTATATAACTTCCCCTTCGGCTACAAACTTCACTTGTGGACGGCACATGCCACGCTTTAGTTAGCATTTATCGATTGGCCATCAATCAGAGATGCGGTGAAAATGTTCAGCGATTGATTGCCAGCAATTAAAATTATTGCCGCTTGTCGTCCAAGTCACTTGCATCTCAATAAGCGAGCCCATTTAATGGGGAATAATTTCATTTGTTGAAGAAAGTTCAGGGAAGAGTTGAAAACTAATAGGAAAATGTATATTTTAAAGCTTAAATTATGCCTAGCGGGTATTGTAAATTATTGGGTTTTCTCTTACCATTTTTAAGATGCTATTTTATGTACTTAAACTCATTGGTATTTTGCATTTGCTTAGGGCTCAAAAAATAAGTTGCATCCCATACATTTTGCTGTGTTAGTTAGTATCTAACTTAATAGTTTTCCCTCACCTAATAACACTCTAATTTCCATATTTCAATATCCTGCGAAAAGTGAACAAATTGAGCTATTATTTCCCCTATTTAAATTCATTATTTGAGTCTTTTTGTTGATTTAATTGTTTTGGTCTCATGAATGTCATTGAGAGAGTCGTGATAAGTGAAAATGTAATGTCGCTTCGTGTAGGTTTTCCATGTCGTTTGTTTGCTTGGCCTGTCTCCCCGTCGTTGTCACAATTTATTTGGCTCATTTCGCTTTCAATGGCAGCAGCGCGTACTTTGACCCAAGGCATCGTCAATATTTTTCCCAAATTCAATGCCGGGTGAAAGCCATCCATGGGGATGCGACCCGCGGTGGCAGCCTGTGAAAAATTGTTTACCCGAAAAACTCGCCGTGTTGGTGACATCCAACAGATAACATCCTGCTAAATTCGGCCCACGCCGCCTAAACAACAGAAAAAACTGGCTAAAAGTGAAGCCTAAACCTGTGCCAAGAATGCCTTAGTAAGGGAGCCAAGGAGTGCCAAGGAGGGAAATCGCGTCGAGAGTCTAGGGGAGTTCAAAGAAAGCCAAAGAAGTCGTGATGCACTTGAAGAAGTCGTTATTTTTTGGGGAGGATCTTGAGATTTTGTTGCATTTTTGATTTCATTTATTGTTTACTAATTCAAAAGTAATTCTTGCGATTTAAAGAATTTTTTAAAGATTTATGAAAATCTTTACAGAGTTTTCAACCAAAAAATTTCCAAGTTTAATCAACAAATTTTCCAATAAATCTTTTTCTTTCAGTGCCCTTCCATGGCGAGCATCTTCGATATCCGTTGGGTGTCTTGTTTGGCCGACAAATGTGGCACATTATCTGCAGCTGCTTAGGCGCTGGTGCTGCTGCTGTTGGCCAAGTAGCCAGGCATTAGTCGCTTGCTATTCTGGCCAAAGTCGGCAAAGTTGCATTCGACAGTTGGCCTTTTCACTTTTCTTCTCGATTTTAGCTGGCTGGGCGGGCGTATGGTAATGACAATGCCAATGATAATGCCACTGACCAAGACCGAATCCCAGTCTGGGCCAAGACCGATTCCCAATGGCAAATGAACTTTCACTGCAATTGGAGTTTATGCGTGGCTTACTTACTATATAGTTATGGCCATTATTCGCTGGCAATGCTCGATGGTGGGTGACGCATTTGCCTACAATATATTGCTGGACCTTATCTATATACATATATATTAAAGTATATATATATATATTAGAGGCAAAAACTGTAAACTGCTGCTGGACGGCTGGTCAAGTAGGCTAACTGCTCTAACCATCGGCTGGCTCATTTGTCTTGGCCTGCGGCTGCGGTCTTGGCCATAACAGTAGCTCGTAAAATATTAGCATAATCACAGCGAATTCTGAGTTATTTTGTCTGGGCCAAGATTAAGTTGTAAACTTAAAATGTTGCATGCTCGTGTGCGGTATTTGAAAGTGAATTGAATGATTATAAGGGGGGATAAATTAAGGGGAAATCTATCAACGAACGGTTGGATTGAAAGATACTATTTGGGTCGCATTTAAGTTGATTTTTAATTTTATTTTTAAATAACAAATCTTTAAGTATAATCATTCTCATAAATCAGGGGTAAAATCTATCTATATCTGTATTTATTTATTAGAAAATGGCTTCACTTTTGCTTATTTTCTGAAACTTGTTGGCATTTAGTTTTCTGAAGATACCCACCCACGTTACCCATGAAAAATTAAGCCAAAGTATTTAATAAAATGAACCTCAATAATCTCATCAAATTGATTCCAGCTCAATGAGAGCACTTTATTCGGCATTCAAGTCCCAGACAGACCTTTTAGGGCCGCCGAATTAAATGCAGTGATTTAGTGGTTTCGGTATTTTAAATATTTCCGAGTTCATTACAAAAGAATTTTATGGCCATTATAGAAATCGGCGGGAACAATGTGGCACTCTTTGGCTCTTAACTTTACCGTTAGCATGCCAGCAGCAGCAGACGAGAGAGAGACATGTGAGCTGTTGTGGGCTTGAGTTCGGTGCCGCTGAGCTTGAAATTTAATAAAACTTTCACTGGTTTTCGATCTGGCGCAGAATTTGAATTGAAGACACCGCCGTAGTCGAAGTCGTAGTCGAAGTCAACCGCAAAAGCCCAGAGTTAAATGCAAACTCAAGACCCGAACAAGACTTGGGGCCAGGAGCTACAGACAACATGAGCAACAACGCCGCACATGTTGTTTATTGATTAGAGCTCTCGCGGCTTTTGGCTACGCAAATTGTAGTTTGTTGCACGCAGGGAAAATCTATGGATACTGGAAGTTTGGGGGAAATATAGAGAAAACGTTGTATTAATTATTTAAAAGACGATTTTCCCTCTACTTGATACCAAGAAAAAATTCTGTAAGGACACTTCTTTGGTTAGAATTTTTTTTAAAGAAGTTTACTTAGGTTACAGCTACTTTAAAACTTCATTTTAACAATCTTAAGTCGTGTTATTGAAGTTGCTAATATTCTTTAATAATTATCACTCCTTTAAATATTTCTGTAAAGTTATTATAAAGCCTTAAGGATTAAATTCTTCATCTTCAGGTAATCAAAGCCAGAAATTTGGTTTAAAATATAAATAATTTAGTGATGGTTTTAAAGTATATTTCCCTCTCTTTAAAATATATAAAAATATATATTAATCAACTAATTATTAACCTCTTTAAACCTCCTTCTTACATTTTTCATTGTCTGCAATTTATACGATTTATTTTTCAAAGAATCTGATCCACTTGCCTTGACTTTTACTAAGAGTGTAACAACAATACACTTTTCAAGATCTGGTTTGTTATTGTTAAAGTTTTTCTGCTTGCCAAACAAGCATCCGCTGGACAAGCAATCATCAAAATATTTGGAATTTCTTGCTGTGTGGCCACTGCAACTGAAATTGTAATTCAAGATTTTCAATGCCTACGCAGAAATCGAACACGAAGTTGACAGATGGAGGAGACACGCTTACAGCTTCATGCGGCTCCAGTTTGGACATCTTTTCATGGCTGCTGCTGCTGACCAAACAGGGCGAGATGCCGGAGCGGCAATTAAAAAATGAAATTAGATTTCATTCCATTGAAGCAGCCGAGGCAATAGCAGCACTTTTCATTTTTGCGCTTCGTCCAAAAATGTCACCAATGCTGCTCCATTTTGGAACGTGGACGTGGGACATCGAAGCTGGGATTTGCCAATGGCATTGTTTGCCTCAGAGACTCAGAGCCAGTTGTCCAGTTTGGACGAGCTCCAAATATTTAAATAGCAACTAGCAACTCGCCTCGGACACTCTCACATACAAATATGACGGTTATAACCCAATTACGAGCGTTTTTCAAGTTTTTCTCCTCGCTTTTTTGGTGTCGGCGCAATTTGTAGCAACTCCCCGAATGGAGTATAGTACATACATATATTTGTATATTTACATTTCTGCCCCACACGCCCCTTCCCGTCACCCTTTTTGGCTTAACTTAAGCTGGTGTAGTCACCAAGTGAATCCGACAGTATCACAACCAAGACATCAACTTGTTTGGACGGCTGTTTACCCATTCTTGGGTGTTTGTCTTGTCGCTGTTATTGTTACTTTTCTCCAAACAGGTGTTGCTCTTCAGGGAGAGAGTTTATTCAATTTGTTAAGGGGTTTGTTTAACGCCATTAATTAAAGACTTAATGGGGGTTGAGCTAAGTTCAAACAATGGAAATCGATTGCAACTTGTTTAGATTTCTTTTAATCTTTTATTTTGCAGAGGTGAGGTGTTAAATAGATTTTGAAGCTCAGTGATAATCAATAAAATATTATATTAATATATTACACTTATTAAAATACTAATAAATTGTTTTAATTATTTTAATTCAATAAATTATGATTGCAATCGAGTTCTTCCCACAGACAGAATTTGAGTTATGCCAATCGTTGTATTTAAAAGTATATTTGCTTAACTGTATTTGATATATTTTATATAAAAAGTCTTACTAAATAAATATGTTTTAAATTTGAAGGAATAATTTATTTATTTATTTATTTATTTATCTATTAAATAATATTTAAATAAGCAAACACATGTACATTTTTCTCTTGCATTTCTCTTGATTAATAAAGGATAACAGTTGCTATAAAATCGTCTTCAATTTAATGTATAAATTATTGCTTATTCAGTAAGTAATTTTACTTCTACTTTCATCTAAAAGAATATTAATTTCCAGACAAAAAAAATAGTTCCTGTCATCTAAATGATCTTGCAATAATAGAACCACAATGTACCTAACTCAGATCAAGTTGGCAGATATTAACCCCAGCTCTTGCCGCTGCTTAACCCCATCGATGCTGCACTTAACCCCTCACATGACTTGCTTAACAAAATTAACATATATTCCAGTGTTTTGGAGAGTATTTCAAGTGTATTTGATAGTCGTTTAATCAGCAAACAAAACGTAAATTCATGTTTCGCTGCCCTTCCCGTTCTTTAATGACTCGACATTCTTGGGGGGGGGGGGGCCTCCACACAGAAAACAGTATTAAGTATATAGTATATCGTATCATACGCAACTTCTTGGCTTAGTTGGGGCCTCTGTTTCTGGTTTAGTTGGTTATGACCCATATTACATGCTCAGAAGCAGATCGAGACGCTAAGTGCCCTAAACGATAACGAGGTGTATTTCTTTCTTTCTTTCTGGTAATGGTAATGCCTTCTGCACTTGTTGTCTTCTCGCCTGGCCTAGCCTTGTCTTGGCGTTTGCTAATTGTTCGCCATGTGGTTGCCAGGTTTTAGCCAAAAAAGGAACAAAAAACCACAGCAGGGGCCAAGAAAAAAGTGTCGTACGCTCCATAACGTAACAGAACCAAAATGAGATTAAGCTCACTTCGTTATGCTGCATTGCCCATGGAAGTGGTTTAATCAATGCACCGAAAGAAAAATCGAGAGTTTTTTTAATGCAATTTGGAGTTTATAAAATGTTGAAGGGTTTAAGGTGAAGATTTAATATTAAATTATTTAATTTCTACCTAAAAAATTGCCTCTATCTATAACTTACAAGGAGTAAATAACACTAGAACTTCAAATGCTTTTTATTTTCTTTAAACAATTTGTAAAACTAATTAAATCATGTATTGCTTCATTCTACTATAAGTAGTTATTAATTCTCGATCAGCTTGGCTAATTTTGGCAGAAGGGAAGGAGAGGAAGCTGCACGCGAACAACTTAATGTAAACAAAAACTAATTAAATCGGAAAACATCAAAGCTAAAAAAGAAATGGTAATTTTTTTAACTTAAGAATTTTAATTTAAGCAGTAAAAGTGACCAATAAACATTCAGATATATATAGAATAATAGTTTGTAAGCATTTCCATTAGGAATAATAATAAGCATTAACCACAAATCCATACTATACAGAAAACCAATAATTTTCTAACCAAGCCATTGTAATTTTTGTAATTTAAAAAAATACCTGACATTATTTTGGCTAGGAAAACTTATCGTAAAACGTTAGATGGCAGCTTGATGAATTTATTTTCATTATTTTTTGTCGCCATGTAAAAGATGAACGCCTCACAGGCCGTGGCAGCTGTGACAGCTCTGACGGATCTGTGGCCACTCGAGTGGCTCATAAATCTTGGCCGATTCTTTGCGATGCCAGTGGCAGTGGCCATAATCAGTGACAGTGACAGTTGTGGCGACTTTCGTTTGGCGGCTGGCGGCCGATTATATAATTGCCGAACACAGAAATTGCCACTCTCACATTTAGCTTAATGAACTGAAATTTCACTGCAATAAAAGTATTTTACCAAAAGCTTTTGTTTATGTTTTGCTGCTGCTGACTGTTTTTTTCTTGGGCCTTTTCTTTGTCTGGGCCAAGCTCGTTACATTCCCCAGAAAAAAATAATAAAAATAAATTAAATAAAAATACAGAGACTTTAAGAGATTTGAGAGTAGCCGGAACTCAGAGGTAGAAAATGATACATTTGATTTGGGAGTTTGGGAAAAGATATAGAAACTAAAATAAACTAATTCCTAATTCCCTCCCAAAAAATCTACAGTTTGAAAGTTATTAATTAAAGAAAAATGCAAAATAAATAAAATCGTATAGAATGGCCTAAAGATATCAATTTTCCTGTTTCTTACCTGCTGCGTTCCCCCCAAAAAATCCATATGTTTCACAGAAAAAAATACAGTAATGGTCAACACTGTTTTGTTGGCAAGACTCTTACCATTTAATCGCCGGCCAACAGGTGCTGAGACTGCTGAATCGCGGGCTGGCAGACTCCAGGCATTCGCTGGAGTTATCTGCGATGGCAGGAGTAGACAGATCAGGCCCACAATGATGGAAGGCTGCCACCAGTCCAAGTCCATGATGCTTGGATTTCCTTGGCTGGCTTATAGATATATATATATATATGTGTGGTATAGCTATATATATAATTTTCAGACACTGGCACCGTTAGACGAAATCAGAAGTCTAGAGTCAAGTTTCAAGCAAAACACTGATTTATGTACACTTATCGGCACGCACAAGAACAACGGCGCTTTGTTCCATTTTTCTATCTGTTTAGTTTTTGAATTTGAATTTGAATTCGACAAAAGAACCCGAATCGAACGAGGCCCGATGCACCACCACTGGCTCTCTAGAGGGGGATCCACACACAGCTGCTCCACGATCTGCTTACGACCAAGTTCAAGGTAAGTTTAAGCCATGACGCGCATACGTAAGATGTTTTATACCAATCGCTCGACGGCGTCTTAAGAGAGTGCGTTGTGAAAGTTGGCTCTTTGGAAAGTTGGCCAAAAGAGAGGCCGACGGCGAGCAGAGCCAAGCTGAACCTACTGTTGACTTTGGTTTTAGCTGGGCCCGGGCTCGGGCCCGGGTCTGGGCTTGGATTTTAGCAAATGTGTGCGGTGGCATGCACTGAACAAACGGATCAATTAAGCTGTCCGCTATGCGCATTTCGAGTGTCACACAAGAATTCCCCCGGGCATTCGGTTTATATGTAAACCATTGAACTTTGACTTTAACCTTCGAGGGAGGGATGACATGGCCTCTTGGCCAATGCGAATTTACAGGTGTTTTGTGCCAGACAAAAGGTTACCATCACACAAAGAAAACATATTTAATTCAGCCTTTGTTTTGACTTTTTATTATTTATTTTTATTATGATTTAAATCCTCCGGTTAGCCCACTTAAATCCTATTAAATGGAGAGCTAATCCTCACTAAGAAGATGACCGTATGATTTGCTTACATTTTATCAAGAGAAGAAATGTATTTAATTAATGGTATTTCCCAGATACCCGATTATCCACAGCTTATCTGTCATCGAGAACAGTAAAAGTATTTCTTTTAGAGAAAACAAGGTTTCTTTTTAAATTGTGCTAACCAATCATGATCTTAAAGAGCGTTGACATAAAGAATATTATTTAGGTAAAACATTCTTTGTTTATAAGAATAATCAACTTTAAAATATCATTAAAAATATAATTGTGACTCCTTCACTAAGCAGCAATTTGTTTTTAAAAATAATAATCTTCTTCAAGGTGTATTTATAAATTTTATACCAATTTAATGCCTAGTTTATAATATATAAGATATAACTGAATAATCTGCATCAATTCCCCAAAATGAATGCCATGAAGCACAGGCTACAAGTTGAACTCCTGTGTTCACATTCGCCACTTGAACTCCTGAAAATCAGTGGAAAGTCGTTCGTGAGATGCTAATCCTGTAACGAAATGCCTGTATAGGCAGATGCAAATCCTGTGGATCGGGTCAAAGGGGTGTATGTTCCAGTGAAAAATTTACCACAAACAAAAGCGAAGAGTAGATTTCCACCCGCATGTCTTGGCATATGAAAAATCTCTTGAATTTTCCACCAATTCACTCTTACCTTTCCCTTTCATCTTTCACAGCTTCATTAGCACCTCTCTCGAACTATTGCATAAAATATTTGTTAATCAAATTAACATTTTGGGCAGATGGAAATACAGTTGCATCATTGATAAATTCTGGCCAAAGACCCACTTGTCCAAGTGATGAAAATGAAAGTTTTCTAGCTGTTTGCTTATGGTGCAGCCGAAGATTGACTTTGACATTTCGCGAGTGGCTGCTATATATGGCATAGGGTTAGGCCTTAAAAAAATATGTTTAAATGAAGGCTTAACCTAATTTCAAACACTATTTTACAGGAAACTTTATAAAATATATAACCGAATTTATGATGCCAAAAATCATAAAAGCAGCAATGAAAAAAATACTTTTGAATATTGATTAAAGGTATAATAATGTTTTTATTATTTGAGAACAACATTTTAAAATAACCATGATCGTATTGATAAATCCCTAAGGTTCTTGTTAAATTAAGATCTAAATTGTTTATTTTTGATAAATAAAACACAGTATTTTTCCTTTAACCTAAAATCATATTACTAGTGTTATCCGAGGGCCGCACATTGAATATTGGTTTATGTTCACGTACTTGTCTGTTCCGCTGAAAAGAAAGTTTGCACAATATATACACTCATATTGATATTGTCAGATTGGAGTTGGGAATGAAATGAAGGTGTGTCTGAAACCAAATCCGATTTGGTCAACGCACTCGACGCATTGCTCGAATTTTGATTAGCTGCTGACATTACGAAATTATCCAATGTGAGCGGCGAATTAGCGAAGAATTCGTGATGACCGTTCGTTTATTTATTGTATATATATATATTTTTTATAACATATATCAATTTCACTTTCGGCACGACGGGGAGACAGGCGACATGCAATTAAGGAGACATAGGGCCGCCAAAGATGTCGCCAAGGTAGCCGGTAGCCGGCAAGTAAGGTAAGGTAAGGTAGCTGACATCTATGCCATCCCACTGGTGATACCCGTTCCCAGGCCATGTCCAATTATCATGTTAGAAAGAGAGTGAGAGCAGCCAGATCCGCTGACAGCACGTCTCCAGCACATAGCCGAACTGCAGGGGAGTACACTGGGAGATAATTACTTGGCTATAAAATGCTATTAGTTGTTTGTTTTATAGTTTTTCCAACTCTTCTTATACATAATATTCAGATAATTGGATGTTAAGTATATAATAAATCTTTCTAGGGCTTTTCTGTTAAGAGAATATAAAATAATTTCTCTGTAAAAGCACTAAATTATAAAGACATAAAATAACTTATTCAAAAATATCAATATTTTATTTTATTTATAATATTCAATGCTTAAGATAATATTTCTTTACGTGAACTATCCCCCAGCTGGAGCGGCTCGTAGGCCCAGTGCCTCTTGTCCCGTCAGTTAGACGCAATTATCCACATTTTAGTTGGACTCGTATATAGTGGAGACAAAGATGCTGGTGCATCTGTCGATGCTCATGATTTGTCGCCGCCACTGGAACTGGCCAAATGAAATGGTCAGCGAAAAAACCTTTGGAGTATTCCAATAATCGCCGGCGAGCCGGCTTGCTGTGCGTTGTTAGAAAGCAGCGGACGGCCAGAGAAATTCGCCGGGCTTCGCGGATTTTCATTTATTTCTACCTCCAACTCGTCCATCTATTATATTTCGCTTTTAGCTTTGACTTTGGCCTTATCAACTATTGGCTATATGCGTCGCCATTTTGTTTTTGGCACGGCCACTAATTAATTGAGGTGCTCTCGAATGACGGCGTCGACGGACGCCGACAAAGAAGACATCACCTGGTTGTGGTCTTAACTTGGCTGACCGGCTCACTTGTCGTCACCGAAAGGCGAAACGTCACCTGCCCACACTTATGACGGCTGGCTAATGGCTAATGTCTAATGGCTAATGGCTGGCATATCCAGATTGGGCCCACAACCAAGTCCAGGACCAGATCCAAGACCAGTGTCCTCCTATAAATCAGTCAGCCAGATTCCATAACGCCAGCCGGGCCAGCTTTGGTCAAGCACTCGGAAAAATAAATTGATAAAATCTGGAAAAGTTATTACATTTTCTGTTTCAAGCATCAGGCTTTCTATAACATATTTCTTTGAGTGTATCTGAGTCTCATTACAAGCTCGCCCGCCTGTCTGAGCGGCTCTAATTGCCTTAGATAAATATGTATTAAGCGCCACGCCGATCTTGTTCGGCTTTAAATAGTTGCATTTGTCATTAACGTTGCTTAATTGCCGGACAAGAGCTTGTGTCTTCACTTTCTATGGCGGCTTGTTAACAGGTCCTTGCTGATATTAATTTGCTTAATATGATCGTGGTATCAGTTATTGCCTGCCAGCAAAACGAAAGACTCAGGCCACGAACTTGGCTTTGAGATGTATAAAAAGTGGTGCCTACTTTTTGGGGCTTCCTCTTATTGACGACACTCTTTTGGGGATAATATATTTAGCAACGACATGAACAAATCCAGGTAAAAGGAAAGCAATCTGGCAAAGTTGCTAAGCTAATGGATTAATAAATCCAAGAAATTAAGATATATATTTACAAGATCTATTGAAAACTGAAATAGAAAATGCTTTTGAAATAAGATTTTGCTAATGCCCAAAGCAGATTATTTAATTAAATTCACATATTTCATTGGCGATAACAACTAATGGCTAACAATATCTTCAGAACGGGAGTACATATCCTTGCAATTGCTTCCTTGCAAAAACTAAGTCAAAGATTAAAGGGAACGAGATCCAAAGTCATGCCATTTAGAGGAATTAAGCGGAGCAATACTCTTGAAGAACATTATGATCACAGGGCTGCTTGCAGCACCTGTCCACGATTCCCTGCCGCGTCAGCCGACGAATGGGTGCCAGGGAGTTGAGGAAACGTCCCCTGAAGAGCGGATGCGATTCCGTATCCTCCACGTACTGAATGGGATCGAGGGGATCCAGGTCGCTGTCAACTGTAATATGAGAATGGATTCAATAAGTTTCTGGTGAAGGCTGGGAAGGTAGAGGATCTTACTCATGCCTCGCTTCATAATTGGATTGAACCTTTTGCACACAAACATCAGAACATCGTTGAGTTTGTCGCTGCACAGCGTATAATGGTCATAGGAATACTGCGCCGATGCAGAGGCCACGTACAGCACGGCGACCATCGTGATGAGGGAGAGTATCCTGCACATGGTTGTTGAGTTTCTGTGAGATTCCTTGGGATCCTGGCTAAGGTGCACCCTGAGCTGCTGGTAACTGATGCAGTTTGGCTCAACGCAGCTAGCTTTTATACTCCTTGAAAACTTGGAAATTGGGTCTAGGTCTGGGATACGTTCTACCTCCCCTCAAGACTGGATGTCACTTCGCGTTAAAGCAGGACATGTGCATCAAGCAGTTACCTTTCCTTAAGGCCTGTCTCGTACGACGTCAGAGCCAACAACTTATGCAAATTGTGTGTGTGTGTGGCGAGTCGTAGGTGGAGTCTTGTGGGCGTGCGCATTTGCTGTGGAGGCCAATTAAATTTTACGGAATTTAAAGTATAATCAGCCACGTTACGCTAAGCAAGGCATAAATTAATACCAGCTTAGAATTGACTCAGTCGGACAGAGTCCTGGTAAGAGAATCCAGACATAAGGGAGTCCTTTTGTAAGACAAACTAAAAGAGGAGTGAATAACCACTTTCATTTAGATTAAAGCATTTGTAAATCCAAGTATTAAATAACACTTTTAACGTCGATTTTTATAGTGCCAATAAGCAGGTTAAATTTATTATATTTACATGTTTCATAAACGATAACTTAAGCATAAGAATATTCTTTTAAGGGTTAGTATCTATCCCTGAAAGTGGCCAATCAAGTCCAGGGATGCACAGGTAATGACAGTCAGAGGTCAAAGGGGAGTAGATCCAGAGTCTTGAAATTTAAATACGGGGGACAGAGCAGTACTCCATAAGGACCTCCATAGAGCAGCTCACCCTGCAGCATCTGTCCACGATTCCCTGCCGCGTCAGCCGTCGAATGGGTGCCAGCGAGTTGAGGGCACCATCGCCGCCATGGAAGCGTCCTCTGAAGACCGGTTGCGACTCCATAGCTTCCACAAACTGGACGGGATCGAGGGGATCCAGGTCGCCGGCAACTGTAAGGAGAGATTCAAGTTGAAGGCTGGGATAGGAAAGTAATCTTTGGAGGCACTTACTTATGCCGCGTTTTTGTGGAGGAATTCCGTTAAACTCCTTGCACACCATCATCAACATATCATTGAGTCTATCGCTGCACAGAATATACGAATCGTAGGAGTAATCAGCCGAAGACTGGGCCAAGAACAGCACGGCGAGCATGGAGATGATGGAGAGTATTCTGCACATGGTTGTGGTTTTTATGGACTTCCTGAAGATCCTGTTGCTTGAACTGTTGCCGGTAACTGATGCTGTTTGGGCCCATAAAGCTGGCTTATATACTCTCAGGACCTAGGCCTACGCCTGAGATTCATTTCCCCATAGAGTAGTTGTCACATTGCGTTAGGACAGGATGTGTGCATCAAGGAAGTTCCTTTTTTTAGGGCTTCTCTTGGTGGGCGTGCGCATATGCTGTGTGGGCCAATTAAATGTTATATTTAGTGTATAATCAGCCAGGCCGGCCGTTTTAATAGAGGCATAAATTAAGACAAAATTGGGAATTGCTGGGAAGGGATCCTAGACTCAAGGGAGCCTATACTCAACAAGGTCAAAAAACGTAGGTGTTTTTCAGCAGATTTATGTTTTTTTTTTGTAAAAAATGCTCCGAAAAATCTTTAAATAATTAAACATAAATAAATACATCTTCATTTTATGTGCTAAAATATTATTTGCATTATTTTATCTATTTAAGTATCCATCAATAAAAATCTTTCGGTTATTATGGCAATCTGAGATACTCAGTTAATATTTAAACATATTTACTACAAAAGGTAACACCATCTGGAGTCTCAGGTTCCATAATCCATCAATCAACACTCCACTTAACCGATACAAATCTCCCAATCAACTAAACGGCAAAGGAGAAATGCCAGCAAGTACTCAACCCTAACCCTAACCATTGGTGGCCATATTAGTCGGCTAATATCTTTCACTCTGGGCAAATATTTGAGACTTCAGCGAGGCAGAAATATGATGAGGCCAAGCCCATGTAGTTGCTAATAAACGAATCGACTTATCCACTCTTTTTTTATAGATGAACAAAATTATATGTGTTTCTCCTGTGAGCCGCTCAGCTACCGAAAAAATTACCAACAACGGCGATGAAATCTGCAATGTCAAGTCATGACTTGGACTTCCATTTCAATGTTTGCGATAAATCCGATGATTAGATGGAAGACTGGCAGAAAGGCAAAGCCGCAGCACACGCCCCGAGATGTGGCCAAAGAAATCTCGGGGCAGACACGTCAAATGCCCAATTAATCACAGACCGCCGAATATACACAGAAAAGAAAAATGTGTTGGCTTGAATATGCCAACTAAATATATAACATTAGACATTAGCATTATATAGAAGTTTTTGCAACAGATTATAAACTCTTTGAAGATTTGATAACCAAACATTAAATTTTGAAATTTCCCTAGACAACATTTCTCTCCGTGCAGAAAACTTTCTTCTCCCTGGCCTCGAGCAGCCATCAATCACGATCTTCTGGATCTTTAGTCGTAATTGTTTCGGCTACCTCAAACAAACGGTGGCACACACGGACATCTGCAGGGGTTTATATTATATACTTATTTATTACAAATTATCAATCATTTAGGGCTACTTTGGGGCAAATAATTTAATTAAAAACTAAGCTCGTAACTCTATAGTTTTAGGTGTACGTAAAGCTGCGTCCTCGAAAAGTCGCTGACTAAAGGTGCGTGTGCTAGCGGTGGTCGTTTGGAACAGCTCTCTTAACTTAATCCTCATCGGATGAAAGTCCTCGCCCGGTATTTCGTTGGCAGCAAAGACATGGGATCCGTAGTGTTGGGCACTCCCTCCCGGACCACTCCCGCCTCCGGCTGCTGGCCATCTGTCGAGAACTGGCCTGTGGGAGCGTAGGCTCCATAGGGATCCGAGCGACTGGCCCAACCACCGGATTGCGACTCGTACTGGTAGCCCTGACCGGCCAACTGAGCCTGGGTCTGGGCATTGCCATGGATGTGCAGGTGAATCTCCTTGCTGGGCGGATGGCCACCGGGCCCGCTGCCAATTCCAGTGCTGCCCCACGATTCCTTGGCATGTGGGTTCCAGCCAGGATAATTGAACGATGGCGCCGAATGCTCGTACTGCCCAAAGAGACTAGACTTCAAAGTGATGAACTTGCCCAGAATGGCGATGGCATTCATCACCACAAGAACCTTGAGCAGGAACAGCGACTTCATGCCAATGGCCACTAAAAAGGCAACCATGGCAGAGAGTACTCCAAACTTGAAGATGATGGGTATCAGGGCCATCTGAAGGCGACGAATCTTGCCAAAGGTGCGGCCCTCTGAAAGAGCAAAATATTATAAATATATATAAAAATATGTAGATTTTAATCATAATATTTTCATGAATAAAAGAACGAATTAAATAGAAAAAAATCTCTGTTCAATGACTGAAGCCTTAGATCAAAGTTCATTGTACACATAATTATAAATAATTATTTAATAGGTATAAACATTAATGCTTGTCATAATTAATTGTTGGTCAGATAGAGTGTGACTTTAGCCCAAAATAAATGCAAATTCAATATCAGAAGAAACCTTTTAAAACATGTATTTTCTTTATCATAAAAATCTCTGCACAATAAAATATATTAACTAACCATTAATTCAAACAATTTCCATTAATAAGTAAGAGTTTAAGTTTTATTTAGGTCACCTGTGATAATTAACTTCCAAAGCTTTCCCAAAGAAACCATTTAGCAAATATCAATAAAAACAAAAACCGCCCATTAATTCTTGAGATCCGAGAGAAGTCACTTCCTAAATGGAATTCCACTGAGTTTATCTGCCTTAACTACTATAATTTCATCAATAAACAGACCTGAACGCTCAGCTATGCGAAAGTCCAATAAAAAACAATTCGCAAATAAAAAAAAAAACAGGGCCAGCAAAAATATTTTCTCATCGTTTAGAGGGAGATGAGTGAGCCGCGTTTTGTTGTCTTATTTAATATATAATTTGAGTGTGGCTCCAGAAAAGATGCGGAAAGTGAAATTACAATCCGTAGACGAACATATACATATATCACAACTTTTTACCCATCGCCCGCCTCGGTGTTAACACCTCTTAGCTGTTTTTTTTTTGTTATTTATTTAGCGGCTTCGGCTTCAGGTTTCATTGAAAACGAAAGTGAGCTAAGATGAGAGGTAGGGCGCCCTGGGAAATCGGCTTTGATTAGAAAAGCCGCTAATCACATTGAGGGCCTGCAGATGCAATCAGCTTAAATGAGACACGCAGTGAGCCAGATTTCAAACAGAGGCACTAATTGCAGTGCAAATACACTCAACACAAAAAAAAAGAGATCTTAATTCGGTGACAACAAAAATCGGAAAAGGTGTTAAACTGAGGGAGATTTTTCTATTAAATAATATTATGTTGTGTCATGTTTGTGGGGATATTTTGTAATCAGAAGTTGTGGAATTTTGTTAACAGTATTTAAGAGAAATTTTCTGCTTGAATTAAGGTTAAATTTAGTTAAATTTATATTATTAAAATACATTATAAATGATAATATAACTTCAATTTGATTTATGTTTCTTTCTGTGTCCAAGTTTAAGGCTTTGTTTAGTTTTTTACTTTTGTTAAATATTTGTTTTTTATATTCTCTTTTGTTTTTTATATTCAGAGAGAAGGGGGACTCACCCACAGCTGAGCTGCCGGACGCGGGCTTTCCGTCGTCGTTGTCGTCATCGCCAAATAGGCTTTCACTCAGATCGCTGCGCAGCCAGCCCCAGAGAGTACGCACCATGCCCCAGACACTGAGATCTGTGGGATCCGTAGAGGCCTGGACTGCATTGGGGTTCTTGTGGTTACCCGAAGTTGCAGTCGATGTCGTTGCTTCTGCTTCTTTGTTTGCAGACGCCGCTTCCTCCTCCTCCTCCTCATCATCGTCGTCGTCATCCTCCTCGCCATCTTCATCGTTAGCCTCCTCAGCTGGGGATGCAGCAGACGCATCCGACTCCGCCTCTGGTTTTTCTCCATTCTCCGAGGGCACCTTAGCCACCTTCTTGGTTATCTTGGCACCAAAGGCGCTGGACAGGCAACAGAGGGCCAACAGCAGCAGCAGCAGCGAGTGCCGCGCACTTGAACTCTTTGTGAGAAACTGAAAGTGGAACCAAGAGACAGAAATTATATCAGTGTGAGGTTCAAGTAAGTGCCCTGTCGTCTCTCATTGTTCAGACGTTTCATCATCTCCGGCAGTTCGAGGTGCGGAAATTGCGCAAACAAAAGACTTAGGAAACGAACCTGTTGCCGGCTCGCGATGAAACGCATTTTAGAATCCACTTTGAGCCACTTCAACGGCATCGGTTGGGGACATAAAACATTTTATGGCCAAGGCGGCCGGGTGCGAAAGCATTTCCCATTTTTTTTCTTTAAATGAACTCGAAACTTGCGTAATCCCAAAATATAGTTTGTTTTTTAAGTCCGCCGCAGATAGCGATTTATATGTAAATTCAACAAAAATGTTGCAAAAAGCTAGGGTATTGTATAAAACAGTGATTTATATTTAAAGCGGTAGCCGGATGGAGACAAAGTGAAATTTTAAGCAGGTTACAAATTATGCCAAACATTATCCCACAATATATAATGTTTGATTTTTCCTGTCTAATGGAAAATAAGTTCCGAAAGCTATTAATAAGTATACAATGACTTTTGTTTGTTGATATTTATTAATATAATATTTAACTTTCCCTTTAAAAAGAAAAAGAAATTAATTTTACTTTAAAACTTAAACTTAAAACATCTTGAAACATAAAACTTAGCTTGTATATTTAGCATTCCCATTAAGTTTAATATACACTTCTTGTATTTCCCCTTAAATTTATTACACTCACAAATAGACAACGTTCATAAAAATTACTACTTACAGCGTAGACTAAGATACCTTCACTTCCATAAAGTGAAATTTAAATATGACCCACCAAGCCCTTATCTGCGGTTAAAATATCTCCACTAAGAATGCCCAGAAAAACCGAAAGTCATGGCCTGGCTTTGAGCTTTCCATTTCCAATTCACCAGCAGAAGAAGAACTCCCCAAAAACCATAAATATATATAATTGTTTATTGTCCAATTAGGGAGTTGGGCTTCTTCCCCATAGCCCCTGGGAATGGAACGAGTCTACACAGAAAATAAACCCTACAAAAGGGGTAAACAAATGGTAAGCAAATTATGTGGAGCTAACGGTTGGCTTCGTTTCAGCTTCAGAATATTCGTCAAATCGCTGAAGATGTTTTAATTAATTCGCAAGACAGAAAAAACAACATAAAACAAACGACAGATGCTAAGAATTCTTGACATAATTTGCGTTCGCTTTGCATTATTTTATAAAATGTGTCTCGGAGGGCCCATTGTGAGGCCTCTTTGTCTGTGATGAATGATTCGCTGTTTTATTTGTTTTATTTTTTGTATACTAGGCCAAAAGCCACAAACTTTTGTGCCCAATTCGATTCGGGTTGCAACTGTAAAAGGAAATCTATTTTGGCATGGCCTTGATTCAAATTAAAACGGCCGAAGAAAATTGATTTGAATTCCATTTTGTTGGAAAAACAAAGAAGAAAGTCTTTCCCCGGTGATGCAACCGAAGTCAAAGAAATGCATTGTTAAATACCGATTTATATGCATTAATTGATTTACATAATTTTCCAGCCCCAAGATTGACATACCGAACTCGGTTTTTCAGCTTAGTTTCACTGGCTTCAGAGCTCATCTCAGGCCCTTTTAATTAACATCTTCTGGCTGTTTCATCATCAATTTTATGGGTTATCACATGTGACTCAGCCACAAACTCACTTTCAAGCCCACTTCTCGAACATTATGGGTGAAATTTCTTCGACTTTATCTCGGTTTTATGTAAATATTAACCGAAAATATTTGCACTTGCGGTGGGGCTCAGATTTCGCCTCGAACTTGACTCGAAAAAAAGGAAATAAATAAATGCTTCGCCTCTATAATGAATTGGTAGATTCCAGGAAGTTTTTCCTCTGCCAAACAATTCACAATAATTATTCAATTAACAAATTTGTTGACTAATTTGATGCGACAATTTTGGAAACGTTTCTGTCTGGACATCGCCGATTATTTAACATTGCAAATGGAAACAAAAATTAACAAAATTAAACCTAAACACCATAAACATTATTACACATTATTATTATTATTGCTGCTAGCTAATAAACCGCCCAATGAGCTATTTATTGTTTTGTGTAAATATTAATTAGAGTAGCAATAAAATCTTCAAACAGACTTTCTTCCATGTGGGCGTATATCACAGGCGTTGTTTTATGCGTTTATCACCAATGTTGCCAAGGTTTATCTCGCATAAATTATGCATCTGAGGCACGACTTTCTTTGTTTATGGCTTGGAGGTCGTTATAAAAAAGTATAAACTAGTAAATTTTATTAGTAAAACACACACAACGGTGATGCAATTAGCTTGGCACGTGGTTAAAACCATTATCTAATGTCAATATAATGTCGCAGTTCATGGCATGGCATGTGTATAAGTGTGGCTACTGCCAGCCAGGTTAATAACAGCCTGCAGATTTAAGCCAACAATTGAAAATAAAGAAAAACTGGCCCGAATGAAAACACGCCTCAAAAGAAAGTTCGGCGGCTTGAAACTAAACACCAAACAAACAAACAACAAGTGACTTTTGTGCCAAGAATTGTTGGCATTTGTCACACTAGATTTTTGGCCAACATTTTGTAGACCTTTTGTGTTCCAATGGCTCCTTTTCAAAGCAGATTGAGGGAAAAGCGATTGAGGACAGACCGAAGCGTGCCTTGTATGTCAATGAATAATGCACAGAAAGAGATAATGTTTTTCAAGGAAACTAAATTAAGAACCATCTAAATAATGAACTGTATTGTTAGTTTTATTTGTTATTTGTTAATTTTAATATAAATTATCGTTTTTTCTTCTGATATTTCATTAAACAATTATTATTTATTTGTGAGGAAAGTCCTAAACTCGAACTACTTCGATTTATAGCAAATTATGCCTCTAATTAAGACTTTTTGTATCCTTTTTTCCTTTTAATGTACATTTTCCAGTTCAAAAATTATATATTTAAACTCATTTATATATCTTTTATAAACTTTAAACTAACTTTTAATATGCAAATTATTTTCCTGGGTGTGTTAAGCCTGAACTTGACCGGCAACCGATGCAATCCTACTTTACAATCTTTACTCACCATAATGAAGGCTCAGCGACTCCTCGATTACTCTGCCTGACAATTGCAGTCACTGACGCCGTATCCTGTGTTATTTCGGTTTGATCTGAACCACTTTCACGCCAATCTATTGGCGATCACGCAGATGTTGGCCAAAAAATAAATATATACACGAGACAAGGCGAGACTAAAACGATTTTTGGCTTTAAAGTGGAGTTCGCATGGAAAGCGACTGCAACGCTTGAGATGTGCCCGTTGACTGCCACTCCGAAATGGCCTCGGCCACCAGGTAAGATCGCCTCGCTGTCTCGCCTCGTCTCGGCCAAGTCCAAGACCAAGACCAGTCTTGGCCAAGTCGGCGGCGGCGCTTCTTCAGCGTGTTTGCTCTGCTGCCGAGTTGCTGGCTGGTCTACTCTCACGGGGCAGCAGCGGAGACACACGCGCTCCCAGTTACAATTTCGTTTTCAACACTTTCTTCACAATTTCCCCTAAAACGGCAGCAGCCGTCGCCCCACCTGAAAAAAGTGCAAAGTCAATAGAGTCTCCCTGGGGTTTTATCTCAACCTTATCTTTCACTCTCAGTGCCTTCCTGTATCGGTTGCCTTTATTACGAATTGTCGTGTAATGGCCCAGAGCATGAAAACGGCGTGTGAACGTGACAAGAGGCACAAACTGACGTCACAGCTTCAGTGGGCCATTGAAGCAAATAGTTAAAAAAATATAAACTCTTCCATTGATTCGTTAGGGTCTGGTAATCCTTATTAATTTCTTATATTTTTTATAAATTAATGAATTCAACATTAAGCCAAATTATGTGACAGTTTAATTAGGGTTTTGTTATTTGCTCATGGAGTGACTTCTTATTTAAGCTTTAAATAAGTTTGTGAAATAGTTATTCTGGAAAATTATTGAGTCACTAAAGGGAGTTTAGTTTGTAAACAAAATTTAAGGCATTATTTGCAGAGGAATTGTAATTTTGTTTATTTATGTTTTATTTATTAATCGTAGAACAATCTACAATACTTTTCGTTCTAACTTTTATTTCCTGTTTAAGAAAAAAGGAAAAATATTTTTATATTAATTATATACCCAAAAAAAGGTCAGAAAATAGAAAAAGTTTTACCCTTTTTATTATTACACAATTATTACTTAATTAAAGCTTACATTTCACACCCCAGGATTTGGTAATTAAAACCCAAAAAATGTAATCCAAAAATCCATCAGCTGCTAATGAGAGAAATTGAGTTCATTGGCATCTTCTACCACAAACTATTATTCGCTGCACTTACTCCATCGACGAGTAAGGAGTGCATTGCGTTATTTTGTAATTAACTAATTGGTTAATTCAACGGCTGTACAAAAATAATTTAAACAATTTTCAGTTACTCCCAAAATCGTAAAGAGATAAATGAGTCTTTCGGCTTTCTCGTTTCGTGATGGCAAACATTTTTGCCGGCTACCTTTTACACACTCGCAACAACTCTCTGAGCCGCATTTTCGTGATTGGATTGTTGTGACCCATTTCTCCTCCTTGGCTATATACGCACACCATGCTCTCTGTTTCCACCACGTTTTACGCACCATTCACCTTCACTCAAAGAAGATCTGGCGATTTGCATGATAATGTCCGCTTGGGAATTGGGTTTAAAGTTCTACATAGTTCCAGAACCCTTTCATATTGCATCGATATCGTTTTGATTTGTGACCCATAAGTGTCAGGGTTCCGTGAGGAAGTTACAGTTAAGCAGAACATTCTTCAGAATCAGAGAGACAGAGAAACAGGTGGTCGCATTTTATGATCTTACACTATATATGTAAGCATTAGCATTACATCAAAAATTGCCACACATCGGTTTGGGTTACATAAACACAATGCAGGTTCATTGCTCTGGACGGGCGTTGCAGTGTAATCCAAAGGTTTGGCCCGAAATCCATTACAAATTGTGTGCTGTGCTGGAATCTAGCGATTGTGTGTGAAAACCGTTAAGCACACAAGACACACTGTGGGGTTCAGGTTCAGGTTCAGGTTCGGCCTGAGGTTGAGCTCCCCGGCGTTCAGGTTTTTCGGTGTCAAACGGAACCAAGCATAAGGTCTCGCATATCAACTGGAATCCATTCAGAAAAAGCTGCCTTAATCCTAACGGATCTCACACCTCTTATGGCTTAAGCACTCGGGCTTATCAATAATATTTGGAACTTGGAATTTGGAGTCATAACATTTGCATATTTATATGGGCTAAGTTTCCTCAAGATATTCTATATTCTTTTACAGCAATTAGCTATCTTAAACGATCCCATTACATTTCAGATTTCCCTTTTACGAGTTGAGTTCTAGAATTGAAGACAAACAAGATTGACTCTTTGAAGAAACCAATTTTTAGGTGTCTTTAATCTAACCAATTAGGCTGCTAATTTACGAGACATTTTATGAAAGGAATATTTTAAAAAACTAACTAGAAGGTTTCCCTGTTTTTAGATTTATGTAATTCTTTTTTAGTTAGATGACTTCAAAGTATTTTTTTTTTTTTTGTAAAAAAAGCAAAATAACTGAACAAGTTAATTAATGCCATTCAGAGATTGTCTTACTCTTAAACTATAATTTTGTAATGACTCTGCATTCAGACAAAGTTATTAAATTTCGAAAAAAGTAAACCACAAAAGCTGTAACTAATAAAACGTTTATGTTTCATCAGTTACATTTACCATGTTGCATGTTTTTATTACCGTATAAGCCGTGAATTTAAACAAAACTAATAATTAAGTGACTAAAGTTAAGTTTCGTCAATTGTCAAATAATTATAAGTCCGCCAAGTGTTATGTAAAAATATTAAACCTGTTTAATAAAAACTTACCAGACCCAAAAAACATTAAACAAAAGATTTACTATCTTCAATTCCGTATTATAATATAAATAATTCCATTACTTCTTTTTATATCAAAAAAGTATTTAATTTTTATTGGTTGAACATCTTAACAAACGAAAAAAACACTTAGCAATAATAAATATACAATTTATGTTTACTTTTTGCCCCAATTCGATTGATAGATATTGGCATAATAGTTCTGCCAGTTGGAGTTGCTCAGCGAGGCGTAGGGATTATAGTAATTGGTGTTATAGTACGTGGGATACAGATACTGTCCAATGACATATGGCCAGATACGGATTTGTGTATTGCTATAGGGACTCGGGGTCGTATACGTGCTGTAGTAATAAGGATATGGCGTGGTCTGGTAGTAATAATTATTTAAACTGGAGAATGTGGGGCTCGGCGTGTAATATGGGTTGTACTGTGGATAGTACTGGGCAGTTGCAGTCTGTGAAAAGATATATTTAATATATATTATTTAAATTTATTGAAGAACTTACCGCCAAAAGAGCTGCCAGCAGGATCAGAGACAGATTGAAGCTGATTTTGTGTGACATTTTGGTTGGTGATTGGTGGCTATTCGTTTTCTAACTGAAAATTCTCACTGCTGGTTACGGCAATTTATAAAAATGTGACTGTGTCAGCTGGCAGGCAGCTTGACAATTTTACGCAACGCTGAGTGATTCCAATTTTCGCCAATTAAGTTCACCCTTTTTTTGGTTCAACACTTTGCGTTCATTTCGTCATTGAACTTGACTCATCCCCCAGGTAACATTTGGTGCCAACTACCTTGCTGTGCATATTTTTTGGAGGTAACATATTTCAGAGCAGGTTGTTTACCTATAGAAAATCCCCGGTGGATTCCCGTGACGTGTGCAACAACAACACTTTAATAACTATTTGAAAAAACGGTTAAAAACATTTTGTTTTTCGGGCACTTAGGCAATTAATTAGACAAAACATTAGGGTAGCAATTGGATTTTGTTTTTATTACGATTTAAGATTGCTTACAAATATATGCGAAGATTATTTGTAAATTATACAATAATGTGGCGGACCCATCCGAGGTTGTTCCGGGGCATTTTCGAATGATAGAACTTTGAAATGGTAAGGAAAATGGAACTGGAACCGGGACCATCTCTATATACAGTATATACACTCCTCCTGCTCCACGCACGACTCATTCTAGACTCAATTAGACTAAAGTACAAAACGAAAAACTCAACAAAATCGTCAACAATGGGCTCTTAAATTAGTTTATATGTATCTCACTTGCATTAATGGAATTTTACAGAATTTTACAGATTGCTTTTGCTTCTTGTTTGTCATTTACAATTATTCAGCGGCTCTTTAATTTAATTAGTTTTGTGTTTCAGCTTTTGGGAGAGACAATAAATATTTAATTAGATTGCAAATCGCTCAGTAATCCTCGTCGTCTTCATCTGGCGGATCTGTGGCGTAAGTCAGTTCATTCAGATAGAACCATTTCTGGGGATTACAATTAAAATAGAAATGAAATTAATAAAAACATTTAAAGGGGAGTTGGTGGCAACCTACTGGTGACTCTGTGCAGTTGAAGTTGTAGTCCCAATCACAGATTCTGTACTCCTGATTAAAACTCGTCTCGTTGGCGCAAAGATGTGGAATCCGATTGCCTTCTTCATCGCACATATGAAATATCTGTATAAAAAAATAGTATACTTTTAGACACATTTTCAAAAGACTCGACTAAAGCTTGGCTTAAACTTGACTTGGCTCTCCCCAGTCTCTGTTTTTTTGGTAGCTCTCTCTCACCTGGCAATTGTACTCCATATCGGCGTAGAATCCCACTGATCGCCGCTTGCAATCAAATGAGAATGTAATGTTATCTAAATTCGTCCATTCCTTCGTCTTGTGATTTTGAAATACTGGACTGGCTGGCTCTTGGCCCTGGACTGCAATGGCTGCCAGCAAGAGGGGACCTAAAAATATAGGAAATATAAGTAAACATCAAAATTATATGCTGTATTATATATATAAAATGTTTATAATTATTTCTGGCAATTTATAAACAATAAAAGAAATCAAGAACTATCTGGAAAAACATACTTCCTTAAGGTGACATGCCTCTCAATTTATTTGTAATAAATAATACCTTCAGCTCATTAGCTCATCAATTACG
This sequence comes from Drosophila mayri, assembly GCA_008042485.1. Classification (NCBI taxonomy): domain Eukaryota; kingdom Metazoa; phylum Arthropoda; class Insecta; order Diptera; family Drosophilidae; genus Drosophila; species Drosophila mayri. Next base: position 30,343 of record VNJN01008345.1, read on the forward strand.
AGTCTTGTACATATTTTTACCCCCAATTTATTTTGCAGGTGCAATTCTTATTATTATTTTTACTATTGGCCAGGTGTGTTGCCCATTTCGTTTGCTTCCTCCTCCTACTCTTCCCACATAATCGACCATGGCCAATTTGTTTTTAAGTTATTTGGCTCACGCATTTGGCCCAATGGACAGTGGGCCAAAAAGGCCAGCGAGTGGAGTGGCAAAGGAGAGCCAATGGCCAGTGGTTAACCAACTCAACGCCAATGGCTTAATCGAGGCACTTAGCATTTAATTTGTGTCGCCGTCTCGTCTCGACTCTGGCTCTTGTCGTTTCTCGAAATCGAAGTGAAGTGAAGTGAGGTCTCTATTGAGGGCAGGTACTCGTTGTACTCACCTAGTAAAACGCCGGAAAGCCATAAAATTCTATAACTGTAAACCATTTTTGTTGTGGCGTTGGACATTTTGGCTTGATTTTTGTTTTTCTTGACCGTTTCACTGTCCGCTGACCGATCGATCCGTTTTGATATCACACTGAAAATCCAAATCACGATCGTCTCTGTCCCACACTCGCTCTCTCTCGCTTGCTCCTGCTACGCGTCCATTTATCCGTCTTCTGTTTTCAAATAGGAAGCGTGTCTTCTTGGTTTATGGCCGGCACATGGCTAAAATGGGTAACGAAAAAGTAAGCAAAAAATCAGTTTAAAATGGAAATGAACTACAAATGTCAAATTAAGTTACATTATTAGGTGTTATTCAAGAGGAGGAAATATAAATAAATAAAAAGGAAAGGAGGTGTCGAAAAATCTATCATATACTAAAAATATTCATAAATATAGAAAAAAATACAAAAATTGCCGGTTTTATTGATTTTTCATAATAAATTTAATTGGCAATTTAAATTTTATTTGGTTATAAATTCCTTAATAACTCAAAAAGTTAATATATGGCCAAATCTATGAAAAGAGAATATATTCGTTAAGAGCGACTATAAATTTTCCAATTAAATTTAATTTGGCCTTTAAAGACTTTATCTCCTATGGAAACAATAATTGGCTAAATATTGCTTTTTGTTTTGTAATATATCTATGTCAGTGGGTTTCTTAGAAGTATTAAGTTTTCGTAGTTTTTTTCTACTTTTAAAAAACCAATTTTCTTTATAGGAATTATATGACGGTTTTTACAATATTTAAATACTAATTACACCAGTCCGTATACGTTTTGTTTGTACTTAGCTAAAAACGCTCAATTAAAACATAAAATAGTTTTTAGAAATCGGCGCAAAACCTTTTTTAATTTTATTTCAGTCTTTTTTATTAGTCCCAAATAATTACGTATACGCACTGGTGTAATTAGTATTTCAAATTAAAAATAAAAAGCCCATAAGTGTAATTTCCGAAAAAAATTGTCATTTTAAGAGACAAAAAATTACACCAGTGCGTATACGTAATTTTTGCGAAGCCTGAAATCAATTTGAAAAATTACGTATACGCCATGGTGGTAATTAGTATTTAAATATTACAAAACAGAAAACTAGCTAACGACCAATAAAAAATACCTAAAATAATTTATAAAATCCTTAACATTACGTCTTTGTTAAAAATATTTAAAATAAATATAATGGCTGCAGTGGGCTGGCTTACAGCTCATTAATAATTGCAAATAGAAAAAACCAGACAAGGCAGACGAGACCTAGACGCAATTTACATGCTGAACCCACGTTTTTAAAGATTTTGAATTTTGATTTTGGCTTGACTCATCATCTGTGGCATCGTCATCATTGCCAGCCGGATGCTCTGGGGCGCCCATCATGCGTTAATTGATTTTCTTCGACATGTGGTAGACACGAGCGGGAAACCACTCCAAATATGTCTAGCCCACACCTGGCACAGAGATATTTTCTGCCAAAATTGTTTACCTTTTTAAGTCATTGTATCTGTGGCGTAACAGGATATGGCATTACTTTTGCCAGTGACCCACTTTAATGCCATTCAAAATTCTCTTCTATACCTTCTGCTGACTAATCGCCCACCATAAAGCGAATTATTGAAAACATATTTCATAATACCTATAATACCTGAGTATTTCACATCAATCACACTCTGTCAAATTAGCGGAAGACGGCGACGGAGGGAAGGCAGTTGGAATGCTTTAAACGCCATTAAAAGACAATCAGTCAATGGCAGATCCAATCAGCAAAAAGAATATATTTATTTATGCAAACTCGTTTAGTGGTCTCCGCTTCTTTCTTCCGAATTGAAATGTATTGAATTGCATTGAATGATTTATTTTTCGGCATTTTACGGCTGATTGTTTTTATTTTTTTGTGAGTGAAAGAAGGCCGTGTTCGGCCTTGTAAGCCCAATTAAATTGTCAACCCGTCTGGAATTTTTGAGGGGAATTGGATTGGCGATTCCCTTGATTAATCCACTCCCTCTTTCACTCTGCGCGTCGGCCAGGTAAATCCTTGACATTTTACTGCAATTTATGGCCGCTGGATGCGTAGATGATGTCGATTGCAGGAAAGGCCACATCCCAGACGAAATAATCGTAAATTGTTTTTATCTCGACCTGGAGGCCATCCTCCCGCGCAAATCATTTCAGGCGCCAGGAGATGGGGAAAGGAAAGAGTTGGCTTTGAAAGTCGAGTCAGGGATGTACTAACTTTTAGGAATTTGGATATTACAGGCTTTTAATAAGGATTTTTATATTCAAAAAGTATATAGAAATATTTATTAAATTCGTTGTAATGTTTTGAAATCCTAATTTAATGGAGGATAATTGATCGTGGTAAATCATTTACCTTTGTGCTTATAAGGTAATCAACTTTCTTAACTAATCCCCTCTCAGTATATATATATTTCTATAGCTAAATATTTCCATCCCTAAACCGCTCTTCTGCCCGTTGCCACAAAAATGAATGATATGCAAATATATCTTCTTTTTCTTTATTTCGTTGGTCTTCTCTCGAGCCAAGTCCGTGATGAAGTGAAGGCAGTCTTAAGGCGACGTAAAAGGTCATCAACGGTGCGCCTGGCGAGGCAAAAAGTCATCTTCACGCAAAACTGGTAAAAATTTCATGGATCAGAGGAGGAGGAGGACTGGGACTGGGACTGTGACTGTGAATGGCTGAGGAACTGAACAAAGAGGCGCCTGCAAGATGACACAGCAGCCATTTGACTGTCTCCGAGTCCATTGAATCACCCCGAACCCTGTCCATTTGGTCAGCTTGTCTTTCACCGTTTTCGGAGTGACCGTGGCGCCTCTGAATGCCCCTCTGGAAACTCCTCTGCAAGCCCCTTGGAAATCCCCTCTGGGAGCCCCTTTTTTAAGACTCCTCTGGAAACCCCTCGAAGCCCCCTCGGAAACCCCCTTAAAAACTCCGTCAACTGTTGTTTCCGCAAAAGTGGGCTCAAACATACTTTGAGTCGCTTTTTGTTTTGGTTTTTTAAGCTAATGGGGAAAACACTCAAGCAGCATCGTTCGACGCCTACAAAATCCTTAAGAGGCTTTTGGCCAAATGGTAATTGATTTTAACGGATTTCACACATGTTCGTTTCGGGTTAAGTTGAGTAATTAGATAATAGTTCATTTGTATTCAAGTCACGTTTTTATGGTTTTGTTTTTATAATAAATTTCAAATTGAGTTTTTATGAGTAATTGTAATAAAGTTGTTTAGAGATTTTTGAGAAATTTAACGAATTTTTAATGCTAACAATTTATGTAGTATTTTATTACAATATTAATATCAAGTCTTCGCCGTTTTTTTTTTATTTAGGATTCCAAATAATGATGTGATCAATAACAATTTTATTACTTTTAATTACTATTTTTTATATTCGCATTCACCTAGATTATTAATTGTTAACTCCCAGCTGTCAGACACAAGAAGCCTCACTGAGGGGGCATCCCCATTATAACCATTGCATTGTCACTTTTGACATTTTCTGACAAGCGTGAGAAGCCCACACGGCCTGCAGACCAGAGATCGTCTATATAGTATACTATATATATGTATGTATATTATGGTCCCCGGAGAAGAGCCCATCTGGCATGGTCCATCAATTGGCTGCGGCTGCTTGACTCTCTTGGCCGGATTCCTAAGTCAAGCTGCAAGTACAAAACATTCCAAGCTTGTCTTTGGGCCATCTGCATGCCACAAGCATGTGCGGCATTAATTTTAAACAACAAAAAAATACAGAAAAAAAAAAATACAGAAAAAAAACCAAAACACATTTTGAAAGTCTCATTTTACATTTTATGTTCGGTTCGGGCATTGTTTTTATTTTCCAGCGGGTTTTTGCTGATTGGGTTTGCGGCTAATTCGGAAGTTTGTTGGCGTTGCCTTGCGAAACATCGCACTACTAATTTGTTAATTTCTGACGCGTAACCGAAGGCGCAATGTTTTATGGTTTTTTGTTCGGCGGCTCTGCAAATTTATGCAAATTTTCCACAAAATTATAATTCATTTCATTTACTTGATGAAACAACGGGAAATAAAGGAAAAGAAAAGCGAATCTAGAAATGCCCTTGACATGCTTTTCATTTAAAGTGTCTTTGAAAAGGGAAATATTTTACATCTTAATTCCAATTTTGTATTTATTTTTAATGATTATTATAAGCTTGTGAAACAGCGGAAGCCGGGGAGAAACTGGATTTGAGTTCGTATCCAGAAAAGGCCTTGAATTGAATAATTTAGTTTAATTGCTTATATGGTTTAACATAAGTTTAAATGGGTTTTATACAAAAAAAAAAATGGAAAGTATATTGAAGTTACATGATTTTTTAAAATTAAAGGCAATCTTTCTTGAGGAAATTAGTATTAGGTTTTCCTTTTGAAAGCTACAAATCCCCAAATACCAATTATTTAAAGGTTAACATATTTGTAACTATGTATGTTTAAGATTTTTAGAAGACAGCAAAAAAGGCAATTAATAAACAAGCTACTAAATTTCCGTTGCTTATTACACAAATATTAATCAACAAATAAAGATAACAAAATTTCATTTAGCAAATGGGAAAAGCTAATATTTAAACTGTATGATATTATCTAAAAAAAGAAAACAAAAGTTTTCCATAATTATAAATATTTGAAAGAGGTTTTTGCTTTACAGGAAATTTATTCTTGCTGATTAAAAAGAATTTATCCCAAGAAATACTTTTACCGGATCCCCCTGAAAAAAGTCAACAAGCCCGAGGAGTTAATTTAAAATTTATTTGCACATTTTTTTGTTGCTGCTGCAATAAAGTAACATGAATGGACAGACAAAAAATAAAAGTGAAAAAGGAAAAGCTGAGAAAATTATTTCACATATATGTGTGTGTGTGTGTGTGCAGGCAGCGGAAGCGTCGCTAATTGGCGGAACTGCCGCTCAGCAGCAGCAGAAACAACAACAACAATGGCTGGAAAATAATAAAAACAAAAATAAAAACAGCAACAAAAAATAAAGAAAAAGCAGGCAGAAATATGTTGAAACGCTGTGAACGCTGAAGAGCGATGACGATGACGACACCTGAGCTGAGACCGAGATGGCTTATTGCCACCGGCAGCGCCACCGCCCCGCCCCGCCATATCGGATCTCAACGGATCGGATCGGATGGCGCGCACTTACATAACCCAGCTCAGGCGGCAAACATGGCCTAATCATCTCATCCGACTCCCAAGTAGCGGTTAGCAGCCAAATTGATTAGGCCGGCAGCGTTGACACTTCAAACTTGGACATTTGCACACATTTTTTATGCGAAAAGACTGCAAAAACCAAAACAAACATGAAATAACTGTAAAGTCGATAGCGTAGCGACTATGAGATGACTAGAGAGGGAAATGGGTTTAGTTTAAAGATATATAAAATAAATACAGGTGCCTTAAAAGTTTAAAAATCCATTTTAATTCGGGATTAAGGGAATTAATTTTAAAACCTATATTAATTAATAAATTGAAAATCGCTATGAAATAAAAAGTAAATTAAAACCATAATTTCTGTAAATACTAATCAGTATATATACTTTTCCGAGGCTTCCTTTTCTTGTTACCATCATAACCGCAATTCAAATATACCCCCATAAACTCCATTATTATTGGAATGCATAAAAATGGAAACCGTTTAATTGATCTGGCTTGGCCAAATGAAAAACTCGTTAGCCTGATACCAGCTTGACCAGCATCCCCTGAAACCGCATCCCAACTGGTGAGTTCCTCCCCTAACTTCCGCCCCGTCTGCCCGCAGCGAGACGATTATTGGCCTTGAAAATTTGGTACGCAGAAATGCGCTTAATGCGAAAAATCAATATCGCTAAAAAATACTCACACACACCTATCAGCAAATCAACAAAACCTAAAAAAATATATATAAACAACGAGTCAGAAAAAAACCGGCTCAAACTTGGACTTGTACTAAAACGAAGTGATCAAAGCAAATTTAAAACGAAACAGCTACACCAAAGCCCACAAAATTTAACATAAATTGTTAAAAAAAAAGAAAATATAGGCAAATTGTAGACAGCAGTAAAGTGGTCAACATGTATGAATATGAAGTTATTAAATTTATTTGATCCATAAACTCAAAACAAAAGAGGTCTCATGGATATGAAGATATTAAAATTATGAACAAAAGAAATACAAAACTTAATGAAAAACGAACCAAAAAACCTAACAAATAACAGAAGGCATTTACGACTAAAAACTTCCCTAAACTCAGTCATAAATGAAACACAAAATTAATGTTCTAATATAAACTTGAAGCTAAAATACCTATAATTTATTCAATTTAAATTGTTATTCAAAAAAACACAAAGCAATGTATATAGCTGATACCGACAGGCACCATTAATGATGCGATTATTACGTTACCCAAAACATATAACATTTTAATCCAATTGATATCTATATATCTGACATAATAATTAAGTTGGGCAATAAAAACGCTTGACAGCTTAAGACCATATTTTTATAGTTTATTTTTCTCAATTCGAAACCGAAACCGTTCAAACCAATGAATAATGAATTTATTGATCTATAAAAGAGGAAACACGGTAACGGAAAGAAAATGCAATTTTCAATGGTCAAGCTCAAAGAAAGTTAGGCGACACCAACTTGTTTGACCATGGGAAAATTTAAACCAATTAATAACAATTTTTACTCACTCACAGCTTAATGTTTTGACTTAAAAAAGCAATATTTTACAAGAGATTGCTTTCAATTACATTTTAATAATAATTAATTACGCACTGAAGGTGTTTCCTGGAAGCTGCAAAGATAAATTGAGCGGCTGATCTCAATAAATAAAATCCCATTGTTAACACCGAAATGTCTGGGAAGTGAAAAGCTGAAAAGCGGCCTTTAAAGGTCGCTTTGAAACTAATAATTAATTAAAATTCCATTAAATGCGGCGGCAAGGTACCACCACCGATCGATCCATCGATCACACAAAGCCGATTCAGTGATTTAAATGCCATCAGCAAATGTCCGAATGTCCGACAATGCCTGACAACAGCATCAAAAGGCCGATCAGCTACTGATATATAATATATTTTCGGGTATCTTTCGATCCCCAGACCCAGACCGATGTCCATCCGTCATTAACATATCAGCATTTGTGCTTAAGCAGAAATAACAATCGTTACAAGGGCAACACAGCCATCATCATCAGAGGATGATGCCGAAGAAATATTCCAGTTATCTGGCCGTACATATGTATGTACATATATCCAGTATGAGAGATGCGAGTATTTTTAGATTCGCCACGGTAACATCTCATTGAAGCTGTTGAAACAACCCTCAACAGATCGCAAACTCATCCAATTTGTAGTGCGAATTCGCCCCGTGGCTGGTTGTCTTTGATGAGGGATTAGGCCTGCATCCCATGGAAACCGAAGACAAGACTGGCCAACGAAAGATACCATTAGATGTTGCCACGGAAATACCGCGGCAGCATTTTTTCTATATATTTATTTATACACATTTATTTTGTTTTGAAATCTTGAATTAAAACCTAAGCTGCAAACTTGTCGGACTTGTTCGTGAGCCACTACAAGAGGAGGTGTGATATTGAGATCAACTTTGTTGTTTAGTTAAACATAGAGGGGTGCCTTTTATTGACATTGATTCTTGGGGGGGGGTTTTGCTTTGTGAGACTCGAACTGATTTATAGGAAAAATCAAATAAAAAATTATAAGAGCAATTAGTAAACTAGTAGGGGAATTTATTTAGATTATCATTAATCATAAATAACTTCTAAAAGATAAATATCGTTTACTTAATAAATATTAAATTGATATATTCGATTGTAATTACAAAATTATTTATCAGAGCTTGTCTCACACTTTATTTCAAAATGTTGAATAGGGATAAAAACTCCATTATTAAATTTTACTTAGTTACTTTTCCCCATAACCAGTTCCAATGCCAAACTTTTTTGTATAACAAGTATTGACTTTTACTTGGAGATTCCCAAAATATAACCTGACTTCTCGTAAAGTTACAGAACAAGTTCATAAAAGATTAAGTGGTTTTGAGGTTTTTCTAAGTAATTTAATATAATTTAATCAATTGTCTCGATCTTTCAAAAGAGCGAAAGTATTGTTTAAACTTGCTTCTTGTTTCCTTTATCTGCTTTAAATAAAAATCTCGTGATTTAAGATTTATTTAACAAGCAAACACACCTCAATTTATTTTCATGTCGCATAACTTGTTCCGTTGCTCTGCAAAACTTTTGGCCAACAATTTATGATCACTCACTTCGAAAAAGTTTTCCGTGACGCAAACGGTATATCCATAATTTAAAAGAATTATTTAACATAAATTGAATAATTTATTTGCTCGATTTTTATGCCAATTTTATAACCAAAAAAATTTATTTTGTATATCTTAGAAGCAACTTCAATTGGCATTTGGCCGCGATTGGTCGGTGAATCGATTCTGGTTTGATTTCTCAATTGCGAATGTAAACTGAACCGGATTGGTGTTGAGGCGATGCCATGCGATGCGAAGCGAAACCCTTTTGGTCGAGTTCAAGGCTCGCCACGTGTCGTATACGTGATGTGCCGGCACTGGCACTGGGGACCGGCACTTGAGAAAATCCGCACACGTTGCTGCAGTAAACACTTTTCACACAATTAAACAGCAGCCAGAGTTGCCAGCGGGCAACATTAACTAACTAACTGACTTGTAATGTGGCAGCAATAAATTTTATGTAAATCGCCGCCTTCTTTTTTTGTGTTTTAAGTTTTATTGCAGCCAGAGAAGAAAACGGTACAGCGTTAAACAATGCAAATAAATTATAGCTGCGGGTACGGATACTTTGCAAAGCTGATGTGCAATTGAACGCAGAGATGCACAAACACACATATATGTATTAGGTGTGTGGTTCACAACACAACAAAAAACTAAGGAGAAATAAATAAAAACACTCTCCTGCAGTAAAAGATACAAACACACACAGGTGGGGCTGAGATTTTCCAAGAATGCGGGAGCATAGAGATGCACGGAGAATAAATGAAATATCCTTTGATTGCAACTTGATTTTGATTATCTTATAATTCAGAAGTCTTTAAAAACATATATAGTTAACAATGAAAAAATATTGGTAAACCAATAAAAGTTGGATAGAAATTTACAAATTAAATGGTGGAAGGAAAATCTTCTTATGAAATAGTTTTAAAGCTTAATAATATTTTTTTCCAGTGCCCAGACAAGCGGGTGGCTGCTGTGACTCTCAATCTTGATCCACTCTCAGCTGCTGTTGCTGTTTTTTGTTGCATTTAACCTGCAGCACCGCCACCACAACAACAATCGCCAACAACAAGTTATTTTTGTCCAAGTCATCGATTGCAGCTTATGGCAGCTTTTGGAATGGAAAATGCGAGTGACTTCACTGGCTTTTTTTTATTTTTACGATTTAACCAAAGAACTCATGCATTCCTACACTAATCGCAGGGATTAACAAAAAGTCCAAGCCAAAACCGAGCTTGCTAATTGGAATAAAATGGAACCGTTCGCATAAAATGAATACTAATATGTGGTCTCAGAATAAACGTGTTTATTTTAGAGATAAGGTCAAACTATCAAATCGTCCAAAATGTTCTACTAAAATCTCATAAAATATTGTTTAGCATGGCAATTAGTGATATCGCAGATTATTCTGGGAATTCCAGTTTCCTGAACCAAAATATGCTTTCATCTGTCTCATATTTTTTGAACTTGGGTTTAAAATTTGTTAATTTTCAATTAAATATCGAAAATTTTAAATTAAAACTCTTTCTTAACATTTTTGGTAACATTTTGTTCATTCTATAATTTATTTATTTATCAAGATTGTTTTGACAGGCACAAAATATATTATAACTATTCTTACGTATCATTAAAATTAATGACGGCTTTGAATTATTAACATTTTTCATTTTGTATTCGATAATTTCTTGAATAACACAAAAATTATGCATAAATGTCTATTAAGATTTATGCCAATATTAACACATACTAAGTTTAGCATAAATTTTAGTTATTTGTCATGTGATTTTAAGTGGGCAAAGAATTGAAAATATGCTGTGGATATTTGGTTTTTTTTTAGTTTTTTCCTATAAAGATTTCCAAAAACATTCCACAAGCAGTTTATCTAAACCTTTTGAGATATTTATTTATTGTATTAAATATGAATGTTTAAATTCCATAAAGTTCTTAGCAGCTTTATTAAAATACAGAAAATATATGCAATATTCTTTTTTAGGCACCAAAATATTAGAAAACATAGATTTATGAATTTCCAAAGTCACTTAAAATAAATAAAGATTATAATTTTATTGATTTTTTTCCTGTGGAGGGGCTGGGAAGATTGGCTGACAGGTGGCCCCCCCTCTGGGCGACTTGTTTACTTGTTCTTTCTGCATATTCATGTGGCGTATGTGGCCTAACCCCACCATTGTTTTTGTTAAATTGTTGAATGGCAAAGTTTAAACGATCTCCCATAGTGGAGGGAACTACTAAAAACAAAACAAAACAGCCTCTCGGAGATATCATTAAAGCTTACGCAAATTGCTCCGATTTGTGACAGATTTTTCGTGTTTTTTGGTAGGCATTGAATTATGCTAATGGCGCCGATAGCGATACATCATTATGTGCGTGGCGAACAGATCGTTATGTAAGGTGGCTTGGCTTTATTTCAGCCCGAATTTGGAGCACGAATTGTATAAGCATTTTGCAGGCTGCATTTTATTTTATTTTCTGCTCGGGTAAGGGGCTGCCTTACCTTGAGTTAGAGGTTGTACTGAGCTGGGTTAATCCAAATCTGCGTTAAGTATCCAAGAAATATCCGCGAAATCACTGAAGCACTGCAAACTGGCCAACTTTCTTGCCAAATCTCGAGGCGGCCGCTTAATTATTTTGTTGAAAACGCATTTGCATAAGATTTTCTCGCTAGCCTGTGTATAAATATAATTTTTGCGTTGATTTTTTATGTAATAAACACTGGGAAAACTATTGCTATTACGGTGCCGCTGCAACAATATATATTTTATATATATATTTATAAATATATGTATAAATATATGGCTCTTTCTTCACACGCACACACAGACACAGACAGCACGCGCACGGCTCAAATCGCGTATCCGTCGGATGCAAAGATACAAGACACAAAAGTTACAAAGCCAAAGACAAAGCAACAACCGTTCGCTGGGGCGCTCGTCGCACGAATAAAACGGCCCAAAAGACCTGGCCAACACTTGACGGCTAAAAAGCCAGAAAAATCGGAGCCAAACACAGCCAAACAAAGGCAGCAAACACAAAACTTAAAACACAAAAAAACAAACAAAATACAGTAAAAGCACAGAAAAAGGCAAATCTCAAAAGACAGAAATGAAAAGTGTTTTTATTTATTTGGTTTTACTGTCGTTTTGTTTGCCGTATCGCTTTTTGGCCAATGCATTTGGCGTTGGCCTCGTTAGCTTACGGTTTACACTTGGAATAACAAACGTCCTTAAAATAAGTAAACTATATATGTACGGAAATTTAAAATATAAAAAAAAATTTAATTCAAATTCAAGCTTAAAATTGGTTTCTGAAAGTTGTTATACTTCTCTCTATTTTTAAATCAATTTTACTTTAAAAATTAATGTGTTTATATTGAATATTTAATTGTATTCCCAGCTGGGATTAGTGGAAAACTTATTATATTTATTTATATTAATGTTTACTCCAAGTTTCAGACACTTTAAGTTTATTGAACTTCAGGACTTTAAAATTAAGACAATTTCTTGTTCGATTTTATTCCAAGTGCTTAGAGTATTCTGTTTTAAGTGCTCCACAAATTTTCCACGACTTTTTTAGAGTGTATTATGTACGTTTTGGTTTTTGGCCTGGAACCGCAAACGAAGACGAAGACGGTCGTGAAAACGTTTGCAAAGTCAGCGCTCAACTGGTTCGCTGGCCGCTGCTCAAATTGGTTTTATACGCGGATCAAGCTCAGCTCAGGAGCGTAGCAGTATCTGAGAGATACAAAGATACATCCGCTGCATTGGCAATCGAAGCCAAAGAGCTGCTTGGCTGCTAGCTACCATTGAGGTAGGTTGAGCCAAGCAGCCCAGACTCCGCCGCCAGGTGTGGTGTATTTATTCGCTGGTTCAGTAGTGCCAACTGATTCCACTCTGGGCCACCTTTCCCACAGATCCAAAAGATCCGAGATCCAAGATCCGAGCACATTGATCACACACACAACACGGTTCATTGAAAATTCAGGCTCATTGTGGGTAAGTTCATGGCTAGGCAAATGGGCAAAATAAACTGATTAACTAGTTCTATCTGCTGAGTGTGTCTGACGCAGGTCTAGAATGATGTTTATTTTTAATCAACAACTATTCCATACTCTTCCCATGGGTATTTATGTTTAATCATATAGTTTAGAGGACCAAAAAACTAAAGGGATTTTTAGAAATAATATTAAAACATTTGCTTTATTTTCAAAACATTTTTAATAATTTATAAACCTTTTAAAAGAACGACTCTTTTGTCGTTTCCCCCCAAGAGTATATATTCCATATAAATATTAATCAAGTTTAATTATTCATTTTCCCAAACAATATGTTAAAATAATTTCAAGATCTACCCAAAAAACTCTATATTGGTAGCCATCAAGGATTGTTAGACTCTAATAGAATTCAAATATATAAAACACTCTTTTGTGATTGCAAATTTTTTATAGCCATTTTAAGTGTATTCTGAGTCTCGTCGTGTCCACCTCCGCTGTCCTTCCTTTCTCGTTTTTAATTAACATAATTAAAATAAAATAAAGGCGAGCAAAAGCCACAAAAATGTATAAAATCAAATTAGCATGAGAACAACTTTTAGTTTTATTCAATTCTCTTTTTTTTTGAGGCACTTCAGAGTGTGTGAGGTGTTTTTTTCTTTTTGGGGATCTTCTGTACGAGTGTTTCTTTTTAATTTTGGTTGTTTGTTTTTTATTTTTGGTTTGGCTGTTAACTCCGCGTCAAGTTCATCAAACACGTCTGATTAGGAGACCGCCTGCTTCAACTGGTAACTGGTTAATCCGAGGAGTCACTATCTGAATCTTGGCCTACACAAGAAAAAATAAATATTTTGGGACCGTAAAGATTATAAATGTATCTAAGATATTACTTTTTTTTAAATATAATTTAAGGCTAACGATTATTGATTGAAAATGCAAGGCAAGTCGATGCTAGAGCTTGAAGAATCAAATAAAAAATAACAACCAAAAGACTTAGGCAACGAACTTGACTGCAGAACCAATAAGAAACGAAAGCGCCATCAAGCGGCTACAGTTTGAAGTACAGCTTGTGGGCGGAAGGCAGCTCCTTAAGCTTGAAGTTAGCAATTTATCTTTTAATTACAAAATAAATGCCTACAAATGTATATATATTTTTTAAAATTATATTTAGAATCTCATTTAATTGCTTGAGTTATTTAATACATTATTTTTCTGGGTGTGGGTTAAAAATCTTGGGGGTTTTCGGCCAAGTCAGTCAGCTGAGCTGTGGGCTGGTCATTTGAATGCCAAAGGCATCGCACGCTGCTCTTTTCACATTTGCCGTTGTTTGGTCTTTTGGCTTTAAAAAGCAATTTATGATGAGCGCGAACAACGAATTTATGACCAGCCAACAGATTCGCAGGCAAAAAACACCGATTCGGATACCGATACCACCGCATCCGATGATACCGACACGAAATTCGGCCGTTTGATGCAAAACTCTTTTCGCTTAAATGTCAAACTAATTTAGGCAAGACGATCCATTAAAACTGGATTAATTAAAGGTGCAACGGCAGCCATTGATGTATATCTATGCAATCCGCAGTTAAAAAACCTTCAAAGAGCTAAGGGTCTGTCACTGGCCGGGTGATTGATTAGCTCATTAAATGACCGATTGAGCATCTAGTTGATTGACCACCAGGCAGAAGATAGCTGGCCGATATGGCTTGTCTGATGAACCGAAAATAATGCCATCTATTTGTTTAATTTTGAAAAAAGAATTTTTAAAGGTTTAATTTAAATAAAATTAACACACAAAGGACTGATCTGAATTAAATAATTAAAAAGAAGATAAGATTGTCCATATAATAAGCTTCTCTATATAATATTATTGCTTAAATAAAACTTTAAGGTGAATTATTTTAATTTTAGACTCTTTATTGAGTTACTTTAAGCGAAAACTAATTTAAAAAGTTGTATTAGATAATGCGCCACATAAGAGTATATAAAAGTATATTTAGTCAAACAATGAGAGACCCCAGAAACAAACAATTTAATTACCTATTAAGTGTGTGATTAAGAGACCAACTAACTAAGCCAATAAATAGACTGGCAGGTGATTGATTATGGCGCCCAGCGTTTTGTCATTCGGTCGGATATCTCCCACTTGTGTCTCGACTGTCGGTCGAACGGGTGTAATTAGCAGACTTTGCTTATATAATTATTTCAAATATTTTAATTAACAAGTGGCAATATATACATATGCGCAATATCTTGTATCTCTGAGCCGCACTGCACTTGGTCAATTAAAGTCGAGTGCCCCGCAAGTTGGCTCATTTCCAATAAATATACTCGAACTGTAGCAGCAGTAAAACCCAAAAAGGAAAAGGAAAGGTGTTGACCTTGTCCAACCAGCACACGCACCGCCAAGAAATGTCTGCGATCCGAGGCGTTAACTCACCTGGTTTGCCTTCTCCTCGAAAGAAAAAAAAATATATAAAGCAACAGTGATAAAATATTTAAAATGCAAGAAACCCTTAAGAAGATCTGTAAAAGTCAAAAAGTGAAAGTTAAACGCAAGCTTAGTCGTCCCTAAATCATTTCAAGTTCAAGGTTGCCTTTGGTCACTGGTATTTAAGGTATTTAAACATTTTTACATTCCAAATTCATATATATATATATATATATATATATATCTTCACTGTTTAACAGATACATATTTATATATTCGCGCTAATTTCTTGACATTTACCGCTTTCATTTACTCCGCTTGTTGTTGCCACACTTGATCACCCGAAATTATGTCCATAATTACGCTGATGTTAATCGATTTTTAAGTTGTATATGCTCGGTCTGTTTTTTTCTACTTTTTTGGTGTAGAGAGGGGATTATACAATAAATATTTAACACCTTGCGGACAATGGAAGTTGGGGGTTTTATCGCCCCGCTCGGATTACTAACGGCTGACTCGCATTCGAATTGCTTTTCAAATCCACTCGGCAAATTAAATCGTGTGGATTCCATTCGTCGACTCAATGTTGAAAGTCAATAAAAAATATCAAGTTTTTAATTTATAAATATTTTTATACATACTAGTATTCAGTTTGTTCGCTGTGTTGCCAGGCAGTCCAAAAGGCTTTTGCATTCAAAGCACTCTCGCACTAACTGCATGTTATTATCTAGAGCATGAAATCCAACTGACCGCCTCGCTGGATCTCGCCTGAGCCTGGCTTGGCTTAGCTTAACTGGACTGAACTCAAACTGGACAAGTGGCTCAGTGGCTGACTGCCTGAGTGGTGGAGTGGCCAAGAGATTGTTAGCACCGACAGAATATCTACGAGATCGTAATCCGTACGCTCAAGACGCTGGTCGATTGCCCTGCGATCGCCTAAAGTGTCTTGTCTTGTCTTTTTCATGCTTTTAATCGCTGATTTTGGCAATGAACCGATCTCCTAACAATTGGTTCAAGTTAATTGGTTTTTGAACTTATCTCGTTTTTATTATCACAAGGGATTTAGTAAATAAATTGGGGGGTAATCTGACCTAAGAGTAGTTTTATTTATGAATATTTAAAAATGAATATTAAAGCTGTTGTTAATTTATAATAAAATATTACATTTATTAAAGAAATTGTATTATAAACTACATGGTAATTTAACTTTTCTTTAAATAAAAAATTACATGATTATTAAATAGTTTTTTAGTTTCTTAAACAAACCAATTAGCTCAAATATTAGTTAAATTACCCTTTTCTACCCATTTTAATCGTGACATAAGTTCTCTCTGGTATAATTCAGTATTTCTTGCAGATAAATCTTACAATTTAATCAAATTGAAACCAAAACCCAGCCCATTCACCACCATTCCACCCACAAGTCACTCAGCTACCCACCTTTCGCCAAATGCAAAAACTAATTCTATCCACACTTGCCCAATCAGGCTCGTTTCCGCAACTAATCTGTCTGCAGCGCAGTGTATTGCAATTTACCTAAGCAGCTTCAAACAAAACAAAAACAAAAAGAAAACTAAAAAAAACACTGCAGCAGCCAATAAAGTCAATTACCCAATTCCCCGACTTGGGGGTACCTTGGGTGATGGCAAACAATTGCCGCTCAAAAGCTGAAGTTGAACTGGTGCTGTCTGCCACTGCCCGCCCTCTTGGCTACTGCGCCGCTGCTGCCACTAACTAAGGCACTACTAAACCACTCAAATTCCAATTCAGACTAATTTTCTTGGGTTGTTTAGAAGAGCACACAGACACACACAATTACATTTATGTGCCTTCAAATGCAACAGAGTGGCGAATTTGGCCATTTTACAACTCGAAAAGCGAGCAAATCGTTCCACTTCAGTGGCTGGCAGGTATTTTTTAAACGAATTTTTGAGTATATAAAGTGGTTTTTATATTTTTTATTTATATTAAAGAACTCTGCAAATGCATGTTAAATTTTTAAGTAAGTAATTTACATTTTAATAAGCACACGACTTTGTTTATTATTATTTTTATTATAAAATATTTTATAAACTCTACACAAATTCATTAAAAGTAAATTAAATAATATAATAAATACTTATCAATCTTTTAGAAAATATGTTCAATTTGTTTAAAATATAAAAAAACATTTAAACAAAGCTATGTATTCTATATACCATACCATTTTATGTTTTTTAAACTTAATTTAACTTAGTTTTTTCTTTATTTTTTTACAAATAAATGCATACTTAAATTTAAACACAATCTTGATTTTGCAGAAAATAAAAATCATATAAAAGTCAATAGTAATCTGAAACTAGAAAAAATCTTGATGTTTTTCTCCAGAACTTGTAGAAAAATGAACCTTTAAAATAAATTCTAAAATACTTTTAAAAAATATGGAAATGAACTGGCAAATTTTAAAATTCCGCAAACAATACCCAACGACATCTCTGATGACGGCTCACGTGCAAGACACAGAGAGAGAGAGAGGGAAAACTGTCGTCGAGCGGTCGCGTTCGTTTCTTAAGTCATTCGTTTTGCCTGACACTAAACTGTTGCACTAAAGTGTTGAGTTTGTTTTGTTGTTTTGCTGCTGCTGCTGGTTGGTTGTTTGTGTTTGTTTTTGTTGTTTGGCGCTTGTCGATTTTACAGCCAAAATTGCTTTTGGGGCTTTGTATGTTTATTTGTATTTATATATATTTTTTTTTCTTATTTTTTAGCTCGTTGTTTTTCTACATTGCCATGTTGTAGTTGGGTCAGGTTGCAGATTCGAAAGTGGGTCAATTTATTACTGCAATGAATTGGTAACGCTGTTGATGCTATTTGTAGCTGCGCTCGCAGGGTTTTTCCTTTTGGCTTTGGCTTATGCTTAAATTTAATTAACTGCAACGATTTGTTTTTTCGGCGTGGCATGGTGGGCGTGTCGCTCAATTAACTCCCAACAAATTTGGACACATTCCGGACACACAAAGTAAACGAGGTGGAGATGGGGGAAGGTCATCCCTCGGGGGCCAATGGACCAGGAATAGCCCACAGCTGGGATGTGGGTTAAATGTTAACCCATGTACTCGCAGGCCAGTAAGATGATGAGCCGCACATCTTGCACAATTGCATAAGCAGACACGGCCGCCGGCAGCTGGAAAAATTGTAGGATTACACTTAGAAAAAACGTTGTAATAAATAATAGTACATTTTCAAAGATTTTGTTTAAAATATTTATGACATATTTACTTTATTACATTCGTTGTTTTTATGTTTACAAGATTACTATACGTTTTACTTTTTTTTTCTCTTGCGCTCTGCATCTGTTTCTCTCAGTGCCCCTGGTAAAATGGGTAAAATGGTAGAGTGCCAGGCCATAAATACGGCCTGGCTTGGAGTGCTCAAGTGCCATGTACAGGCCATTAGGGAAGACATGAACGATGCTGGCACTGCAATCTGTTTTTCTTTCGGTTAATGTCTTCGATTTTTGGGCTTTGGGATTTCGATTTTCGGTATTCGAATTTTATGTGTGAGAAATCCAACGGAATGGCGCAGACTGTCTGTCTCGGAACGCATTTTCAGTCATTTTGAGCGTGTTTTATGTGCAGCCGCTGCAGATAAACCAAGGCAACAGCGGCAGAAGCCAATGAATTGCCAATTGTGGGAGTTTAGCTCTAGCTTCAAGCCCCCAAGTTGGGGAACGATCATCCATCTTACCATTGACGTTCCAATTTCGTTTTTTTTTTTGCTGATGAGAAGATCTGAAAAGACCGGTAGAAGTAGCACTTACCACAGAGCTTAAACAAAGCAAAAAATATTTTAACAACAAAAGATACATATATTTTTATTAGTTTTAGTGCT
Source organism: Drosophila mayri (assembly GCA_008042485.1). NCBI lineage: Eukaryota > Metazoa > Arthropoda > Insecta > Diptera > Drosophilidae > Drosophila > Drosophila mayri. The sequence goes on from VNJN01008345.1 coordinate 49,363, forward strand.
TCAGAAAAACTGAGTTCTCACTTCTTTTCAGATATATATTTTCTAAAAATTTGATTTCAGATAATAAAGTTGTAGAATAATTTTATTTCATAAATTTATGGTTGTTTAATTTCTTAAGGAAATATAATTAATATATTTTTTTAATTTCTACATTCTACATTGAGGAGGAAGATGTTACTTATAGTAAACTTTTAATAATTTAGCAAAGCAGTGCTCTGATCGTGTGGTATAGCATTCAGCTTAAAATCAACGTAAAAGCTTTTTGAAGCAGTTTAAAAATATATAAAAATTAAATATTTATTTTATAGTTTTATACATTTTTTTTTTAAATTAATTTTCTCTTATATGATTAGATATTAAGAATAAAATTACGGAGGAATTAAAGAATAACGTTTGCTATTTTAGTGTTTATGGTAACATAATTTTTATAACTTTCTCACAAGTAAAAGCTTAACATTAAAGTGCTAAAGTCAGAGCCATATTGGTATGCATAAATCTGTATTTATTTTTATAGAATAAAGATAAAACCCTAGTCAGCCTTGTAAAATTTTCCATGTAACTGGGTATTATGCATATCTATTTAAAATATCCAAAGAACCAGTGTCCATCGAATTGCCAGCTGTTTCTCGAGGCGAATGGCGCCTTCGACACACGATAATCCAAGTGTAATCCAAAACCCCAGCCAAAACCCGAGAACAAGCAGAAGCGCAGTCGCCAGCTCGACTCGAATCATCGCTCAATCAGCCCCCATGGAAAAGCACACACTCATCAAAAAGATTCGCAGAAACGCCTTTTTATTAGAAAAATATACAAATATAAGTTATTAGCTAATAAATAGCACACGCAAAACATAATAAACAAGAGAGCCAAAACAATTTTCGGGGAGAAAATGATGCAGGGAATCATGCTTATCAGGTCTTTGTTTTACTGTCCTCCTCTGGATTTTAGATATAATGGCATTCCGTTTTTTAGCTGCGCATTCGGCTTAGTAGTGCACGTAACCTGAAATATTTAAATATAGAATTCGCCAATACTATTAAGAAAATGAGATTAAAACAATAAGAAATCCGCAGATAAGAAAATTGTTTTTTTTTTATTATAATAAGAAATAACATTTGTTTATTCATTGGGTTTACATACAAAATAAGTAAAGCTAACAAAATAATCTAGTTTTTATTTATTTATATTTATTATTTATAATTCTATACTTCATATTTGACGATTTTCAGTGGCTAAGCTCTTCCGCCTTTCGCTGCACATTCGCCTTGGTACACCTAACCTCTTATAGGCTATGTCTGATCGGATTTCAAATGCACAGACAAAGCCTAGTAGAGGCTAGATTTATAAGGAAATTTTCGGATTCAGAACGGAAGGCCTAAACCACACCTAACATTTGTTTTCATGTATGCCGTTTGGGGGAAAATCGTTTTCATATAAAAATAAACTAGCTGCCCCGCTTTCTTTGCATTATAGCCCGGAATCTGGATTTTTTTTCTTCGTTTTGCTGTGTTAATTTATTAACTTGTTGCCGCCGCAGCCGCCGTCGTTTCGCATTTCGTGTTTTGCGTACACAGTTCATGTCTGATCTTTTTTCGTACTGCTTCTGTTATTTTTTCTCCTTTTTTTAAATATAAAAAACTGCCACGTCTTTTCACTCACGACTTTCACTTTTGGGGCTCGTCAAGAGCCAAAATTAATTGCAAGCCAGTCGAAAATTTATCAGCGGGCGAATAAATGCCGAGCGCCCAAATGGAACGAACCGCCTCGCAACTGGGGGAATATACGTATGATTGGGGCTCTTGCTGCGATTAGCGAAGAGCGAGAGAAAGAGATATGGGGAGCACGCCCTCTAACAGCTAACAGCATTAGTATGTATGTATGTTTGAATGTCAGTGCATTTAAAGTTCAAGTTCAAAGCTACGAGAATGCGGGAATTAGAATTCCTGCTCGGTTGCCTTTGCTCTCCCAAAGAGCAGAGAACGAAGACCCGGAGCGTGGGGAGCGTGGAGCATGGGGCCAAGTGCACGTACACCACAAGACAGAAGAGATCGCTAATCTACACGGAAAGAGCAAAGTGGGGGCAATATAGTTCTGTCAACAAGTTTTATGGATGCAAACCAAAAGATACATTTGATAAAAGTCAAAAGATACATTTTATAAAGGCCAAAAGAGATCGCTATCTGCACAGAGAAAACACAGAGTGGGAGAATTTTCCCAGTGATTGCTTATTTGGAATTGAAATTTTTTTTTGAAAAAGTAGAATTCATATTATTTATAATCCTATTAATGATCTAAACTGTTGAAGGACTAACTGTCAACTGATCGAAAAACTATTTTTTTTATGGCAAATTGGGATTATTTAAAATACATACATAAACCTAGAAAAGACCCGATTTTATTGTGGGTTTTTTTATGAGCTCGTCAGAAAGTTTTCCCTGTGTAGTGCTTTCTATTTTGGAGACCGGCCTTTGGCTCTCGGCCTCGAAGAGATACTCCCATTCTCACTCTTCGCTCTACTCTCTGAATAGACAAAACTAGCACTAGTTTCTCTTCGCCTTGATTGTTGTTGTTGTGTAGTTTGTAGTTTTGGGTAGCAAAAAGTAATCCATGTCAGTAGAACACTTTCGATTTTCTTTTCTTTCATTTTTTTTTCGCTTTTGGTTTTATATTTGACGTGGGGCGCGTCGCGTGGCGCTTGAAATTGATTTTTCTTTTTCGGTTTCGCTATTTTAGATTAGATTGTGGTTGCTTTTATTTCTATTTTAATTGCCCAACTTTCACTGCATTCTGTTTTTGTTTTCAGTACAAATTTCACTAGAACTTGATGTATTTATTTATAATTTTATTATTTTTTTTTTTTGTGGAGGATTTTTAATCGATGAGTCCTGGATATTTTTTATAGGGATACGAGCTCTGAGCTCTACAACCGATCTTGACACTTTCACAGTTTTGGTTTTAATAAACCCGAGTACGAAGTGATTTTATGCTTTTATACTCTGCGCTGAGCTGTCGGCAGCGCAGTCGGCTTTAATGGCCGCCCGTACGCAGTGGCGTCGCCAAAATGCATGCGTATGGGTGTGGTGTGTTTGCGAATTCGAGTATCTGTGTGTGCTGTGCTGCGATCGCTGCTTTCGCATGCTTCATTTTATTATTTTGTTTGACTTTTTTATATGCGAGCAAAGTAAAGCGGACGGAACGAACGAACGGCGACGGAATGAACATTTTGCATCTTTCGATCCGGCTTTTTATATTGGATTTAGCCTCAAACTGAACCCAACCTGGCAATGGCAACCCCTCTGCCAGCTTCGCAGTCGCTGTTCACTCACACACGCACTCTCCAATATGAGTTACTGGCAGATCGTTCTGTTTTGTATTGTGGTTGTTCCCTCTGTTCTCTCTACTTTTGGCTTGCTGCTTCCTTCTTGGTCCCCCTTGTTGTTGCCTTTTTTTGGCGACCCACTCACAAACATACACATACCGTCGCTTTGGAGCTCTTCCTGCGACCTGCACCGCCCACTCCCTCCTTTCACACAGGGACACAGACGCAAAGATCTCCTCCTGGCACAGTTACAGTGGAAAAAATAGCATAATATTAAGAAAACAAGTCAGGCTCAAACTACAAGTTGTGGTTCGAAAATCCTTGCCTACTTTTTGGAGTCTAATTACAGGACATTTTAAAATGTTTTTAATTGTAGATGTAATAGTTGTTTTATTGTTATAAAATTTAGTATCTGAAATAAACAGAAAATTTCTATGGGCTGGTAAAAAATAAGAGAGTAAATGTTACAATTTTAAATAAATTTCTCTCATGGTTGTTTACTCAATATTCGATTTAATATAATCTGAAGCATTATATTTAAGATTTTTAATAATCCTAAAATCACTGCTAAAATGGCAACCTCAATTGTAAGCCTCCAGACGCGCCGCTGTCGATGTCTCTTTCTGTCCAAGCCGAGTTTTTTCTTGGCTGCTGGGTGTTGTCTGCCTTGTTATTGCGAATACTTTTGGCCTTTTTTTGGCAGTTCAGTCTCTTAGCCTCTCTCCGAGGGCGCAAATTAAGTTCGAGTCATTAAACCGGTCAACTAAAATAACGTGGCATCCGAGTATTAACTTGAGATCAGGGTTTACCCAAGGAGCGAGTGCACAACAAAAAATAAAACAACAGGAACAACTTGATCACTTGTGGTCAACGCCTAAACGTTTTGTGCAGGGGTCCGAAGTTATTGACCGACTTTAGCAGTGTAACCCGATCTGCATTGACATTCAATGCTCGGCCTGGAAATATAGCACCATCTGATAAATGCAACAGATGATCGAACCACAAGATACATAACTGTTTACACTCGATGGGGGGACCTTATCTAAAATAATATATTTCATGAATTTTAGTCAAGGATATTTATTCAGTTTATTTAAATAAATGCCTCATAATGATTCCCGCATATGGTGTCACCAGTTATTAAGTTAATTTTGGCAACGAATCCCCAGATTGTTGAGCCGCAATTAATCAGTTGATTGATTTTTTTATTTACCTTTCGACAGGGTTATGGCTTTGCTCACACTCTCCCTACCCAAGTGCAAGTATTGTGAGGTCCCAAAAAAGAGAAAGAATTGATAAATTAACTTGAACTCTCCACACACGCGCAGCCGTTAATTATACGCCATGTGTACATATCAGTCGACGTTCCTGTTTTTTTGCCTTTTGTTGATTGTGGCTGGCTTATTTGTTATATTCTTATTCCGGCGAATGCAATGAACTCCGCTGCTTGTTTATTTAAAAATAAAAATACAATTTACCCAAAAAAGGAAAAGAAAGCAAAGCGCAGAAATCGAATCGACAAACAAAAGGAATTCTTTGTTTATGGCATTGCCAACCTGTGCTCTTGTGTGTGTGTGAGAGTGAGTCCGCCCGGAATGGCTATCCCACTCGCACGCGCGCCTTCTGGTAGTTGCTCTTCAATTGGGGCGCAAATTGCAATTTTTCGGCTTGTTTTTTGGGGCTCCGAGTTCGTTGGCATCATGTAGATTTTATTTATCAGTTGAAATATTTTGCTAACAAATTGCAGTCAATGACATTAGCCACAAAAAAAAGGCACACACAAAAATTGGACATTAACACACAAGCAGACCAGAGCGGATGTGGCAGTCTCTCTTCCTTTCGCACTCACTCCCACTCTTTCTCGTGGGGGGGCAGGCGGGAAGGGAGCTGATAGCTTGGGAGATGGGGACTGGGACGGCGAACAGGTCACGCAAGCGCACAAAAGTTTATTCATCTCGCATCTCGCCAAAATGCGCAGCAGCAGCAGCAACGGGCAAAGAATCGACAAAGTTTTCGAAGCCGAATCGATAAAATGGAGATACAAGACAGTCTTCTCCGCACACTTGTGCAAAGCTCCAAGAACCACAAGAAAAATATCAAAAACATATCCACTTAGGGAAAAGTTTCGGTTTATATGGAGCATACTTTTCAAATCTTTTTATAAAATAAGGAATTTTCGGACTTCCGGGTTTAACTTGAATCAATATCAGAAAAAAGTTTAATGTTTTAATAAATAATATTTACATTATGGATTATTTTGGTATTATGATTTTGGTGTCTATCTATTTAACTGTTAATATTAATATTTCATTAGAATCTCCATTGAAATTTTCATAATTATCATATTACTTTTCTATCTAATTATTAATAAAAAATCTGCCTTGAATATTGATGTGTTCACATTTTTTACTGTGCAGCAAGCTTCACTTTTTCGGGTTTCTGTTTGTCCAGAAAAAGATGACGAAGAGGGTGTGTGGCTAGGGGGGCGGTGGGTGACGGGGTTGCGCGGGCGAGACGACTGCAAAATTGTTTAATTATAAAATGTAAAAAACGAGGCGAGCATCCAAAGAGAGCGCAGCTACCAAGTGAGTGAGTGAAATACATGAGTGCGAGCGGGGGACAGAGATAAAGTTTTTGTTGAAGGACACACGGTCTTTAAAAGTGAGTAATGCACTGGAGGTTGTTGACTCCGTTCGCTCTGCCCCGTTGTTGGCGTCGCCTTCGCCTTGTAGTCTCTCTTTCTTTCTACTTTTTTTTATTTTTGTATTTTATTTTTTGCACTGTCCACTGAGCTCTTGCTGTAGTTGTTGTTGTTCCTGCCACTGATATTGTATGCGTCTGTATCTGTGTGAAGAATCTTTTGTTATGCGAGTTTGTATTTTTTGGGTCTTGCCTGTTTTTGTGTGTGTTGTGCAAAGTCAAAGCGATTAAACTTTATGCGCAATTTATTTTGCATTCAGCACAACAACAAAAGCAGCTAAGCCCAAAAAGATCAGCAGCAGCAGCAACAGCAGCAGAATTATTATTGTTTAATGCTAATTTAACACACGTCAAATTTCGTATCCAAAATGCTGCCAGAATCGCGTTCACAGTTTCAGGTTCAATTGCGAGAAGCGCGATAAGCAACGCGATAAGCGTACACAGGGGGAAAATGTATCTGCTAGGTACATATCTTTTATTTTAGAAACTTGATAAAAAATATATATATTTCATCTCCCGGACATTAATAAAAACTTATTTTATAAGTAATTTATGATGCCCGCAAATCTTAAAGACAGTTTTAACGTTTTCTATGGCATACAAGTATTTAATAGTTTTATATTAAAGCAGCCACGATTTTATTGAAACCAAAGCTATGGAAGCTACCACAAATTTTCCAAATTTCGCCAGGAACTTCCAAACATGTGCCTAGATGCGGGTGGTTGAACGGTCCACTCATTTCATTTATTTTTAACAGACTCATGTTTCCCTTAATTATGTATGCATTTTTTGTGCGAATTGGGGAATTGCAGCAACATGCGGTTAAATGTTGACACCCAGCAGACGCCACACAGCAAACCGCAAAAAGGCAGACATCGGAGCCTGGAAGGGTAACAATAAAAAAAACCTAATGAGTGGGATGATCCATTAGGGTGGACTTTATTTAAAGGGTTTCCTATTTTTTCACAGAAATATATAAAATAAATAATTTATCAGAGCCCCAATAACAAAAAGATGCTTGTGTCAATATAAGATTATAAGATTTGCAGTAAAAATGCAACTAAATCGCGCTATGTAGTTGATCTTTTTACAGAAAGGCTCCTTAATTTACTTAATATTTATTTAATTAATATTATCCCTGGCAAGATTCCATCCTAATCGCGTGCAGGCGGCAGCCTCCAGATGGGCGCAATATGGTGCTCCTTTCTGGATGACGCCGCCGGCATCATGGCCAAAGTTGTTGTTTCTTTTTTTGTTGCAGTTTCTGGCTGTATTTTTGTTAAATGTTGTTGTTCCTGCTGCTGTTGCATTCTGTGCTGCGTTGTTAATCGTCTTGACGGCGCAGTCACATTGTGCGTGCTGCTCCCAAGGCCAGTGCAATATTTTACACGAGTGACATCGCTGGCGAACTTCCGTCAGTGTTGCGGCCTTTGTGCACCTAAAAAAAAGCACAAATACTTAATGGAATATTTTTAATAAATATTGTACTATTTAGAAATCGAAAGAAAACAAGCTTGACAAAACCAAATTGTTTTGAGAACAAACTTCTCGGTAACAAAGGAGTTGTTTTGGAAACCCTTTGAATTCCTTAATCCCAAAACTGTTTTGTTTTAAATTTCCATTTACTATATTTATGAACAATCCCAAAATGTAATTTAGCATAAAAGTAGCTTCAAAATTGTTTGGATTTGTTTTTACTTTAATTTAAAGTTTTTACTTTAATTTGAAGTCTTAAAACTTTCAATATTTCCTTTTTCATATGATTTATACTCGCACTTTAACTCCCTCCTCATCGTTTTAATTCTTTTAGCTTTTCTTGTTTTTTTTTCCTGATCTGCTTCGTTGTGCGTCATCATTGCCTGGCCCTTTATCGCCTGGACGTTTATATCGCTGCTCCAACTCCCTGCACCCTTTTCCGTATTGTCTTCCTCCCATTCGTCACCCACACGGACTGCCGATCGTTTAACACCCACTGTAAGTGGAATATTGTGAGCCAGACAAGTTCCTCGAATATCCACACAGTCAGAAAATTTTATTGGATTTGTAAAGAAATGATAAATAAATATGTTTTGTGTGCACCCTTGCGTATACGTAATAAAAAATTACGTATACGCAGAGGTGCCACAGAAATGTATTTGGATTAAAAATTACTAGAAAATAAATTGGAAATTTATTTATTTAGAATGTTCTTAGTTCTTGCTACTATTATAAATTAACTAAAATAATCTTAAGCAATAAGCTAAGCTCATACTAAAATAAATTTTGTCGACGTAAGGTTAATTGTGATTGTTATAAGGTTTTAAATAATTTTTTTTAATAATTGTAATATTTATTAGACCTAAAATTTTTAGATTTTATGTTCAGTATTTTATTAATCGTTTTGTCTGTGATTCATTCGTCAACGGTGTTATTTTCGAAGTGAAACACATTCCTTTCCCTTTATTGGAATCCATGGCGATCATTGTCAATCTCTCAAATTCTAGAAACGTTAAAAAAAACTTCACTAAATTAGTTTTTGCGTTTAGTTAAGATTGTTAATGGAAGTTGATTAATTGGTTTACAATTGGGTCATAAGCTGGTTGAGATCTTAATAAAAAAAAACCAAACATGACTGGCGATACATTCATATTTGTGTAAGTAACTTATTTTATGATCCAAGTAGTCGCAGCTTATACGAGCTCCTGCCTTCAGATCTTATGGGCTGACCACTTTGGGTCTGCTGCTAGCGGTCATATGCCTGTTTAAGCCCAGGCTGGGCAGATTCATCAAGTTGACAACGGCAAGGATCTACAAGATCTACGCAGATTATTCTCCCATCGGATACCTGAGCGATGAGAACCTGACTCCTGTTTCCCGACGCTGCCTACAGCGTGTGGCTAAAAAGACACTCGTGCTGGACATGGACGAGACCCTTATCACGGCCTGGTTTCACCGAAAAGGCGATCATCGGCACCTGCCACCCAACGTGCCCCACGACTTCAAGTTCATACTTTCGGATTCCAATTGTAGGGGCGAAGTCTACGTTTACAAGCGTCCCCATGTTGATCGCTTCCTGAACTACGTGTCCAGGTGGTATGACCTGGCGGTTTTCACCTGTGGAACCGAGAGTTACGCTTCACCCATCCTGGATTTCCTTGATAATGGCCGTGGGATTTTAACCGAAAGGTTTTACCGTCACAACACCGTCGATGTCGCTGGCCTGAAAGCCAAATACATATCTCTGTGCTCTCCTGACCTGGCAAATGTCCTGCTGCTGGACAATTCTAATATTGAATGTAGTTTCAATGCGGGAAACTGCATCCCCATCTCATCCTATAGGATTGGGCAGAAGGACGAAGCCCTCCTCGATCTCTTGCCATTCCTGGACGCACTACGCTTCACGAGAGACGTGAGATCGGTGCTGGGAAAATGCACTCGCTTCGAGTGCCTAACCACGCTTCTGGAGAGTATTAATAATGTTGACTGATATGAATTAAATCAATTGTTTTAGTTAATTGCTTTATTATTATTTTTATTATGTTATGTATTAAATTTTATTATGTTAATATCAATCTTCGTCTTGAAATTCCACAAATTTCCCCATTTAAATGACGAATATAAACCAAACAATGATTCATAGCAAAGATAGTTTTCTTCGTTTAAATTAAATTATATAAAATTTCCCTACAGATGCATGTTTTTTGAGAAATTCGTCAAATTTATATTGAGTCAAGAAAATGGATTTTGTTAGTGCCTTCTGTTACCAGTCTTTCTTTGAGTCATGCTTAGTCACATCCAAGTTGTATCCATGCCATTGAGACCATTCCATGGTCTGGTTGTGAATCACCCTGCTGAGTAAATGACTCTGGCCAAGGTTGCAGCGATATCGGAAGGGCCACACTTCATATTAATCAGAGGCTAGTATAATATATATGTATAATATATATATATGTATATGTGCTCCACTTTATCGGAGAAAACGAATTGCGACAGTGAAAAATGAGCGAATGTCACAAGGATCATAGGGTAGAGCCCGCCCTGCTGCCATCTGCATGTCGATCGCTCTTAAAATGGAAACTGGTTTTTGGTGAAAGAAAGCAGGCAACTTGCGGAAAAAATACTCTATTTAAATATTGCGAATAAGAGGTTGATCGTTATTTAAAGGAAACTCATAAGTTTATTATGAGAATATAAATAACTAGACTCTGGGAACACAGAATAAATGAAAAATAAACAAAAATTTAGCGGTTATATATTTATATATATGTATAATTTAAATAGATTATGTAAATACTCTCAATTTTTTCTAAGAAACTGAATACAATAGTTCCAAAAATTCCTTCTAAATAAACCTGTAACTGGAGTCTTCGTGGCAAGCCATATACCCTTCATAGATTCAGGCTCAGAGCTTGAAAATCGAATACTTTTCATGCTAATCCCTAGTCCAGCTCACCAGCCATTTGGGTGCGGCAATTAAGTCACCATCACCACCACCAGCTCCACTGCCGGCAAGGAGAAGCAAGGAGATTCCAGCTTTTGGGAGCTGAGAGTGCCACGAGTTGCAAGGGGCTCGCGCGTTTCCAGCGAAGATCATTATTGTCTCGTCGCGGATGCTGGCAAAAGACGACGGCGGCGGCGGCAACGGCAGACCCAAAAAAATACAACAAGGCAATGCGGCAACGTGCGGCGGGGCAAACAAGTTAATGAACCTGCCTGCGCCGCCGACTCGCAGTCCGGGATCCGGCATCCTTGGGGCCCCCCGCTTCTGGCGCGGAGGATGGTGGAGCTGGGAGCCCGTCCAACTAGTTTGTCTTGGTCTGTTTTCGGTCTGTTTCGAGGACCCGCGACCGTCGCGCCGAAATCTGTGGCATGAATTCTGTGGAAATGATCGAAATTTCATTTCATTGCGAGGCCGACCGACCAGCCGAAATTAAGTTCAACAGCATTCCACCGGTCAGCGACTGTCTGGGCCCTGGGCCCTGGCTTTTAAATCAAAAAAAAAAAACCCTAGTCGGACTTAGAAGAATATCAATGAAAATATATGTAGAATGTTTATTAATACAAATAGCAGGAGGATTTAAACAATTTCAAAAAGCTTAAAGACCTACCCAAATTCCTACTTAAGTCGATGAGAAACTGTATTGAACTCCCAAGAAAAGTTGCTCTTTTTTTTAATAATATTTATTTATTTAAAAATATAAATTTGTGATCACGCGCTAAAGAATTTTTATATTTCCAACTTAATGTTATCAACTTAAATTTAATATTAAAACTCACATGATATATATTTTTATAATTTACCAGGAAAAAAGCCTTTTAAATGAGATTATTTATCAAGTCCCCCCTATTATCCTTGAGGCAAGGAGTCAATGCCCTGCATGGAGGGCTCGCATTACACAATTGCATCGCCGATCAGCGGATCGGTGCTCAAGTTACACAGAACTCCAGTGGCCTACTTCCACTCGAGTGACCCGCAATGTCCCCGAACAATGGCCTTTGTGCCTCATGGCGATTTAGCCAGCGAAATGGGAACGGGAATGGGAACGATAACAGGAGCAGGAAACAGGAGCTGGACTAAAGCAACCCCATGATTTGATCCCTATCCCGATCCTGCCCAGTCAGCCAAAGACAAAGAAACCCATTTTGTCGCATTCAAACAGAAATTAATGTAAAACAAAAAACCCAATCCAATCCCAATCCCAATCCCAAGCCCATCCAATCCAAGAGTCCGCGAAAGAACTGAAAGGGAGAGCGCGAGCGAGCGAGGGAAAATAATATTATTTTTATAACTGACCTCGAACTTTAGTGCAATGTGATTGAACTGCTGCCTCCGACGATATCTGTGGACCCTGGCCCTGCTCTGCTCTGTCCCTTTCTTTCCCTTTCCCGGCACAGGACATGCACTAAGAGAAATAATTAGTTGACTTATTTTAGTTATAGATTCTTAAGCGTTTTTATATCCATCAAAAGTCATGGTAAATACAAAATTATAAATCCAAATTTTGTTTAAATATTTGCATCTTGCGGACTCGACAGTTTTGATTTATAGACGGGTGCAAGGTTAAATAAAATGACAATTTTTAAAGGTTTTTTACAAGTAAAGTTCATAAAGATAATAAACCAATAAAAATAATAAACTTTGCAGAAAAATATTACGTATACGTAATATTCAATATATGTTTTTTTAGGTCATTTAATTTAAAATAATGTCAAAATAATCCTAAAATCATATCAATCATCATTTCACTTGCTGGAATAATTAGACGTTAAAATATCATTTTTTTTAAGTGCATCTTGATGCGAACTGCAGTATTTGCATGCAGACTGCATACGGAGCTGTTGATCGCCTCCAACTCCGAATCCGATTTAGAGACCGAAACCGAGAATCGAGAATCAAGAAGCCCCGATCCCGGGATGCAATCCAATCGTCGGACGGGTCGGTTGACAAACAATATGGAAATTTTACAGAGTGCGCGCTGGAAATAAAAAAAGGGGAAGCGAAAGCGAATCTTAAATGGCAGCAAGAGGCGGTGGCAAGGGGGAGGGAACGATAGTTGCAGTCGTCAACGGGGAACGTTAAATGCATAATAAATGTGCGTTCTAGAGAGGTTGAGAAATAAAATGCGTGCGTCGACGTCCACGCCTTGCACTTTCAATGACCAAACAAAACGATAAAAAACAGAATCAGAAATATAATATACCGGAAGAAATAGTGATATTTTGCCAAATTTAAAAACTAATTAAAACTAAAACTATATTTTTAAATAATTTTTACATGCTTGAATATAATTATTTATAATTAAATATTTTATGTTCCTAGCTGACTTTAAAAAACAACATTTTTGTTTAAAATAATAACATACATACTATTTATATATTTTATTATGTTTTAATCAATTATATTAATTCCATAAAATGTTTTTTGAGAAATTTCAATCTAATCTTATCACAGAAAAAGGTTCAATCAACATACAGAGAACCTATGGGAATAATTGTAGTATCTTTTAAATAAAAGCTTTAGTTTCACAAACTTCTGATTGACTTTGTTTGCCAAAACAATTTTTGCGAGAACGATAATGCGATAGGGAGAGAGGGAGGGAGATTTGGAAAGAAATTCGAGAGAGGCAAGAACAGAAATTGCTCTGCTGGCTGCTGTGCAAATATTTAATATAAAAAAGCTCAAAACAAAAGAAACCAACAAAAAACAAGCATAAGAGAAGACGAAGACGAAGAACACAATAAATAGAAAGCAGAGGCGTTGGCAGCCGAATGCCAGTCAAGCTTAACAAAAAAGAACAGCCATAGCAGCGAGCACAAAAAATGTTTAGCTGACGTCATGTGTCCTTGAATTTATATATTCGAAAAAAAAGCGAAATTTGCAAAATTCAATGCACTCGCCAACCAAAATAACAAAAAAAAAAAACGGGAATAAAAAAGCTTCTGATAAGATGCCAAAACGAAAAATAAAAATAAAAACGGAAGAGGAAAACAGCGATAAGAAGTATTTTATTAAATTACAAATTTTAGCTATTATGGGTAAATGGAATTGTTTGTTGATCACTGCGTTGAAAACGTTTGAACATACATATGTATTTGTACCCTTCAAGGCTATACTAATTTGAATTTAACGGTTATGGGATAACGTAAGAAAAGCAGTGCTTTAACGTAATGTCGTAAAGCAGCGTATAGCACTGGAAACTTTACAGAAAACTCAAAAAGCTCAGATTAAAAAGCTATAATTCCGAACATTCTGGACCGACCTGTTGAGATAAAGGGGAAGCACACATTTGCCATTTGCCATTTGAGTTCAGAAGTGTATAGTGCGAAGTTGATTTTTAATTAACAAGAAAACTTACAAAGAATCATCATGAGTTTCGCTGGATATTTAAAAACAATTCTAAGCAAATTGGAGATCTCCGACAGGGATCGCTACGAATATACTCAAGATGCTGTGGATATTCAAAACTATGTGGTGGAGCAGCTAAAGGAGAATGACGCCACTTTTCGCCAAGCCTTTGGTGGGCTTAGCCTTGGCGGTGAGTAATCTTCAGAATCGCCTCGCAATACATGAATTAATTTTATTCATTTGTTTCCTTTCAGGAAGCTACTTGGATCGCGTGAAGCTCGTGACTCCGGATGAGTTTGACCTTCATTTGAAGCTTAAGTTTCCATACCAAATTACCCCGGAAAAAGACGAAAAAGGATTTGTCTTTCTTTATGCACCGAACGGAGGAGCACCGATCGTGGCTATATCCATCGAGAGTTTCTCCAGAACTGGTTGCGAGGTGTCTTCCATAAGGTATTTGGGTCGACGGTTCGTGTCAGAACCAGTCGCGGGGTCTACACCTTGAACTACACTTGGCAAGGGTATGGCTGTGCCCACACCATTGAGGCCAAGAGCACAAATCGTGAAATATCTTTTGATTTTGTACCGGCTTTCGAATTTTCAACGAAGTTTCCGTTTCCGATTCCATCGGGCTTACAATATGCCGCCAGCCAATATCCGTGGTTCGCAGTTCCGCAGAAGAAATGTGGCAGCGGCGATGATCGCACCTTTATGGTTTGTGCCCCGCATTGGGAGCGCGAAATGGTGAAGGGTTCGTACAACTTCAAGAACGTTCTGCGCCTCATGAAGGCACTGAAGGATAAGAATAGTGGATCTTTGCCGCATCTATCCAGTTACATGCTGAAGACCGTTATGCTCCACAAGCACAACTCTGTCAACTGGCAGAGAGATGAGGGATCACTTCTATTGGAGATGTGGAGGAGTCTAGTGGATCATCTTCGTTCGGGGCGGCTGGACTTCATCTTTGCCAATGGACACAACATATTCGATCGCATGACTTATAACGAGAAAAGCACCTGTTTCGCTAGCGCTCAGACTATTCTTGTTCAACTAGAACGTGCTTTCTACCAGCAAAACACTAATGCATTGTCAAATCTTTTTCCTTAAATTATAAACTGCTTATTGCTTAATTTCGCAAAACGAAATATTTGAATTTGTAATCAAAAATAAAAAAAGCAGTTATTAAAATATATATAATATTTAATTAATATATAAATGTCAACAATTTGAAAATTAAAAACTTCTTAAAAACAATAAATATTTCAAAAATAAATATATGTATTTCAAATATTTGATTATTGAAAATTTGTGACAGGTTCTTCCATCAATAATTAAAATATTTGAAGTAAAACTTGTATTTCTTTTCGTAAAATATAAAATAAATATATTTCAATTTTAAATATATGAATTTCAAATATTCGATAAATGATAATTAGTGACAGGTTTTCCCATCAATTCGTATTTCTCTTTGGTGTTTGTTGGGACCGAAGCATTGGTCACACTGAAAACCGGCAAAACAACAAGCAAGATTGCAAATTGTTTAAATAACTGAAAAACATGAAGGAAAAAGACCTGAAGCGTGCCTACAACAATGTTATGGCACAAACTATATCTTCATCTCACCAGCACCTTTTCGCGGGTAACATGTTCGGAGATATCTTTGCACTGAGGTGGGAATTCTGACTTTTTGCACATTTCCAATCTGTAATTTGTTAATATTGAAGGATAAACGAGTTGGACAAAGGCTCCGAGGAGCCGCCTGGCAAGCTAAAGATCTTCCCACAGGGAAATGGTATCGACATCAACTGCCTGGCCTTCCACCGTGACTTCCTGATTGTGGGATCAGTGGGCCTGATCTACGGCTTACCATGGAACGAGGAGGAGGAAACTTTGGCCATTAGACGCTCATGGGAGGTGAAGATTCCCATGCAGGTGGATGCCGTAGAGGTTCCCGATGTGAACTCTATGTGGCTGAATGCGGATAATGACACCCTATTCGCTGGCTGCGGCGACGGCGTCATCTATCAGGTGAGCCTGGAGGATGGACGCATTCAGCGGGAGTACCGGGGCCACACAGACTACATTCACAGTGTAGTGGGCAACGCCGACGGGCAGATCTTCTCGGGAGCCGAGGATGGCACGGTTCGCGTGTGGTCTACTAAGAAGCAAGAGCAAACCGCTTTGCTGGAGCCGTACAAAAACGCCCAGCTGCTTCGCCCAGACTGGGGCAAGTGGATAGGAGCCGTGGCTGTCAACGAGGACTGGCTGCTCTGTGGTGGCGGTCCCAGGCCGTCCATTTACCACCTGCGGTCTCTCGAGTGCACTCGAGTATTCGACTTCCCAGGACGTGTTCATCTGTGCGAGTTTGTCGACGATGGCGTCCTTATCGGTGGAGAGTACAACCATGTGCAGTCGTACACGCTGCACGGTGACCTACAGGCCAATATTCCCGTGGAGCATACAGCATGTTACTCGGTGGTTTGGCAATCTGCTCCCATCAACCTTATGTCCATTGCTGGCTTCAGTAACAAACTGCACATATTGAAGGACTTCCGATTTCTGGACAGCAAGATCGAACTGTACGGTAATGTGCAGGGAGAGGAAGAAAAGTCAGATGACGAAGAGGAGGAACTGATTGATGAGCCGTTGACGGGTGAAGTCTCCTGAAGGTTTAATAAATCTCCAATTTGATACAATTATTAATTTAAAATTTTAATTTAACTCTTTAGGGGAACTGGTAATATTCCTCGTTCTTACATCTATTTCTTGTTATCCTTAGCACCTGAAATTTTTTATTTTTAACATTATTTTCAAAATAGCAATCGCCGAATCTTAGTTTATCATCCTGGATTGCAATATTTTCCAGCATCTTCATGAATTTATCGGCAATAATTTTTTCATCCGCACGTAAAGCCGCCCTTAGGCGACCCAAGTCAAAGATAAGATAAAAGTCGTCGCCATGGACAGTACCTTGAATAAAGGAATCATAAGCAGATACGAATAAGTGAAGGGAATGGCACACATACCAAAATATATATTCGTCCGCTTGGATAGCACCTGACCGACTCCAGACTCCGTCGGATTATCATAGACGTAGGAGTACAGCGGGCTCTTTCCATATCTACGATGAAGATCCAATGATTCCGGCACGCTATTCTTGAAAAGTGTATCTGTAAACATCCGCTGCATGTCCCAATAGCTCTCCACACTAAATCGTCGATCTCCCAGGTAATCTTTTCTCAGTTTTCTTGAGAACTCATCCATATCCCTGATACTCATTTGCGAGTCCCGATAAAAGAGCAAGTAAGGCGCCAAGTCCAGCCAGCGATCGTTAAGTTTCTCAATCCAAGTCTCTCCAGTGGTTTCATTTTGTTCTAACAGCGTAGCTGCATTGTAGCCGCCATCTTTTGTGGTGTAGGACACAACCCAGGGCACTTGGGAAAAATTTCCGGCCTTGATTACCTCTCTGGGATGCTGGGTAAGAAATGCTTCGGGAGCATCCGCCGGTTCTACGACAGGACCAAAAGTGGAGAATGGGGCGTATGAAAACACAAATAAGTTTCTAACAGCGGACACTATTTCACTGCCAGGCTTGGCTTTTAGACAGCTCTTAAGTGTGGAGGAGTCTGTAGCTAGTCCACAGTCAACAATGCGACCAAGTTCAAAGGCTCTTCCTCGACCACCTTCCTGAACAACCCAGGGATCTAGAGCATTCCCACTCACCGATATGGCCGCCCGGGCCAATGTGCCGAAATCTTCATGGAGGAGCTGCATATGGGCAGTTGCTCCACCCGCAGAATGACCAATGACCACTATATTCTCGGGCAGGCCCCCGAAACTAGCTATGTTATGTCTGATCCATTGCAGAGCTAATCGTTGGTCCTTCAGTCCGTTATTGCCGGGCAACTCACGATCTCCGGTGCTGATAAAGCCCAATGGTCCAAGGCGATAGTTTATTTTTACCAACATCAAGTTGCCGTCGCTCATAAAATATTCGTGTCCATTGGCTGCCGCTACTCCAAACATAAAGGCACCACCGTGCAGGAGGACAACTACTGGAAAGCTGCTGCGACTGCTGTTCTTCGGCTTATAGATGCTGACGGTCAAACAATCTTCCTGACCCACTACCTTAGTTTTGAACTGGTTGTATTGCAAGCACGGCATAGGCGGCTGTGAGGCATCAAAAATCTCCGTCCACTGGCGGCTAAAAGCATGTGGAGGTTCGAATCGAAGTTCGCCGGTTGGAGGGTCGGCGTATGGCACAGATTCGTAGCTGTAATAGGTACCATTATCCCTGCCACGGAGTTTTCCATTCGGGATTTTAACAATCAACGGGTCTGACGCGCTGGTGGAAACAATTCCTGGTGAGTTCATCCATAGTAAGCATAAGCAACACAAAAATCTTAATAAACTCATGTTGAACTCGACTAGCTACAAATGCGACTGAAAAACAAGATAGGAGGGCTCGTGACTTTATAGCAGAGTGGGCCAACTCTCAATTTACTATTCACGTGCGGATTGCTCCAAAAATTCGGCAAACTCAAATGAAAATAAATTTAAACCCGCCGAATCAAACAAGTTTTGAGAACATATCAGGGGTCAGAATGGGAATTATAAAATCAGCATTTAATTAAAAATAACACTGAGGCAATGTGTTTATTTCACAACTACAAAAAATAGAAGAAATTAAATTAAAATACCTGCCAGCTATACGAAAAGCCTTTATATAAAATTAATATATAAAACTCTTTTTTTATCGTAAAGTCTTTACGAACTTAGTCATTAATTATAGAAAGCAAATTGTTTTATGGAGTTATAGTTTTTGTTTAGTCTTTCTTTATACGTTTCATACTCCTTCAGGGAACTGATAATATTCCTCGTTTGTGCAACTATTTCTTGTTATTCTCAGCACCTGAAATTTCTCATTTTTTACATTGTTTTGGAAATGGCAATCGCCAAATATTAATTCTCCATTAGTGCTTAATGCAAAATCCTCCAGCATCTTCATAAACTTTTCTGAAATAATTTCTTCGTCCGGCCGAATCACTGATCGCAGTAAACTCGCTTTGAAAATTAGGAAAAAGTCGTCTCCGTGTACCGTACCTTGAAAGACAGAGGATTCTAGGACAGATTGTTTGATTTATTAAAATGCCAACCTACCAAAATACACATCCGTGCGATTGGACAGCCATTGTCCGACTGCAGACTCTGCCGGATTGTCGTAGACGAAGGAGTACAGCGGACTCCTTCCATGTTTTCGATGTAGATCTAATGTTTCCGGCACGCTGTTCTTGAAGAGGATATCTGTAAACATCCGCTGCACGTCCCAATAGCTCTCCACACTGAATCGCCGGTCTCCCAGGTAATCCTTTCTCAGTTTTCTTGAAAAATCATCCATATCCTTGATGGTCTTCTTTGAGTCTCGATAGAAAAGCAAGTAAGGCGCCCAGTCAAGCCAGCGATCGTTGAGCTTATCAATCCATGTCTCTCCAGTGGTACGATTTTGTTCCAACAGAAGGGCTGCATTGTAACCGCCATCTTCTGTGGTGTAGGTCACAGCCCAGGGTACTTGGGCAATTTTTCCGCTTTTGATTACCTCTCTGGGATGCTGGATAAGAAATGCTTCGGGGGCATCTGACGGCTCCACGACAGGGCCGAAGGTGGAGAAGGGTACGTATGAAAACACTAGGAAGCTGCTAACAGCGGACACTATTTCACTGGCAGGCTTGGATTTTAGGCAGCTCTTAAGTTCGGAGGATTCTGTAGCTAATCCACAGCCAACAATGCGACCAAGTTCAAAGGCTCTTCCTCGACCACCTTCCTGGACAACCCAAGGATCGAGGGCGTTTCCACTCACCGATATGGCCGCCCGGGCCAATCCGCTGAAATCTTCATGGAGGAGCTGCATATGTGCTGATGCTCCGCCTGCAGAATGACCAAGGACCACGATATTATCCGGGAGACCACCGAAGTTAGCTATGTTGCGCTTGATCCATTGTAAAGCTAATCGTTGATCCTTAAGACCATTGTTGCCGGGCAACTCCCGATCTCCGGTGCTCACAAAGCCTAATGGGCCAAGGCGATAGCTGATTTTTACCAACATTAGGTTTCCTGCGCGTATAATGAACTCGTGTCCATTAGACGAAGCTCCACCGAACATAAAGCAACCACCGTGGAGGAGGACGACCACAGGAAACCTCTTGCGACTGCTGCTCTTCGGTTTGTAAATACTAACAGTCAGGCAATCCTCCTGACCTACCAGCTTATTGCTTTCACTGATAAATTGATTCCATTGCATACAGGGCACAGGTGGCTTGGTCGCATCAAAAGTGTCCGTCCACTGGCGACTATACGGACGTGGAGGTTCAAATCTAAGTTCCCCGATCGGAGGTTCTGCGTAGGGTACCGATTCGAAGCTGTAGTAGGTACCATTATCCTTTCCGCGGAGTTTTCCATTCGGGACCTCAACAATCAACGGATCCGGCGCGTGGAAGAAAGCAAGAACTGGTGACTGGATCCACACCAGAAGCAGGCAAGTCAACCAACCTAATAAACGCATGTTCAGAACTCCACGGGCTTGTAAACCGACTGACAACA
Source organism: Drosophila mayri (assembly GCA_008042485.1). Taxonomy (NCBI): domain Eukaryota; kingdom Metazoa; phylum Arthropoda; class Insecta; order Diptera; family Drosophilidae; genus Drosophila; species Drosophila mayri. Next base: position 69,804 of record VNJN01008345.1, read on the forward strand.
AACAGAGCTGGCTCATTGCTTTATAGCCTCAACAACAAGCCTTGTGAAAATTATAAAAAACTGAATCAAACGCGTTTTGAGAGCGTTTCGGGGGCAAACGATGATGATGATCGGTCAGTGAGTAATTAGAAAATTAGCATTTAAGTAAAAATTACACAGAAAAAAAGATACTACTATATTTTACAATTTAAATATTAAATAATGCAATTCGATGCAATAGAACCCATGCCTTGAATTCATTTTAGTAATACCAAATTATTTTCAAATATTTTCAGTTTTATTTGGAACCTTTTTGGAATATGTAACACAAATTATATATTAATTAAATGTCTTTTTTAAATTTCTCTTTCTACTTTAAGGAAACTGATAATATTCCTCGTTTATGCAAACATGTTTAATTATTCTGAGGACCTGATAATGTTCACTATTGCCATTATTCTGCAAATGGCAATTGCCGAATATTAATTCTCCATCATCGGCGAAAGCGAAATCCTCCAGCATCTTTATAAACTTTCCTGAAATAACTTCCTCATCAGGACGAATTGAAGTCCGGAGTGCACCCAAGTCGAAGATAAGGAAAAAATCGTCGCCATGAACAGTACCTTTAATAAAAAACACATAAGCTGCTGCGAATAATAAGGGGAAGTGGCAGACCTACCAAAATATACATCCGTGCGATTGGACAGCACCTGCCCAACTCCGGAGTCCGTCGGATTATCGTAGATAAAGGAATACAGCGGGCTCTGTCCATATCTACGATGAAGATCCAATGACTCCCACACGCTGTTCTTGAAGAGGATATCTGTAAACATGCGCTGCACGTCCCAATAGCTTTCCAGACTAAACCGTCGATTTCCGATGTAATGCTCTTTTAGATTCAATGAGAATTCATTCATATCCGCAATGGTCTTCAACGAGTCTCGATAAAAAAGTAAGTAAGGCGCCAAATCAAACCAGCGGTCGTTAAGTTTCTCAATCCAAGTCTCTCCATTGGTTTTATTTTGTTCCAACAGCAGAGCTGCATTGTAGCCGCCATCCTCGGTGGTGTAGGATACAACCCAGGGCACTTGGGCGAACTTCCCGCTTCTGATCACTTCTCTGGGATGCTGGGTAAGAAAGGCTTCGGGAGCATCTGGCGGTTCCACGACAGGACCAAAAGTTGTAAAAGGAACGTATGAAAACACCAGAAAGTTGCTAACAGCTGATACTATGTCATTGGCAGGCTTGGATTTCAGACAACTCTTCAGGGCTACGGAGTCGTTAGTCAGCCCACAGCCCACTATGCGACCCAGCTCAAAAGCTCGTCCTCTACCACCTTCCTGGATAACCCAAGGATTAAGGGCATTGCCGCTCATCGATATCGCTGCCCGGGCCAATCCACTGAAGTCCTCATGAAGGAGTTGCAAATGTACTGATGCTCCGCCTGCAGATTGACCAATAACCACAATATTCTCCGGCAATCCTCCAAAATGGGCTATATTGTGCTTTACCCATTGCAGAGCTAATCGTTGATCCTTAAGGCCGTTGTTTCCGGGTAACTCTCGATCTTCGGTGCTAACAAAGCCCAAAGGACCAACACGATAATTTATTTTTACCACCATTAAAGTTCCTGCACGCATAATGTACTCGTGTCCATTGAAATTAGCTCCACCGAACATAAAGCCACCTCCAGGCAGCAGGACAAGAACGGGAAACAATTTTCGACTGCTGCTTTTCGGCTTATAGATGCTAACAGTGAGACAATCCTCCTGACCCACTAACTTATTGTTTCCATCTATAAACTGGTTCCACTGCATGCAAGGCACTGGTGGCTGGGAGGCATCAAAAGTGTCCGTCCATTGGCGACTATACGGACGAGGAGGCTCGAATCGGAGTTCGTTGATCGGAGGCTCTGCGTATGGCACAGATTCGTAGCTGTAGTAGGTGCCATTATCCCTTCCTCGCAGTCTTCCATTTGGGATCTCAACAATCAAAGGATCTGATGCGAGGACAGAAGTAATTCCTGGTGAGTTTGTCCACACAAGAAATACGCAACTCAACAATCTTAATAAGCACATGTTCGGAAATGCGACGAGCCTGTAATGCGACTGCCAACAAACAAGGTTGGCTGATTGCTTTATAGCCCAAATAATGAGCCATCTGGAAATAAACAAATTTAATAAACGCGTTTTGAGAAGGTTTTAGGGGTAAATGATGATGTCGAACGGTCATTTGGTTTATTTGCAAATTAGCATTGAATTAAAAAATACACAGCGAATATTTTTACACATCATCTCATTATTATATATATATTAATAATTTTAAGCCAAACAAAATAATACAATAGCCTTTTTAAATATTTTTCTGCTTTATTTAAATTAAGAATTTTATGGAAACTCAACATATTGTTTATTCTCACAACCGTCTCGAGTTATCGAAAGCAAATTGAAGGTTTCACTATCAACATTATCCTGAAAAGTGCATTCTCCATAGGTGAGAATGCCTTGATTGTTCACAGCAAAGTCGGCCAGCATCTTTACGAAGTTCTTAAAAATCACCTGCTCATCCGGACGTAGCTGGGGATTGCGAATAGCGTTATTGAACATCAAAAAGTAATCGTCTCCGTGCACAGTTCCTATAAAAAGATAGATTTTTATATAAGAATTTCAAAGAAACGCTATGAACTTACCAAACTTCACATCACTCCTTGCAGCCAGCGCCTGTCCGATGCCTTTGTCCGCCGGATTGTCATAGACAAAGGAATATGCAGGACTTTTACCGTATTGCCGATGGAGCTGCAATGAGTACTGTGTGCTGTTTTTGAAAAGAATGTCTGTAAACAACTGCTGTAGGTCCCAATAGCTGTCCACGTTAAATCGTCGATCTCCCAGATACTCCTGTCTTAGTTTCCGTGAGTAATCATCCATTTCCTTGATGGTATTTTTGGAGTCCCGATAGAAAAACAGATATGGAGCCCAATCGAACCAGCGATCATTCAGTTCCTCGAGCAATGTCTGTCTGGGTTTGTGGCCTTCTCTGAGAAGTAACGCAGAATTATAGCCACCATCCTCCGTGACGTAGGTCACCGCCCAGGGCACCTGTCCAAACTTTCCGCTCTTTATCACATCCACGGGGTCTTGAGTGAGGAAGGCTTGTGGTGCAGCGCATGGCTCCACCACGGGGCCAAAGGGTGTGAAGGGCACATACGAGAATATGAGGAAATTTCGCACAGCAGTCACTATTTCGCCGGCTGGCTTGGATTTCAAGCACCTCTTGAGGGCGGCAGAGTCCTTAGCCAATCCGCAGCCCACTATGCGACCCAGTTCGAAGGCTCGTCCCCGTCCCCCTTTTTGCACAACCCAAGGATCGAGTGCATTGCCGCTGAAGGAGATCGCTGCCCTGGCAAGCTTGCTAAAATCCTCACGTAGCAATTGCAGATGGACAGAGGCTCCTCCAGCGGAGTGTCCTATGACCAATATATTCTCCGGTTCTCCTCCAAAGCAGGCTATGTTCTGCCGGATCCATTGCAGGGCCAGACGCTGATCTTTTAGGCCGTAGTTTCCGGGCAAATCCGTATCGCCAGCGCTCGCAAAGCCCAGTGGCCCCAGGCGATAGCTTATCTTCACCAGTATGAACTGTCCCTCCCGCATCACGTTCTCGTGTCCGTTCTGGGCAGCTGATCCAAACATAAACGCGCCGCCATGAATGTGTGCCACCACGGGAAAGCTACTCCTGCTGCTGTTCTTTGGCTTATAGATGCTGACAGTCAGGCAGTCTTCCGCTCCAGCCAGCTTATTGACTCCCTCGGTGAATTGGTCCCACTGCAGGCACACCACCGGCGGTTGAGTGGCATCGAAGATTTCCGTCCATTTTTGGTTGTAGGCTACCGGGGCCTCGAGCCGGAGATCTCCCACCGGAGGCTCCGCATAGGGTATCGACTCGTAGCTGTAGTAGTTTCCATTATCGCGACCACGCAGCTGGCCATGCTGGAGCTCAATCAGCAGCGGATCGTTCGCATCTCCGGCAGAGGAAGGGATCCACAGGCAGCTTAAGGCAAAGAACAAGCTCACGGCGTTCATGGTGCTGCCTCCGTAAAATCCAGAGCACAACTATCTGGAGCAGTGGCGATAGTGGCGTTTATATTCAATTTCTCAGCTTATCGGCCACCTGTCCAACCAGTCGCAATTGATTTGGGCACGCCATAGTATTAGGAGATTTATCATGCTCGATGTTGTATTGGGCATTACTCTTGTGCGGACAGACGGACATTTGTTTGAGAACCGAATGCAAATTAAGACAGCCTATTGCCTGTTTATTTTTATTTTACAGACAGTTTCATTTGTGATACGGCAACTGCCAATCCCACTGGATCTCAGCTCTGCTATTATACAATTCCCCTCAAGTCAACTTGATTAATTACTTTCTATGCATGCTTTTTGTTTTTTAAATTTACACAGATGTCCAGATAGTATAATTTTAAATGGAATAGCTCAAAAATTAAGTAATCTATTGCATGCCAAGTTTACACATTTCCTATCTTATTTGTTTATTGCAACTGATAATTACATTTATAAATATTGTAGCTATCAAAGTTCTACTTTACTACCGCAAGTCATGGTTTATAAAATTTTAAATTTATTAAGCTACATCACCCAAAGTTCTTATTTAATATAATTATAATTTATGATAATTTAAAAGGTTGATTTACTATTATTTTAATTAAAATGGGTGGTTACAAGTCGAGGTATAAATTGAAATACGAGAAGTGGGCAAATTTTCTTTGTTTAATATTTAAAAAAATGCATACTAAGAAAATAATTTAAATTTTAGTCCTGGGATTAAACTCTATTAGAAATTAGTTTAAACAGACTTGAAAAAGACTTGCAAAATGGTGCAATTATTAAACGCACCAAGAGTTCAGGGTACATCAAATATATTTCTTTTTAATATAGAAAATATGTTTAAATAGTTTCTGTAAATCAAAGGGCACTCAGATTAGCTAGACTCTTATCGCGGCTTTGACAAATCCCATTTCAATAAAATTCTGGAATGAATAAAAGCTCAGTTGTCCGCCTTTAAAGCTTTTAAAATGTTATTTCAAAAAGAAAGAGCTACCTACGGGAGTTTTGCAAGCTTCTAATGACTGCTAAAATAAATGTCACATATATTTAGGCAATTCCTGGTTCAAAAACCTTCTAAAGTTATTATGGTAAAATTAAATTTACATTAGTAGTTTTCATAAGCACCTCATTTTCAATATAACCAACTGAACCTGAAGTAGAGCTGAAGCAATATGATTTTAAACCTCTCTATCTGTTTAATTAAAAAATAACAATGTTCATTATTTGTAAATTATGTTTATGTTGGGTATATAACAGACATAAATTTGTAGTAAATTAGGTTACAAGTTATGATATATGTATATATATGGTACAGGGTAAAAGAACTCCAGGTAGTCCCTTTGAGTAAATTAAGGATAATGAAGAAGAGTTAGTTGACTCCCCTTAGAACTCGATAACTCCTGGCAAATATTTGTCGATCAAAGTCTGATAATAAGGCCACAAGGCATCAATATCTGGAACCACCTCGCTCTTGGTGTACAAATCGTAGCGACTGCAAGTATATATGATTAATATATACAGCAAACAAATACCTCGAAATTAATACTCACTTGAAGATCAAGACCCACTTCTTGGTCTCCGCATCCTTGGCAGCCTCCAGATGCTTATAGTCACCGCCATTGTGCCACGGATAGAAGGAGTGGAAACGAATAATATTGCAGGCCACATGGGGCAGCTTGGTTTTGTTGTGCTTGAGGACATTGTACATGTACTCATCATGACCCCAGGACATCAACAGGTTGTCCACACCGCAGTTGGGCTCGTAGATGCCATACTCCGTATTGTAGGCGGGATTATCCCCATCGGGATTGCCCTCGAAGCTCTCATCGCGATAGACGATACTGTCGCCCCAACGGCAACCCACGGCAAAGGTGTCGCCCACCACAGCCCATTGAGGTTCATCGTAGAAGGCCATGATCTTGCCCAGGTCGTGAATGAGGGCTGTCAGATGGAGCCAATCGTGCTCCGGGAACTCGGCTCGTGCCCGCTCTGCCGCCTGGAAGGCGTGAATGATGTTCGGCAGATCCAGGTCGGGATCTGACTCGTCCACCAGATCGTTCAGCTTCTCCAGGGCCTCGCGCACTGTCATCTTGATAGTATTGAACTTAAGCCAGCGATCACGACGACCTGGAAAGGGGTTAATGTAGCTATTTAATAATATCCTTTAGTGCTCTTCTATTTCATTGAGAGAACAAATTCCACATAATTATTTGCTTTAATTTTAATTTGATTTCATCACTTACCCTTGACAAAGTCCACTGTTTGGTTTAAGTGCATCTGACGATAGGTCTGGCGCACACGCTCCTTCAAGGGATCGGTGGTGTCCACACTGTAGTCGCGGAACTTGGAGGGATTTTTGTCAGCGAATGTAGGCTCTGGCCGCAGCAGCTCAGAGGGATCCAGAAGGTGGACATGGTTCTAACAATTACACACCAAAAACTTAAAGCAATGGAAAGCTATTTAAAACAAAAAATTCTTTACCTCCGCTAGGATTCTCATATTGAAGAATTAAGGACTTGAACTTTAATCTGATTTTAGGTAGACCCGCGCAGTTGAGCAAGCAAAACACTTTTGAATCGCTGGCCGCTTAGACCTCACACTTTTATAGTCTGTCGTCCATTGGAAATTTAATGGAATTCACAATCACAATTTCATTCCATCTAGTACACACTCTCTTCTCTTCTAAGTGTACTCGAAAATGATTTATAGTATTTTTGTTATTTTTCAAAAACACGAGAGTCGCCTGCACCGCTTCCCGTGCTGCCTCTCCCTATAAATTATCACAGCTATGGCTAAGGCCCGGCTCACAGTTTTTACTATCTTGGCGAAGGGGAAAAACGTTGGGCCCTTTCCTTGCATTAGGTTTTAAAATAATTCCTTATCAGGACTCTGGGGCGCCTACACAACGCCGGTTCTACTTATCTGGAGCTGCGTTTTATTTCTGTTCCACAAACTCATAAAACTGGAAGCTGCACTTGACTGATAACGCCTGATCGCCTACATAATACTCGTGAGTGTATGTATATCTGGATCAAGTGCAAGGCCACCGGCTTGAATTACGAGACTGGTACTAAATGATTGTTAAGGTCATTGAGCGAGGATTCACATTCATTCCTCAATGGAAAGGGGATTGATAAGGATTGAATTAATTTAATGGATTCGTTGTTTCTCAGGGGGTTTTATGAGTTACGGGCTATGTGTGTTATCGCTTTTTCCTAGTAGGATATCCATAAAATATATACTATATAGTATACTTCTATACTTTCTCTCTTTGCTACCCATACATTAAGTTTCAATCAATAAATATGAGACTAAAAGATAAATTCTCCTATATTTCCATTAGGGAAATAATCCACCTAATGGGCATCTAATTCCCAGAGGTTTAATTATATAAATATCGTTTTTAAAGTTATAGAATCTACTATATGGTATAAGTATAAGCCAATGCATTTTTTAATCCGTATTTGTTAAGCTCTTAACATATTCTAAGTTAAAACCTAAAGGTTTTTTATTAAGCTTAAATCCATTTCCAGCCTTCCTGAGTATAAACTATCAATTCACCTTCAAACATATTTAGCATGTCTTTGGCGAATGTACAGCCTTGGCTTTGTTGTTTTCCCTTCGGCTCAAATGTCACGAATTTTAGCCCCTAAATTTCTCCGATAGCTGTCGGGGCTAAGGCTAACCTTGAACAACCGCCAGGAAGGCAAAGCCGCAGGTTCGTAGCCAGAAGGCAACGCTCTAGATCCAGCGCTCGTTTCAGACGTCTAAAAGTAGCAACACAGCCCCGCAATCTGGGTACACAGTCATCAAGCTAAAGCTTAATGTGCCATCAAGGGGGGGATTGCCTAAAGAAAAGTTATCAGTCCGTCGTCTACATGACGTCGATCCCCGGATTCGATCCGATCCGGGCTCACACACGCCGCAAGTGCGAACTACAGAATTTTCGATTTCACACTGCCCACGAAGGGGCGGACTGATCGCGGCCAGCTTTGCTGAGGCGTGGATCTGGGCCGGAGGGGCTTGTTCCATGTTTCCCGAGGCGCAGTATCGCGCCGTTCGTCACCACAGGGGTCAGTTTGTAACGATTGCTGTCAATAAATCTTATCACCTAACGTATTAGGGGAGCAATTCGCACGGAACTCGAGGGTGTGGATGCTTGGGAGGCAATGGAAAAGTTTCATAATATTTATATTGATGCTGGTGTCATCAATTAAGTCAGAGCGTGCCGGGAAAAGTAATCAAAGGGAAACGGGAAATCGAGAAAGCGGACTTCACTGCCTAGTCAATATAAAAATAAACGGAAATTGTTTACGTTTTGCAATTTACTTATAGTATTTGCTATTTTCTATCTAGATATTATTTGAATTTCCCCCTATTAATGGCATTGACCCCAAGTTCTAGGCCAAATGTCCATAGTATCAGACAGATCGATCGCATTAATAAACAACAATGATAAGCTCATTAAAAAACCACAAATTATGCTATAATTAGCAGGGGGATCATACGTAAAGTTCGAGAGGTCACAAGGACAAGGCATCCAGACGCAGAGTGGAGCCAAATGACAAACAACGATGATCAATCCGTTTTGCAAATACAGTGAGCTATTCTCTTGACTCACTGGATTAACCTGCTCATTCCGAATTTTATGAATATTTTTATAATAGTTGAATATTATAATATCTCAGCTCCATGATATATGCTCACGCGATTAATCAAAACTATTTAATAGTTCCTCTTATAAAAACCTTCAAAGGTATACTAAATAAATATATGTTAAATTCCTCATCGACATCTTTGCTTCCGGTGTGTGCCATATAGGAAGTCTTCACCGTTCTTACTACAAGCCATAAATAATTTCTAATAAATCATGTTCGCGAGCTCGACTTTCGCCAGACGAACTCTTCGACTTGTATTCAAAAGTTGATATTTCGCTGATAGATTTGTGCAATAATTCATTAGGCTCGGGACAGTTGGGATTAGAGGGTCATCAAAAATTACACTTGACTGCCAGCTCAAGAATCTTTTTTTGAGCTGATTCCTAGAATGCGTCAAATATATATGAGGAATATAAATTGGGATACCTTCTGGCTAAAATCTAGGATAACTTTGACCAAATTGTATCTTTTTTCTATTAATTTCTATATCTATTAATTTATTAAAATACCACGAGTAGGATAAACTTTGCTGCAAACTTTTATTTTAATAGTTTATTTCAACAAAGCCTAAAAGATGATTCATTATTTAAATATAAATAAATAGCAAACCCCAACGGGTTTTCCTTTTTCCATAGAGATAAGTTAAAACACATACAAAATAAATTAAATAAAAATATATAACCTAAGGTGATAAAGGGGTCTCAAAGTATTCCCATCTACCTTCTTAAATAAATTTATTGAAGGGTCAATAAGAAATTCATATATAACTAAAAATTAAACATTATATTTGTAAAAATTCAAAGGGTCTTACAATGTATCTAAGTGCACGCTGTTATGAATCTTAGTTTATAACCAATAAATAATCCAACTGATAAATTCCCATAAAGCATAAAAACGAAATCCTTTGATTTACTAAACAACTGCCAGGCATATTTATTTCAAAGGCCGCCACAGAAGCTTATAAATTTAATTAATTACGAATAAAATTCCTATTTATAGTTAAAAATAATTTTTATTTCATAAATATGCATTTCTATTTAGTTAAAAAAAAATTGTATTTTATAAATATGTAAATAAAAAAAGTTTAATTGCGAACGAATACATTTAGTAATTTACAATTGTAGACAATTTATTTATATTAAATAAAGATTTTATTTGATTAAGCCGTCACACGCTACGGCATCTCACGCAAATACATATAATTTAAAAAACATATACATTTTATTACAGCTTAATGTTTGCCAAAGCCTAAAGCTAGAACACAGGAATATAAGGATAATGCTTGTGCGCCAAGCCTTTAAAATCACAATGTGCAATACCAGGTGTACGACTCCCTCCGCACTGAGGAGAGGGATACGAAACTGCCTCTTTGGATGGATTGGGGTATGGATACGGATACGAGTACAAAGTGGTTGGTTGACAGTCCCGGCGAGAGGTGCTGCATAATTGATGAGTAGGGTATCGTGCCAACTGAGGCTCCTTTTTAATAATTACTCCGCCTGCCCCGCCAGTGTGTTTGTCTTCGTTACTATATAGGAGCCCTGCCGGCAGGACCCCGTGCTAAGGTAAATTACGGAACAGGACGGGACTCGTGCTTGGAACAATAAACAACGCCGCCGTGGAGCAGGAGCAGAACATGTAAATTGCAGCGCCTAATTGAACGCCTAAGCGTCAGGTCAGGCCTTTAACGATTTAACCTTCGATTTCCCGTCGCAGAGCTCTAATTAAAAGCCCCTGAAAACGGTGACTCTTAGCAGGGTCAAGAGGCCATAACTGGGGAGTAGGGCGGCCACAAACTGGGGTTCCCATCTACCAGCCGAGTTCGCCGCGTTGACGAATGGTATGGAGCCCATATTGTAAATCGGCGACGTCACAAGATTCTTGTAAAGCGTGCGATCGTTGAGGGGTTGAATGGGGCGGAAATTGTTCTTCAGATGGTCATCGTTGGCTGTCAGCAGGCGGAAGGCACTCAGCTGTTAGGGAAAAACATTTAAAATTAATAATTAATAACCATTTAAATAATATTTATTAATTATAGATATTTACCTCCTTCTCTGTGATGTCGATGGGTTCCGTAAAGTCAATCCATGTGACCTCCTCACTGCACGGCGGAGTGGTCAGTGAGCCAGTGTATGTGTAGTAGCTATCCAATTGATTGGAAACAAAGTCTCCCAAGGCCATTGGATCCGTCATGTTGACCGACTTGCCCTTCCGGTCGATCTGAGGGAGTAACTTGGCGAAGTCCTCGTAGCCGCCAGTGGAACGTGAGTGAATCTGGCAAATAAAAACACAGCCAATAAATAATTTCTTAACTTCATTTCAGCCACTCATCTCACCTTAAAGAAGAAGGCCATAACGGCAATGCCATGATCCTTATCCAAAGCACTGGCAAAATCCGGATATTCGAGGTTCCTCAAGACCACATGAAGCTCAGCGGGATAGGCACGGTTATCTATCAGATCCTCACTGCCCACAGTATCATTCTCGCCCCAATGGAAGTGGAACTGCTCGAACTGGTAACCCAAAAGGGTCTTCTCCGACAAGGGACCTCCCCGTACACTAGGGACTGTGTCCTCGTCGTAGGTCAGCTTCACCAGCACCGTGTGACCATTGTTTGTCATTTGGAAATTCTTGGGCTTCACATGGAAATTCAAGAACTCCAGCTTCTCAAACGTCTTCTCCACGGCATTGACCAGATCTATGTTAATGGGACTCTGATGCTTGCCACTGCAACGGGCATAGTCTTCGCTCCAGTGCTCGGGTCCATGTCTGCCTTCGTAACCAAAGTCCTGGGCCAGGACAGACGAAGCTGAAAAATTCATATAACTGATAAGTAAAAGTTGACAAAATATATAGCGTTTATCATTGCGATAAATTGATTTCTATCTCTGAGAAAAGCAAACAGATACGTCTTAATCTTAATCTCCCGCAGGTGCTAATTGATTGAAACGTCTGTGACATTTCGTGACATCTAGTGGGTTACCAGTTTGACCAAGATATCAACTATTTTTGGACGCAGCGAAAGCTATAAATAATACATATGTGTGTCCTATTAATTTTGCACATTTTATTAATGCGGTGCCGGTGCCTGTCATCACTGCTAGAGATTGAGTTCAAACAAAACTAGACAGCCATAATTGCTCATTCAATTAGCATCAATCGAGCGACAATTAGCCATGTAAAGTTTATTGCAGCTTTCAGGGAATAAATCTGTTTAATAAAAAAAAGCGGTGCAGTTGTAATCATGAGCTGTGTAATACTTTCAATTTCCAAACAAAACACCAAACATTCCGTCATAGAAGTGCTAACGAAATTAGTAAAACGCTTCAACTAAATTATTTCCCATTAACAGCTACCCTGATTTATGACGAATTTAGGTAAATTATGGACTAATTTCTATTAGTAGTCTGTTTAGTATATTGTTCCCTGATTAGCTCACACTGTTATTACTATTAAATCAAATTAAATAGCCTGAGATAATTGGAACCATTTTCCACAGCAAACTAACTCTTAGATAGTTAGAGTTTTTGTGTGATCATGCCTGATCATCGTGGACAATGGTGGTGAATAATCAAGAAACCAGAAAACTATGACAGCCAGAAGGTTGAAGATCAATCAGGTGACCAGTTCTTAACTGACTGGAAATAAACATTTGTAATTTAAAACTTTTGATACGCGTAAGATGGTCATTAAAACTTCATACTGTGATTTTTGTTCTACTTTCTTGTTGATTTATAACAAAGATAATCGCGAGACTTATGAAATGATAATGATTTATTAAAGCACTTTTTATTGTAAAGTTTTTGCGACAATGTAACAATCCAGTTAGGGTCGGTGACTACACAGCAAACAAATATATATTTAGAGTCCTCTAGCAATATATATTTGCTTTTAGAAATTTTATAGTTATATTTCCTATAAGCTAACTTTCTCACTTATTATTTTTAACTTTTTCTTTGTTCATTTGAAGAAGTTTTAATACGTTTATTTGCCTAATGAAATAGAAGACGATCTTTCTTATACTCATTCCTCATTTCTCTCACATTTTGTTGTATTAAAAAAAAATGTTTCTTTGCCTAGGTTCCTTTAAACAATTATTAATTAAATTAATAATTTCATTTCTTTGACATTTTCTCTCCGTGTTGCATTGGCTATCACAGTCCTGACAATTGTTTAAATATTTGCTGCACTTAGTTATGAAAACACTCGGCCGCCACATATGATAGGAATGTACACAAAGCCTCGTATCTTGATTAACGCACATTCGGTCAACACTTCTTTACGATCAAATTACACATTTGTTTTTGCCATAAATATGTAGCTCACCACAAATCAAGATCGGGGCAATGACAATTGCTAGGGGGAAATGGGTGCGACACCTCCTCCACATGGTTGCGCTGCGACTCGGAGTCACTTTCCCGGAGCTCTGACCGCCTTATCAGGCTATCGGGGCACTGTCACCGATCGCGGCTAATTTACGAACTGTAACTTTTTTAAGGCAGACCACAAATCCAACGGCTTTGCGAGGTATTCCCGTTCCACACTGTCCCACTGTCTTTTTTCCGTGCTCGCCCGCCGAATGCGGACACACAACTGCGGTTAGGGCCTCGTTGACGCCGCAACTTATATCGCCTCGCTGGAGGCGGAGGTGGAGATGGAGGTGGAGGCTACTACAGTGTTGTTTCGTCGTCAATTGAGTTGGAGCCTAGGGGATGGCTCTGCTACTACTACTGCCAGTCAGTCGACTACCGAAGAAGCGTCCACCAAATGTCAGACATCGGTGCCCTAGCCTTGCCATTCAATGATTGTATATGGAACATGTGGAATTTATCTATTACTCTTGGTACAATTCCACTCAAAAGTTAGAGTTTACTCAAATTTGGGGTTCTTTCATTACACCGAATTTTGGAGAGGAATATTTATAAGTTGTGACTAGAATAAATTGATTTAAATAGAGTAATATAAATAACTTCAGAGCTCAAATAAAGTATTTATATAAAAATGCTTATATTTGAAAATAATTATTTAAAGATATTTAGGTCTTAAGATAAATTAGTATTTAAGGTTTATTATTTATGTACTACATGTTTTTCTAGAAATTAATTTACAAAATAGAGTTAAATAACCTTGCATACTAATATTTCTGTACTTAAAAAAAAGTTAAAATTAAATATTTCAGATAATTTTAAGAACTCGCTCTTTATGCCATATCTGTGCCTGTTTGCTGACAATATCACCCCAAGCTTTTGAAGTTTTCCGTTTGTTTGGCTCCTTGTTTTGGTCTTCTGTCTCTTTAATTGCTTCACCATTACGCCACATCCGAGGTAGCAGAGGGTATGACCAATTCGGGGGTCAAAAAAAGCTAGGCTTCATGTTTTATTGCGGAATGACTAATTGCGTGCGTGCGTAAATCAAAAGTCGATGAGTAACTGCCGGAATTGGATAGCCGCGATGAAGATGGTAATCCAAGTCGTGGAAAGACCTGGCGGCGACTTAGGAAAGTCAAATTACTATTGTTCGAGAGACCCAACCAAGAGCCATCGAGAGAGAGAGTGGAGGACTTGTGGCGAAGCGAGTCAAGTTGAGTTGAGTTCAGTTGAGGGGGTTACAAAACCACAGGCCTTCAATGATCGACAGCAAAAAGCATTGTTCATTTGTGGCTTATATATGTGAATATATGTACATATGTATCTATAACCTTTAGCCCTGCAAAAAGTGGGGGATCGAAGGGCTTAGCTCCGGTTGGTATTCTGTATCTGGGCGATACTTAGCCTGATTGCCCGGCTGTTTATCTTGGCATCACATGTCACAGCCACAAATCGCTGTGCAATGGAAATGTACAATGCATACTTAATGGCATTACTATTGCATGCTAATCGCATTGTTGCAGCCGGTGTTTGCCTTGCACTGCGTAACCATTTCCCCGGGGCTTTCACCGGCTCCCGGCTGCCTAACCCAAGCCGATCAATAATACTCATTCTGTTAAAACTCAAACACAAACAGATTAACGAAACGCCATTAATTTATTTTGTTATCTGGAAACTATAAAAGTATTTGTTTATCACCGTAAATATTCAGAAATTTCAAAACTCTTTGAAATTCTACTATATACATATATAACTTATCCCTGGGAATAAACGTATCCCTTTATAAGCGCACATATTCCGAAATTTCAAATGTTTTCTTTGAAATCAAAAGGAAAGAAGAGCAGCTCGGCCACAGTTTTTATTCTTGTTGTTTGGATATTGATGTGCCCATGGCTCAAGGCTTAGTTTTTGGTGTTTGCTACCTACTTTCACATTCATGGCATTCACATGGCAATCTTTAAGGATCTAGAGTCTAGATTCTAAACTCTAGACCCTTGTCTTTTTTTTATATCTTTCGCTGCCTTTTTAACCCAACTCCCTGATTCATTCACCGCATCGGCTACTGACTCATCTCGGCAATGTTCGGCGGCTTTGGCAGTGGAAATTTTTGGGCGAAGCTGTTAAGCATTTGCATTGTCATAGATTTCAGATTTCGGAGACTTGGGCAACCGTAGCTGAGGCGTATATTAAAACGACCTCCGAATTCTCTGCTTCCACGAACACAGAGTCTACAATCTGGAAATGTTTATGCTACGCAGAGAACACTTACGTTTATGCCCCGCTTTATGTATAACAGACTCTTTTTGTATATTTATTTTTTCACTAATTACTCTGCTTGGGTTTCAGTTTTTGTATTTTTTAGGTTTACGGAACCAGAAGTACACGCCGAGACCGAGTGAGAGAGAGTAAGTGCTTTTTTCGTGCTTTGACTTACAAACTGAAAACAAAGTATACTACCAACCGGCGGCGAATGCGTAAATGTCGTATAATTTTTCCTCACAAAGCAAAACTTTTAATTTCTAACCCGGGAAGACAACACACGCCGGCTCATTGGTGTGTGTGTGTGTGCTGTGCACTAAAACACCTGTGAGTTTATGCCACATGTTGCAGTACTCTTATTTAGGGTTTTTAAAATTTTAGAGATTTTTGTAACTCTATTTTAAACTAAGAATTTCATATTATGAACTATGATTTATTAGTTGTTTTTATTATAACTATTCCCAAAGTTTACAAAGTTAATTAGAAAATTATTATGTAGGTTCTAAAATATTACCTAAAATAATTAAATAGTCATATCATAAGATATATTCAGTACAGACAAAAATATATGTCACAGATTGAAAGAGTATTCCAATTCCAAATTGGAAAACATGTAAACATCCATTAGAGCTGAACATTTTTTTTTTGTCATGATTACAAGCCCTCACTTTGGCCAAGTTTAACCAGGAGCACTTGCCAACAGCCAGCACAAAACAAAAAATATACAAAATATACAAAAAATATGTAATATATACAACATAAAAACAAAAAAAAAACCATGTAATTACAAACAAAATAAAATGTACATAAAAAAACATAAATCGGCACAAATACAAGGAGGTAACCCAGAGCATTATCCATTACCCGTAATTGTGGGCCGGTCTGCCGTACGGGAACAGCAATCATTGTTGGACAGGTCAGAGAGCTGCCTCTGAATCCAGAATCTCGACCAGAATCCAAATCAGAACCAGAAGCCAACTGTAAACGGGCATTCCATCAGCAGCCACATCAATAATCATTAGAATTAGACGAGTGGCTGGCATTTGTGAGTGGGCAACGAGGGGACAAGGGTAAGCGGCCTTTATCCGTATTTATTTTTAATTAAAGTGCAACTGCCGACGAGCTTTGCGGCTGGCTTTGCTCAATTTACGGGCTCTGAAATGGTTCCATGATGACGATGCCCGGCCCGGGAAAATGCTGCCAGTTTGCCAGTTTGTCATCGCAGCTCGAACTAAACTATTTCGCGCCGCAGTCAACCGCATAAATTCCTCAAAAAACAATAAGCCAAGGTGTTTATGCACTGGCTTAAACAGTGTTATTACTTTTTCAGAACTATAGATAGACCTTGACCTAAAAAAGAATTAAAAGAAGAGTTAAGGTTTGCGATTTATTTATATTATTTGTATTATTATTTTTTTATAAAACATGCCCCAATATGGATACATTATTTTACAATAAATTTCTCAATATTCAATAAAACAAAGGCTGCATTCCTCTTCATCCTTATCAGTGGGATTTTTCGAATTGCTAAATACAAAATTGAAATTAAAACAGTTTCCCAAAACTCCATCCTTTAAGCTGATATGCCAACCTGCTATCAACGGCCGCCATAAACATCGGCATTGTTGAGCATTTAAATTAAAAGCTGCTCTTCTAGGTTGCGGCTTTTTAGGCACGCACACCTGCAACCTCAAACCGAGTCCTGTCTCCCCGGGACTTTTACGCCTCCTATCAATGAAGCCCCCCTCGGCAGCGGAAAACATAACCCATCAGATAAAGACAGACTCCACAAAGCCAATGACTGACCAGATGCTAGTTGCTCGGATGCAGATACAAAGATACACTCTTCGTCGGGCGAGAGTTCAAGAACAACACACAAGTGGCAATAATGAAATCTGAAAAGCCTTGGCAAATATGAGGCATCAGGCCAGGTTAACAGGGAAAACCGCAGGCTGCATGGCCTAAGAGAGGCCAAGGAACTTTCTCTTTTGCGCCTGCTCGCTCGTCGCATTTCTCTTTGGCGCTTTTCCATCCTCCGCTCGGAAAAGGATGCCGCCGACAAGCAACAATTTTCATTGATAAAAACACCAGCTGCTGCCTCCTGGGGCTCAGTCGTACGCGAGTCCTCAGTCAGTTAGCTGGCAGCTCTGGGAAAATTCGGGACATCGGAGACTGCAATCCCCTAGCTGGCATAATGGCGGTTTAATTAAAAATTGCGTATACGCCGCGTGTAAACAAAGTAATAGCTCTGGCAACGCGCGTGAAAGCCGCAAAGCCATCAAAGGAAAAGCGAAAGTAGCTTAAAAATTCACGATTATAACTTTTTCGGGTAATCGCCAGAAATTTAAAGTTTCGAGTCCGTTTGGCGCCATTGGGCAATGGCCAACTTCGGACCTGTCCGATGACAAACTGCAAAGAGAACTTTGTAAAGATTCAGCTTTTCACAGAACCAAGTAGTCGTGGCTAAAAGAAATCCCAGTCTTCGTTGAAAAGGACACAATTGGAGTTGAATAAAAGTTGCACTGGGCAACACACAAGTGGAAAATAAGCATTGTGACCTTTTTAAGTTGGCGAAAACAGAAATAAGTCAATAGAGTCCCAGCAGGTGAGCGCCGCACTCGTCCTTTTCTTATGTGCCATTTTCTGATTTAAATCTACATATTCCTCGAATTTATGCAAACAGCTTGAGTCCTTTGATCGCACTTGTTTAACTTGGAATTTGTTGCCAAAATGTATTTGTCTTCGATTATTTCGGCTATTTACTTTTGTTGACGCTTCTCACAATTACAAGAGCATTATCAATCAGCAAAGTTTCTAGCATTTGAAATGTTTCGTTCAATACAATTCAATATTCAATTCGAAATTAAGCTGTCCTTTGCCTTAACCCGCATTTTAACAAACAAACAAAAATGCAAATTAGTTTCTTTTCAATTACTGTGCCAAAACGAAATGTTAAGCTAAAAACATCGTCACATACTATCTTCTGCAAATTCTGTAAGTCAAAGACTAACACAGAAGCTGGGCCAAATGTCAAATTTAATTAATTTGCAGTTTATTATCGCATGTCAAATAGCGTTGCTTTTATATTAAATTCAAAAGAAAATGGAGGAAATAAAATTCATTGCCCATGGGGCTTTTATTTTTAAACATTCTCTGGCTTTAAACAAAAAATAAAGGGCCTCTGTATTTATATAATGAAACTGTATTTCATTTTTAAACATTAGATTTTTCCTATAAAAGAAAACTAGTTACATAAATTATACTCATATTAAATCTTAACTCATTTGTAATCCTCTAAAGGTCTTTAATGTTTCTGGGAATAAACCGCCTCTTAAAATATTTTCTTTTTAATTTTCCTCATTCAACAACAGACGTCTTTGTTTACTCAATTTGTCTTAAGGTGATGGAGGTCCTCTCAGATTGTTTGCTTATTCTTATTAGCAGAAAAATAATCAAATAAAACACCTTAGCCGACCATCCGGCACTAAGCGGCTTTTCTAGGGCTGCGTCCTAATGGCAGGAATTGGAAGTGGCCGTGCAGGTGGCCCCACTGTCTACCTGGGGAATTAATGGACAAGTGCAGGCTCCGGCCTGGTTCAGGCTGCTCTCTTACTGGCTATCAGAGTCCTTCCGACTGATTTCTTTTCGGCTTTGGGTCCTCTTTTGTTTGGTCGACACACCTGAGTGGCGGCATTCCTTGGAGCACTTGCCAAGCAAATAAGACCCGGCATCTCCAACATCCATGAAGTGGTCTTCAGTGGACGAAGACAGCCGCATGTCTTGGGGGGCTTCTCGAGCAGTTGGCCTCGGAGATAGCTCTTTGGTTTGCTCAGCTCCCACCCATTCCTCCTCCCTGCTGCACTTGGTCCAACCTCTGCCATCACCATATGCAACGCTGAGTGCACTTGACTGTTTTGCCTACATTCTGGGCCAGTTCTGCCGGCTGACTAAGTGACTGCTCGCCGGCCGGTCACAATGGAATGGAATCCGCATCTTAAAGGTGCCGTGGCTTAATTCCAAGCAGATTGAATACTTGACATCCTCTAATGCGGCACAAATCTAAGTTTCAGCTACGTGCCCTCGCAATCTCAGTTTTTCTAGCCATCAGCATTAGTATTCATCACCCCTGCACTGAGGGAAAATGTCACTAAAAAGTGTTTTAATATCCTAAATATACAATTATAAATTATTAAAGAAGGCATCATAAAGTTAATGTAAATATATTATAATTAAATTAACCATTGTTCTCTGTGCATGTTTAGGCTGTTTAAGAGCCTGTTGATGATGGCGGCGGCACGGAACTTTTCAGTTCTGTCGCAGCCTTGGGCCGCAAACATTGCATTTAGAATAACCAGCCCAACCGAGGCATGTGTGGCAGGGGAATCGGTGGGGGAAAAGGATGTGGCTCTGGCTAAGGGAATGTGTGAACGAGGCTGGGGAAAATGCTGAGCCCGAGTGCAGATGAGGACTGCAATAAACTGCCATACATAAGTGAAAATTGTGAAATGAAAACTGGCGCGAGCATAAATCAATATACCCATGGGGGTCATAGGATCCCACGGCAAAAAAAAAAAATATATATATATATAAAAGAAAAACAACATTGAAAGCTGGCTCGACTTGGATTTACCAACTCTTAAATCCTGGCTGTCGCCTTGACTCCATGTCCGCGAATCAGCTGCGAGTTGTAAGCATGCAGCTGGGGCAACTCTTTGCATACAGGATATACCATACAACACATTACACGTCTGATACGGACACATGTGACTTGGACCCTGTTGCTAGCTCTGGCTAAAATTTGATTTTACAAAAAATATGACTTCAATTGCTTGGGGATAAACGTGATTTTATGCTTTTGGAGGCATTAAAGCGTGCCACGAGTCCCGATTTATGGGCATTTTTAACGGCATATCAATCAGAATTTTTACTGATTTAAAATTTTAAAGAGAAAACATGTTCCGAAATACTTGAATAAAATCAAGAAATCATCCTCAAAATAATATTTTCAGCAAACCAAATAATTTCATTACATTTTTTATTATTATATAAATTGTTAATTATCTTTATTTATTAATTTCTAACCTTTAAAAGTAGTTTACTTAACATAGTTATGAAGCATGTGGTTTTAGAATAATAATAAATGTTATGGCAAGCAATTTAAAATACGCTTCATAAAAAAAAATAGCCGCGTAAAATAATACCCAAGGATAGCATATAGCGAAATTATTTTGTCCGAAGGTCATAGCCAAAGAAGATACTTATTTTTATATAGGGCTTAAAATAAATAAAGCAATTTTGCAAAGTTATACCCGCCCTTTAAGCGATGCAATAATAGTGGCAGCTTCAGCCTCCAGCGACCAGCGAAACCAAAACCGAAAGAAATGGAAACTTAATTTAAATAAATTATTGTCTTGCTCTTTTGCGTTGCTTGTTAGCGATTTGCAGCTTTTTCAGCAAGTGGCTGGATAATTGCTTCCGTGCAATCATTCCGCGGTCCCTGTTGCCGCAGGACGAAACAAAACGAAATGTTACGCGGCATGGGCTGAACACTTTAAACCATTTCCACTCATAATTAAATTGCGAGGGCGGATGAAAATTGTGGCGGAAAAATAAAGGACGCAATGCATTTGGCAAGAGCCGGCATGAGGGGCTTGTGCATCCAGCCAAAAAGGCGCATATCCGCCATGCCAGAGTGTGCGCCTAAGTGATGGTTCCGCTTTTGTTTAGTGCACCCAAAGCGCCTGATACGAGTGGATAATCTGCACCAGCGTGGCCCTGGCCACCAAAGGAACTTGGTCTAATCGAATGACTGTCGAATGGGCCCAAACAAGTCACGCCAGCTTGCACAATTTCTCGAGGACCCAAAGAATGTCCTACGAGCTCACTTAATTCCTTTGAAGCTCCTGAATGGAAATGATTAACTGAGAAAAAAAAAACCTTTCGCTACAGCAATTTGTAAAGAATATTTTTCTAAACATAACAATGTATTAAATATTCATAGTAAAAAGCTAAGAATTATCTATGCCCGGAAATTGATTTGAATATTTAAATTTATTTTTAAAAGAACAATGTAACTTTTATTCACATTTCTGCATCTTTAAAATACGTAAACTTAGTAACTTTTATTTGCATTTTTAAAATACATTATTGCAGCATCTTTCTGTGTACATATGTGACTTGGCTTACCATTTATAATCGGCTTTGCCAATTGAAAACCAGACAGATGCAAATACTTGACATTCAACAGGTCATGCTCCATTGCCCAGGCACTTATTTAAAATCTTTTATGGTAAATAAAACCCTTCATTAAGTTCGAGTAGATGAAAACAAGTCCTTAGCCGGAATACGCATGACAGGCTATAAAGTCCTGTACGAAGGAGTAAAGAGGAATGTCCATTTAATGTCAACATAAATTCTGTATTTATTAAATATCAACAGGGAAATTATATAGTCTGGGAAACTAATTAAAAAATTATTTAAAACAAAAGATAGCAGAGAAATAAAAATTCTATATACATATTTCATGTCCTATATCTACTGCCAATAAATAAATACTTGGCAGAAATTCAATGTGCGCAGAATTGGTCAACGTTCCAAAACCAGATTGCCGTGAATAAAATAATTGTAAATCAAGTTGCACATGAATAGAAACTTACGCGATGAGATTGTTTGACATACAATTCCTTGGCTTTTGTTGGTAGATTTCTCAGAAACGTGCTGCATCTGGGGAGCTCGTTCCGAGCCCAGTAACTGGGCAGAACATCTAACGAGCATTCAACGGCAGCCTGTGCACATTTCAAATGAACTGACAGAGAACAGCGTAAGCTGTTTGAATGCCGCCGCCATGCGCACAGATTCTCTTGGAGACCGAAACAGGGACCACTTTCCATATCCTTTCTGAGTGATTAATTGCCAATGCCACAGCTTTTAGCCTCCCCAAAAATGGCAGGGCATTCGATTTCGAGGAAAACAAAGGCCAAAACAAAAACTAGTGCCCAAAAGACAAATTTCAATTGGCCAATTAGTGCCATTTAAATGCCATAAAGGCCAATGGAAAACTACGCCAATTTCATAGCGGAACTACATATTTTCCAGCGGATCTCCCACAAAAGGCTGTCGCCGTCTTCGACTTTGTTGTGTTGTTCCCAACGAGAGTTGTAAATATAATAAGCAAACGCTTGAGCGGAATGGGGCGGGTCATGGGTCACTTGTAGTTGTTTCCAGACATTCAAGTTGTTCTTGGGACGCGCTCGTGCTGCAGTTCGCTGCTGCTCCTGCTGCTGTTGGGAAAAACTTTTGAGCTTGGAATTTGTCTTTGGCCTCGACGGCTGCCGCCAAGTGCTGTTTATGCTCAGGTTCCTCTTCCCGGGCCCGGAGAAGTTCGTGTTTGAGTTTCAGTTGAAAAGCACTTGCGGCAGGACCTCAGATCCTCGAATGCCTGCCTGGAGGCTCACGTGGCCGGGCTGCCAGTTATTTAATAAGCAATTAAGTTTCCCCAAACTAAATACATTTCCTCGGGATTTACATAATACAAGTGCACGTAAGTAATTATCCGGACTGACCCAAGGCATCCTAAGCAAGCAGGTGTTAATTGATTTTCATTTTCGGATCCAACCGGTGTGCATTTCTGCAACCAAAATAGCTCGGTTACAGTTGTTAACAAAGCATTATGCAATTTATCTTCTGAAAGGATTTATACAAAATATTAATAGCATGCTTTTACATATATTATAGAGTCCAGTCCAAGTTAAGCTGTGAAATGCATTAAAAACTTTTTTATGCTAAGCAAAAAGGTAAAGTTTTTCATTGTTCTTAACTATAATCCGCAGTTAACACAATGTTATAGGTTTCACGCTGCTTTTAATAACTCCCACCTGGGGCATTCCGCTGGCTTTCCTAAAAAACTTGACCCAAGTTTGTTGCTTTAAATAACATCTACATTCCATAAACCCCTCAGATACTTTGAACTTAATTTGGAGAGTTTTTCTCTTTTAAAGTAGTTTTTAATCAAGCAATTACTCAGGCGTTTACGTTTTAAACATCTTAAGTCTGCAGAAGATATATTTCATTAACCATTTCCAGTTTTAAAGCTTATTTTAAAGTAAGCTTATATATTTGTATACTTTTCTTAAGTCAAAAATTGGCTTTAATTTATTTCTAAGCAAAATTCAAATAGTAAGTCCCTGCAGTAGGTAAAATTGAGATTAAATTGGCGTAAAAATACCACTTATCCCGATTGTGGTTAATTAAACAAAGGAAATCGTTTAAACTAAACTCCTGTTTTTAACTGTCTTCATTTTAGGGTCACCGGCGACAGGCTAATTGCAGCTAACCCCGTTGACGTTGGGCACACGGAAAATGGTTCGTGACCACGGCAGCATCCCCGAAGTATTACCACCGCAACCAGCTATAGCTCCTGCTGCTGCACCTCTGACGGCATCCCTGCGGTGGCGACACGCCGCATCCTTGCCAAATGCGGCCAGCAAATAAGCGCACTTTACGCGTCCACCTCTGCGGGCACGTTCCAGTTTCCGTTTGGCTTGGAAACTCCTAAACGTTGGTTTGGGCCAAAACAAAAAACCCCCAAGCAGACATGGATACCATCATCCTGTCGACGTTGCCCACTCTGACGACGGATGCGGCTGGCAGCAGCAGTTTTTGGCTAACCGGAGCCCTCTCCCTCTCCGAGATTCTGGCCAATTCGAGCGATGGCTCCACCGCCAGCACAACCACGGCGGCAGGGACTTCGTCAACGGCCACCTCGGCGGTGAATGTGGGCAAGGACCACGACAAGCACGTGAATGACAGCGTCTCCACGGCACTGAGGTAAGGGGTAAGGTTAGGAAAGGACCTTTACACGTGCACTCATCCTTAGATGACGCACATTCTCATGCCCCTGACAACCCCAGCAAGTCATCGCGATAAGCTCGGCTTAATTTTCTAGTGGTTGCATATTCAACTAACTCGCTTAGAATTCATAATGCACTCAAAGTGACTGGAAAGAGGAGAAAAA
The DNA here is from genome assembly GCA_008042485.1 of Drosophila mayri. Taxonomy (NCBI): domain Eukaryota; kingdom Metazoa; phylum Arthropoda; class Insecta; order Diptera; family Drosophilidae; genus Drosophila; species Drosophila mayri. The sequence continues at coordinate 94,201 of VNJN01008345.1, forward strand.
TTGGGTAATGTGATAGGCCTAGAACTATTTGAATGGGAATTAAAATTGATATGCAATTGTTAGACATTTAAAACATATTTAATTGATTTAAACATTGCATTTTACATATCAAGTTTAGCAAATAGAATATTCAAATATTTTTAAATCGCTAAAAATTACGTATACGACCTGTTAAAGTCATTAAAATAACTTTAGGAACTAAAGAAAATCTTATATTGATTTTAATATTATAGTTAAAAAGCTAAAAATTAAGTATACGCGCTGCTAAATTCATTTAAAGTCAATTTAAATCATTGAAACATTAAATTTTACTAAGGAACTATAGAAAATCGAATATTAAAATATAGGTAACTGCTAAAAAATTACGTTTACGCACTGTTAAAGTCATTGAAAATTCATTTAAATGATTTAAACATTAAATTTCACATAGGAAGTAAAGAAAAGATAATATTAAAATATGGTTAAACCACTTAAAATTACGTATACGCACTGTTAACCAAGGAGGCTTAAGTACAACCATTAATTAACCCTTTTTCTGCAGTAATTACAGTTCATATCCCGGCTATATCCACTACCGTGATAAGTATGACCTTAGCTATATAGCGAAGGTTAATCCTTTTTGGCTGCAATTTGAGCCACCGCGTTCGAGCACTTTTCTGGCGATGGCCGCCCTGTACTGCCTCATCTCCGTGGTGGGATGCGTGGGCAATGCATTCGTCATCTTCATGTTCGCCAACCGCAAGTCGCTGCGAACTCCAGCGAATATTCTGGTGATGAACCTGGCCATTTGTGACTTCCTGATGCTCGTCAAATGTCCGATTGCCATATACAACAATATCAAGGAGGGCCCGGCTCTGGGAGATGCAGGTGAGTGGTGCTGGGATTTGATTTGAAACATAACTTGTTATTCAAGTCAAAAAAAATATATACAAATCTTGTTTATTAACCAAGTTTTCTCCCAAAAAGTTTAAATAACTTATAAAGTACTAGTATTTCAATTATTTAAATTTATTTAAAGTTTTTCTCTCTATATTGGTGGTTAGAAATCGAATCCAAAAAGCAAAACTGACAGAATTCCTACCCGCAGCCTGCCGCCTTTACGGATTTGTCGGCGGTTTGAGTGGCACCTGCGCCATTGGAACACTCACCGCCATCGCTCTGGACCGGTACAATGTGGTGGTGCATCCACTCCAACCCCTGAGACGCTGCTCCCGCCTGCGCTCCTACCTTATTATCCTGCTGATCTGGTGCTACAGCTTCCTGTTCGCCGTGATGCCGGCTCTGGACATTGGGCTGTCGGTTTATGTGCCCGAAGGCTTTCTGACCACCTGCAGCTTTGACTACCTGAACAAGGAGACGCCGGCCCGCATCTTTATGGCGTTGTTTTTCGTAGCAGCTTACGCCATCCCCCTGACCACCATCGTATACTCCTACTTCTACATCCTAAAAGTGGTCTTCACTGCCAGCCGGATTCAGTCGAACAAGGATAAGGCCAAGACGGAGCAGAAGCTGGCCTTCATTGTGGCGGCCATTATAGGATTGTGGTTTCTGGCCTGGTCGCCCTACGCCGTTGTGGCCATGATGGGTGTCTTCGGTCTGGAGCGGCACATCACCCCGCTGGGATCCATGATTCCGGCACTCTTTTGCAAGACGGCAGCCTGCGTGGATCCGTACCTTTACGCAGCCACTCATCCGCGATTTCGCGTTGAAGTGCGTATGCTTTTCTATGGACGAGGAATCCTTAGAAGGGTTTCCACCACCAGATCATCGTACATGACCCGATCGAGGTCGTCATTTACACACCGGCTGCGCACCTCGACCACGGCTGGTGCCGCAGGCGAAGGGGATCATCGCATGGAGACCTATCTGATGAACAACAACCTGATGATGGTGCCCGAGGAGACGGAGGAGAACGAGGAGATCGTTGTGGTGGCTGAGATAAACAACTCCGTGAGCAGTGCCATGGAGCAGAGTAAGTTCTGAAGGGACTGTCATGGAGCAGAGAGAAAATTGAATTACTTTCTGGGATAGCAGATCCTTGGAGGGAACAGGAGCTACAAGTTATTATTTGTAAGCTTTGCATATTTTGTTGATGTTAAGTTAAATATTTTTTATATCAATACATTTAATTCATTTAGAGTCCGCTTTTATTTAATATATTTAAACTACGTTTCAAAAATTAGAAATCACCAAATAACGTAATGTAAAACTTCTTCAAATCCTTTTTCCCAAAGCAAACTTTTCCTGCATCATAAGTGAAACGTTCTAATTAATTTGGTAAATTATTCAAGACACTTCTAATTATGAATTGCAATGTAATAGGGTCTTTATTGTTGAACTAAGCCAACAAAATTGTACTTGGTAAGCCAGACAACCGAAATCAGACACTGGGACTTGGGCAAACTGATTCCTCTCTCTCTCCAATAACGGATGACCAATGGCATTCCGGGGGCTGAATGCAATGCCATTGAAGGACCCACAATGGGAAAGAAAATAATAAACAGAAATGAAGCAGGAAAATTCGCCTGGCCCAGTCGGACGAGGACATGAAAACCATACTAGTGATAGCAAACATATATAATGAGCTTACGGGATGTTTGGCAGAGAGAGAGGAGAGAACAGTGGGTTAATGGGGAGCCAATTATCCGTAGGCCTAGCAGGGTCAAAATTAGTACAAAGAACGAGTGGAGTGCGCAGGGTAATTCGATAGGAAAATTATACATAATTTCAGGGAAAGTCGCCCAGATCTAGGCACACTCGAATGGCATTCGCAGATTGCTTGCATTGTAACTTAATAATGGGGGAAACACAATTAAACGAATTGCTGGCTCCTTGTATCTCAATTGTACTGTGATGCAGCTCAGATCGATTAAGGATTATTCCAGGCTATTGTAAATGTTGAATAAATTAAACTAATTGCGTTTACATCTCAATGTCTAGCCCAAATGGTTCTGTGTATCTTATAGGTAATACTTTAGATTGTATACAATGTCTACTCTAAAGCAAACACGACTTTAATTAAGTCAACGAGTACTTGTACCTGTAAGAATGATGATAATATATAATGGATATTAATAATGGCTAAATGGATGATGCCTGTGAAGCGATATATAACGAATTTATACTCTTGATACTTACCTAGCCGTATCATTTTATATATGTACATATGTATATCCGTGTTAAGTATATAGTATATCGGGGATATCTCGTTGGTCACAATGGGCCCGCCGAGAACAATGACAGCGGCAGATGAATAAGTCTCGGCCAGCATTTTAATTACTATACTACAAAATTTAAGCCATTGTTGGGACAAACTTATGTACTTCCTTCGCTATGTGAGCGAACAATGGCCCCTGCTGTTTGCAATTGTGCTCAAAATAAAATTGCAGAAAAATACCAAAACAAGGAGGATGCGGAGCGAGGGGAAAACGAAGCGCGAAGCGGGGGGAAACCATTTAATTAGCATATTTAAGATGCACTTTGACAGCAAATTTCTGTGTGCATTGTATGTGTTTCACTTAAGCTGCTTGTATTTCAATTAGTTTAACTCAGTAATTGTTTGACAAGTACGTATGTTTTTGTATTTGTGGTAATGTTACAATAAAAAAAAGCTCGACAGCTCTAAATAAATGTGCGCAAACTACAAATTAAACAGTGTTTCAAGTTGTAAAACATAAATATCATAAATATAAACCAACAGGTGCAATAGTACCGAATAAGTAAGTATATAAATTGCAAATATTAGTGTATTTGTGGAAGATCCACGTGAATCCATTGCAGCTGATAATGCAATGAGCGGCCACGGCGCGTATACTTAATATGTTGCCCAAGAAGCCGCATGCATTTCCCAGTATTTTCAGCGCACCTTTTCGCCAAGAGAGCGCAGCGAATGGAGAGAGCGCGCCGGCTACAGTACGCGACATACACATACAGTTGGCGGGCCAGCAAGGAAAACTCTCATCAGCTGAGAGCTTTCCCCCTATTTTCTTGTTAGGAAACATTGGCCAGACAACGACGCCGGCGCCGGCTGCCAAAGACAAGAGCAGAATTTCACACGCAGCATAACAATAATTTCAGTCGCGTTTTTCACGACCTGCCCGCGGTTGTTGTTCCCACAAAGTCTTCTCTTTATCTTTTCCAAAAAAAATTAAATAAACATCCAAACGGATTTGTTTAAACAAAGTTGTATATAGGCCGTATACATATCGTGGAAAATTGAATTTCCCGCTGCCCGGTAAGGCGACGCCGAGAAGCCGGCGTAATAAGGGGAAAGGAATCTAAGGGACAGCATCCCGGGGAAGCGAAGCGAGTCCAACCCAGCCCCAGTAACTCCCAACTGCCGCGCATTAGGTTCGGTTTCGGCTTTTATGTACACATTCTAGGGCTTCGCCTAATTGTATTTCGATTTTCCACGGTTTTCTTTTTACCGCACCGGAAACTCCTCTTGCGGCTCTATTTTTAATGTGTGTTTGTGTGTAATTGCATTTTGTTCGATTCGATTATATTTGATTTGATGCATGAGTTTGTGTGCCGGATGCCCAGCAAAATATTGACTAAACAAACGCCATGCAGGCAATATTATTGCTGGCGATTTATCTCAGTGCAAAAGCCAGCCAGACGCCCACATCGTTTACAGGGAGGTTCAGAGATATGTACACTCCCGAAAGTGGCTGACACTGAGGCAAAAATATTAAGAGAAGTTGAAAAAATAATAATTAAATTGCAAAAATAAGAACTAAATAATATTTAAAGCCTTTAAAATTAAGTTTACAATCTGTGGGTATCTACGGGTTAAGGAAAAGATGCTTTGTAACCATTTTATTTACACAGAAAACTGAGGCATTTCAAACCAAACTCATTGCCTTAATTCTACTGCCTTTTTCCCGCTGTGCACAATTATTGTAATGCTCGTGTATATGCTCATGTGTTTATGTATCCACGGAGATACGAGCCCGAGTTTGGAGTTTAAGTGTCGCGTGTTAACAGCCATCGACTTCCTTGCATGCTCATCGCTAGTTCGTTTATCACCTGCAGCGATTGCACAGGCTATTAGGGTCGTCGTGTGTCTGAAATTTATTCCCAAGTTTCGGAGGCGGTAGCCCAATCCGGGTCTCATTTCCATAACTCTTGCCATTCTCTTACGACTGGCAGACAAAGTGTCTGGCGTACGCTGGATACTCCAACAAATGCCAGCAACGAAAAAGCAACCCGAATGACAATTGAAAGGGACACAAATGAGCATGCAAAGAAGGCCACTCGACTGCACGGACTCCCCTGGCAGGAGGGATTTCCCGCCTTCAATTTCCATACTCCCTCCCAGTGCCCATCTACTTCGTACCTCTCACATTACTCATACGGCGCGTTGCCCGTGCGACAAATACATGTACAACAATGCAGCTCAAGTGACGACGCGACGACTGTTGACAGCTTTACCGTCACTCACACCAACGTCAAGTTGATATGGTTGTTGTGCTCCTTGTTTGTCCTAGTGCTCTTGTTGTTATTGTTGCTGTTGCCATTGCCTGAGGTGTTGTTTACACACAGTCTTTCAGACGACTGTGAATTTGTGCACGCGATTCGTTAGGGGCAACTATCCGGGATAATACTCAAACTGAGTAGCAAGTGTTTCTTTCATTTTTCAAACATATGTTAACTCTTGTGGTAAAGGCTCAAGTAAAGATTGTTTTAAGGCAGAGATTTGTATCAACTTTAAGAGGTTAAATATTGAAAAAAAAATAAAGAAATATATTTCCTTCAACATTTTAATTTGAAATAATATATATTCCTTCCCTTCATTGTGTCGCATGACATACAAAGTTTACCAATAAATGAATTACAATTTCGATTCATAAAACACTGCAGCTGAACAAATACTAAATGTAAAAAAGTAATGGTAAACTTGAGTGGAAATTTATTCCCCCGCTGAATAAATTTAATTTGTTGTGTCCTCGCCTCTCCTGACCCAAATGCAGATTGATTTAATAGGAACTGAAAGTTGGCTCCTTCCACATGAGCTGCTGTGCCTTTGACAAATTAGGGGTTTTCCTCACATCATCGATTTCTCTGTCTATGCCAGATTTTGTGGGTCGTTTTTGGAGTTGTACTGGACGTGGCCCCGCATTAATTCAACGTTCTGGGTAATGTTTATACAATTTTTTCTGTGCTCCATTCTCGATTTGAAATTCATATCCCATGCTGCAACGGGTTGAATCTTATGTTCAGCTAAGTTTTCAATACCAAAGCTTCTGATTTCCAGAATGACGTCATTTGTAAACACTCGCTTCCATTTGGCGGTGTTTTATTGTTCTCTGTGTTGATTTGGCTCGGCTTGGTTGGTTTTTATTGGGCGATGGGGCGAAACAAGAGCAAGTCTGGGAGCCGAACACCAGCGGCAATCAAAACAAATCGAAATAGTTTTCCGCTGGCAGCTGCACCTCGCAGGGCGATGTTTTAATTAAGTTGAGGAGCAGCCGCCCAGACCGAAATACACTTGTACTTGCTGTACTTTGGTGTACCTTTCTAGGGGGGTATTATTATTCAGAAGTATAGATATAGATTAAAGAACACAAAAGAGAGCCTTCCTATGGCAATATTTTTTACACGGTATTCGGTTTATGATGGAATTAAACCAGGACTTATTAAACTTAATTTATTAAATGTTTTAAACAAAGCATCGCTGAAAATGTTGCATTTTAAGAAACAAGTAGGGGTAAAAATATCCTGTCAAGTTTAAAAGGATTTTGCAAGGGTATTCCCAGCTTCGTTTCCGATACCCATCCCTATTTGTTAGCCACCACCTCTCATTGTTGTCTCAATTGCAGTTGCTGGCTTTCCCAGCGGCAGCGCCATACGAGAATATTCCCATTCCCGTTGTACCCATTCAGATGCCCATTGAGAGGCCGGCATCGTGTCCGCACTAATGACCGTTCGCTTTGCTTTTTGATTTTTTTGGCAGCCGTGCCATCGCTTGGAATGCCATTCACCGTGCGTAGAGTAGGCCCATCCGTCCCTTTGCCCCCTCCCTGCAACACATGAATTTATAATTGCATCATTTTTGGGCACACAAGTGCCCGTGGATGGGATGACATTCAGTCGGTCACTCGCCGCTGCTGCAGTTGCAGTCGCAGTTGCATGCAAATTTACGTGCGAATCCACGAAGAGCCATGGCAATGCGTCAACTGGCAGGCCTTCTCTGGTTTAATTTAAATAAAAAACACTCGGCCGTGTTGCACTGCCAAAAGTGCGGAATATATTTTCTGGCCCTCGTTTTGTTTATTTTCATAACTGTACAAAACAGAAATAACACGAAAAAATATTGAAATATTTATAAAGACGTCGAAGACCGATGGCCCAAACATTTCCGTTTACATTTCAAGTGATTTCTAAGTTTGGGAAAAAATGCATTTATTGTTTACCCAATCATTTTGATGGGATTTTGTTTAGACTTTGTTGTATTTAATTATTGCATAACAAATATTTTTCATTCCGCACTTAGAGATAATTACTCAATTGACGGGGAAATGATGATAAATGATGAATGTTTCTTTTGTTAGTATCACAAGATCAAAATTATTCACGTGTTCTATCTCTGAAGAATAAATACAACAGATTTACAATGAATTTTAATTGGATGACTTGGAATAATTTGATTAATTTATAATAAAAACACATGTATGTATGTTAATGATGAATATTTCAAAGGGGACAATGCAATGTCCGTTTTAGTGGAAAACCCAGCAGTTTGTTAATGGTTTTACGGTATAATAAGTTGGAATAATTCGCTTGAATACTAATGACACTTAATTGGTCCATAAATTAAACAATATCTTACAAAAAGTTATAGGTTTCTCTCTTTCTTGACGCCTTTTAAGGGAAATAACATTTAGAAGTATACAATTCTCATTATACAAATGTTATGGATAATAAAATTAAATACTATATAGTAATATGGTAAACAGTGATATATATTTATTGGTGTATGTTAGATTTGACAAGCGATAAATTTGTGATTGTTGGCCGTTTAAAATGTAAATAATTAACTTAACGGCTACCATTCAAACGTGCAAATTGTTTCTATGGCTCATTAAAAATGCCATTTAATTGTGCATCCTGACCAGTTTATTGCCATTTTTGCTTTCATTTGCATATTGACTTTTTCTTGGCAAACTCAATTTAAATTTGTTTATGACTTTATTAAATTATTGCCCAACTGACATTTTTGTATTTTTCTCCTCTTCAGACTGAAACGTGATGATTGGGAATTTTTAAAAATAGAAAGAAAAACGAAAACGAGAAAGCAAACGACATATCATTATCGGAGTATCCTTATCTGTATTTGTAAGATGTTCGACATTACATGGCTGCCCACTGCCTGCGGCTCGCTGGCCCCCGCCCTCATTCCGCCGGCCCACATCGTCATTTTGTGGTACTTCTGGGAGAACTATGCCCGCTACGTGGACAGGCACTTCTGCACCTGTTCCTGTTGGGACACTGTCTTCAAGGGACCCTACGAGTCCGGAGTGGCAGCCTACAAGCATATGTACTTCAACGCCACTTCCAATAGCTTTAAGATGTGGATCCTGACTGTGTTCGCCGTGATTGCCCTGTACGAGTGCATCAAGCGGCTAATCGCCCTGATCCTGCAGCAGCGCGTGCGGTACTCTATGCTCCTGCTCTTCCTGCTCTCCATCTTCTCGCACTACTATGCCTGGTGGGCGTACATCAACTACTACAACGATGACTATTACAATCAGTGGAATCACCAGCTCTTCTTTACGGTGAGTGGGAAGCTAATATACTGGAAGAAAATATCTTAAAATCAATAAAATATATGTCCAAGAAATTACCCATCTCAGAGAAAGGTTTCCGCGATCGAAATCTTTATAAAACTTGATAAAAACATAGAGGCTATTGAAGCTTTTTTATCTAGTTAAATTCTTAATAAGAAAAGCATAAGTTTTGGCCTTAAATTATAATAAATTTGGTTATTAATTCGAACTCTTTTTTAGAAAATATTGTCGCCGTGTAAGTCTAAACTTGCAACCTAGAACTTACAAGTCAAAGTCAAATATCGCAGAAACGTGCCATCATATGTGCCCTAAACCAGTTACCGGCCATCTATAATTTATTGGCAAAGTTCGTCCTGCGCGAGGGCGCTCCAAACTTGTACAATATGCGCTCCAATTCGAACTCTTTCCCGCACAATTTTCGCCCTTGTCCCGCACTAGACCGCCCAGTCCTAGTTGGCCAGATAGCTATAGTGATGGAAATAGAAGCACGGCAGGGTAATAAGTTTCAAGAGCAAATCCATCCATCCAACCAAAGTTTAAACTTAAAAGTTTAGCCCCGTTAATGAGCGAGAGCGGTAGGAGGGTGAGGCCTGTGGGCAGGCCGGAAAATGAGAAAATTTCGCAGGGCTGATGACTATAAATAAGCAGGGTCAGCAGAAAAAGTTGCATTGTTTTTATTTGCAGCTAAATTAGAGTTTAAAAATAATATAAAATTATGCCTTTTCATATGGAGTTTTTATTAAAAAGAGGCTTTCCATTATCCTGTTTTTTTCAGGTGACTGAGCTCTTCTCCACCGTGCTGGTGATGCACCTGGCCAACGCGACAAACGTGGTAACACCCAAGAAAGTATTCTGCATCGTAGGCATTGCCCTGCTGCACATTCTGGCCAGCAGCTTCGACCAGTTTTTCATGAATGTGGTGCGTGGCGAGGGATATGCCCACCAGATAGTCCGCGACATTGGATTCATGGTTCCGGATCTGCTGCAGCTCTTCGTTCCGGTTTGGCTGCTGCGACAGGCGCGTCGTGAGTGTTACACCACGCGACCATTCCATCGGGACAGGAAACTGCATCGGGATATTGTGGCCATGTTGTGCCTCGTATCCCTGCTCTTTGTCATCTGCACGGTTTTGTGAGAGCGGATCCTGCTGGACGTCTACGAGGCGCGGCATGGCAAGATCCAGCCCATGCAGGACGCGGCGGTGCAGCTGCTGAACCGCTACCGCATGCTGGCCAGCGGAAACGTGCACAACTAAGGGCGATTCTGGCATCCGGTGCGCGGAATGATGATGTGTGGTGGACAATAGCGGCACTTACTGGCAGTAAGTGCGGAATATCCTGTATTCCTGTAGAGTTTTGTATTTTCATTTACCGTTTGTGATAGCTGTTTTTGTTGTTTGGGACGCAGTGAGTCGACGGAGAGCATATCGTTAAGAGTACTTATCAGCTAACCATGGTACATAATCAATACGACAAATAGTAATCTTCCATTTAGAAACGTTGACCGATGCTGACCCATAGTTGAACCTAGGTACAATGTAGTGAAATCCAATCCTGGGAGTCCCAGAAAACGAATACACGAATGTAGCCCCTAGACACAACGATATACCCAGTGGACCAAACTCGAGTAACTATAAAAACGAAATACGAATCATTTGTAATCCGAAAATGGGTTGTTCGCAAGCCTTTAATAACATCTTTGCGAAGATTCAGCGATAGTTTCCTTTGGTCCACTGGGAACATACACACGCGTGTAGATTAGTTATGGAACAACGACGCGGATACTTAATAATGATTATGGATTATGGATAGTGGATTGTAGATTATGGATTGTGGATTGTGAAGACCCACCCAGTGTTATACTACCTTAACAAGTTACATGTGACTTAGACTGTTGTTAGATAATAACAATATTATACATGTGCTTCATGGCAAACCAACAAGATATTCCAGTACATACGATATGATAAAGTAGACAAGACAACAAACAAAGTAATAAACCAAAACCGTAGTAATCAAAATTAGCGTTAACCTATATTGTTACGATTAACTTTACAAAGGAAATCAAAAACATGCAGATTATTAATATTTGGAATAGCCTATATACTTATACATACACAATATTTATATATTTTAGTATACAAAATTATATTAAATAAACTTTAAGAGACTGAATATCCAGCCAGTAGTTTCCATGGAGCCCTTCAGAACGGTGAGTTAAAACAAAGTTTTTAATTATTTGTAGTTTTCTTTTATTGAAAGTTAAAAATTTTAATGTTTCATTGTCTCTTTTTTCGTAATCATACATATATATTTATATATAGCTATATATACACATACTAATAATGTATATTTGCAAATTTCAAGTCAAGACGTACAAAATGTATTTTCCAAAAATACAATTTGTTTGCTTTTTCATGATTTGTGTTACTAAAGTAGCCGATTTTGTTTAGCCACAAAATGATTCTCATGTTCCTTTTTACACACACACGTAAATTAGAAGACATCTTTTTAATTATCCGTAGCGAGAGAAACGTATTAAAAATAATGGAATGTTCGTCTTTATGTTACTCGCACGATATTGCTTTCGGTCGGGGCAGCAACTTAAAATACAAATTTTTAACTTAATTTCGCAAACAAACAAAATGTGTTCATAATATTAACTAAAAATGGACGGTTTTCGGTGACTATTGAGAGCGTTGGAAAATAAAATAAGGTAAAATGCCGTCAGACAGAACCAAAGAAAGGTAAAGAAAAACGTAAGAACAAAAGCCAGCCAACCAATTTCAAAATCAATTACGTAGCGATCACTTGCGCAAAACAATTGGCAGTGCTTGGAAAAGTCTAAATAGGATCTGTGTCTGTAATACGTTGTGAGCCTTTTCCGTCTTCGTTCGATTTATATCTTGATTTCTTTTTGTTTTCTTGGTGAGTCTGAGTCGTCGCTGTTGCGCGTCTAAGGCGATTTAAAAACGATTTGTGTGTATATTTGTGGCGACAGGCTTAGATAAAGATCTCTGTTCGCTTCCTGACTTGATGGCCAGTGGTTGAGTGAAGGACAGCGTCATCAGGATCGTCGGCACCGTCAGCGCCATGATCCTCGTGCGTCAAATAGTCGCCTTTGTGACGGTGCAAGTAGCGACCAATAAGGAAGAACATTAGGATCAGCAGCAAGAAGAGAATCACTAGCAAGCCTAAAGGGGAGAAATAAATAATTTATTTTCGATTCAACTAAATAAGAAAGCTTCAACTTACATGCCAGCAGCACAGAGTCCACTTCGTTGTATGCCTTGCGCAGCTTCTCCTCGTCCACCAGAGGCGGCGGCCTAGTCTCAATCTCGATGGGCGGATGCGTAACGGGCTCCACTCCACAGAAGTCCTCAGTCAATTGAGCTGCAGGAGATGATAGCTTGTAGGAATAAATAAATATTTATAATCATAAAAACTTACTGCCCAATGACTTGACATTCTTGGGTGGATTCTGCTGGAACATTAGCTTCAGTGGATAAATATCATCGAACTGTACTCGCGACACACAACCAACGAAGCCATCGGTCATCGACTCATTCTTGCCAATGTACATGTACTGAATATTGTTGAACTGAGCATCGGCGGAGGCCTTGATATCGAAATTATATTCCACTGGCTCGTAATTATCCACCTTTAAAACAACCGTGGAGCCACCGTTCTTGCGCATGAAGTGCATGTCGTGATATTGGCCCAAGCCAAAGTGTTTCTTGGGGAAAATGATTTCCTGCCGCTCGAAGCCAAAGTCAAACACGCAACGCAAGTGACCTGGAAGGAAATTGGTTCAATGAATACCAAGAATTTCTGCAATTTCAAAGTTATATTTACCCGAATTCGATATCTGAATAGTCAGATATTCCCCGGTTAGGTTGGAAGAGAAGCCAAGCAGGAAACCCTTAGGAATAGTGGTTGTGAAGCCCACGCGAATGTTTTCAGCAATTGTTGAACGGAAGGAGCCCTCGAACTCATATCGAATAATCGAACTAGAGCGCAAGTTGACGCCAATTTCTGTAAGTAAATGCAAATTAAGCAAAAAAAAACAATCACTGGGGACTCCAGCAACCCACCATCTGCGCAAATTGGTCCCTTGAATGCGCTCCAACGGCAGTCACAGCTGTAGCCATCATAACGCTCAATACAAGTGCCGTTGTTGAGGCAAGGACTCGACTCACAGCGACCCACGCAGCCGGTGCTGATGCCATACAATCCTCTCTTCGAGTAGTCCTTCAGGTCGACCATCTTTCCGTTGAGCAACAAGGCACGAATGCAGCCCACATATCCGTCTCGGTACTCTGTGGTGGCGCCAATCACCAAATCTGAAGTCAAGTGAAGGGCACGCACTGGACCCGGCGGCTCTCGCACCTCAGCCTTGATGGATCCATCCACCACTAGGCGCGCCTCCTTCCTGTTGCGCTCCACACTCACCGTGTGCCAATTGTTGTCGTTCAGGTGATAGCTGGTGCCTACATTGACGCCTAAGGGACCACTGCCAGCCTGGTACTGGAACTGCAGCTTATTGCCTCCAATCAGACTTAGTTTAATGTAGTCCGTGGGTCCAGTGGCATGGAAGAGTACAGAGTTCTCTTGGGTGGTGCGGAATTCCAAGTAAATATCTCCAGAGTGGCCCATATCAAAGGGTGGCAGATTAATGGAGGCATCGGCGATGCGGAACGTCACCACATTGCTGAACAGGTCATCGCCCTCGCAGCGCAGTGGGCCGAGGGTATAGCGACCAATTTTCTCATCCAGCGGGGTGCCAGTATCGCCAAACTTTACGGCTCGCACTGGGAGGTACTCCTTCTCCCGGATATCACCGCCATCCTCTCTCCACTCCAAGCTATTCGAATCACAATTGCACCACTTGGTGGGATCGTGGCACTTACCCAGGATTCCACACTCGCACTTACGAGACCCTGGGAGAGCGCCGGCCCAGTAGTCCATAGGTTGGTTGTGGCGGGAAATCCACCAGGAGAAGGGACGGAAGTTTCCAGCCTCAGCTGTAACAGGGAAAGGGAATTGTTAATATAGATTAAATCTAGGAAAAGAGCCGTCTCCACTTACAAGGCGAGTTGAATAGGCGAGAAGAGCGGCACGAATAGCTCAGACGCTGCCAGCAGCTATGAGAGCGGTTCAGCAGAGCTTCGATTTGCAGTTGATTGGCATCGTACATGATGGACTGTTCGAAGGAGCCAGGCTCCTGGAAGCCATCCACAGTGGTGGTGTGCTCCTGGCTATGGCTAAGAGTTGTGATAACACGGCCATCCGCTAATGAAGAAAGGGAATAACGAAATGCCATCAATCAATTTCAGAATTTGCAAGGCAACAGCTTGATATTTTGATCGATTAACTTCTTAAACTTAATTTTTGGTATTCAATATTTAAAGCAAAAGGATAAAACATAAACATATAAGAGACATCTACTTACAATAAAATTCGCAGGTAACTGGGAAAGGCTCTAGGGGGCCACTGCCATCCACATCGAGATTTAGGTTGACACGCTGCTGCACATGCTGGACATTCTTGAGCGCCTGGCAGGATAAAGGATTGTTGGCTAAAGGAAAGAATTATTAAATAAACAAAACTATTATTTTATAAACTATAATAAAGGACACTCACAAGTATGGCAAACAGCTCCGGCATATCCCGTGTGCGCACAGTCGCAGAAGAACTCCATTGAGTTCTGGTGACACACGCCTTTGTGCTGGCAGGGATTCGGGTTGCAGCGATCGATCATCTGGCACGCATCCACCACGACCTCGTCACCGCAGCAAACCTCCTCGCCCTTCACCCAGTCCTGGGGTAGCTTGTAATTGCCATCCACCGAAATCAGTCGCATGCAGCCCACAAAACCAATTTTGTCCTTGCCCCCGGCTATGTAATACTGAGCTCCCGTGGCAATTTGCAGGTTCTTGGTCGTGGTCATCGGACGCTGGTCAATGTTCAGAATCAAACGATTCCGCTCGATGGAGATCACAAACGAATGCCACTTGCCGTCATTGAACTGCTCGTCGTAATTGTCCAGAATGATACGCGGTCTGTCCTTGGCCTTCAAGTCAATCTTGACTTTGCCAAACTCCAGGAAAACCTTAATATAGCCGCCGGAATAGAAGTCGTGGTGCAACATCACACCCGTCTCCTCGTAGGTTCGGAAGTAGAAGGAAACATTCAGTCGCTGGGAGTTCTCGTAGCCCTTGAGGCGAACGAACGATCCGCGAGTGGTAAAGGTCACCGGATAAATGGGAGGCGATGGACACGCGTAGATGGTGTTCACTTTCTGGAACAGATAGGCCTCTCCCAACTCGTAGCTGTCCTTCATGCCACGAATAAAGTTTGTGGAATTAAAGTAGATATTCTCCAGGCAGCCGGAGAAATTCTGCTGGACAATCAAACCCTCTTGCACGTTGGGCACACCGCCCAGGTACAGCTCCCGGTTGAGATTCAATCGACTAAACTCTCCATTGATGCGTCCCCTCACGATGACACGATCCACAGAGAAGATGATATCACGTTGATTTCTCGAAATCACTACATCGTGCCACACATTGTCATCCAACAGACTGCCCACCGATAGGGAAGTCATTACGCCGGATCCCAGATCGAGATTTAGCACCATCTTGTTGTCCTTCAGCTGTAGCGCATAGTAATCTCCCTGAGTGCCGCGCGAGTACATCATCACTCCGTTGGCAAAGGCGGTCTTGAAGCGGAAACGGATCGATTCCTTGGTGGAGGCAATGGGCTCCCTCCTCAGATCGTAGCGCACCAGCCCCGTGCCATTGAAGTACAGGTTCTCAGAGACTGCAAGTAATATTTTTAAGAGTTGAGTAATAATACCTATTTAATTTATAATAACGACTTACTGTAATCGCAACCGTAGAGTTCAACTCGCATAGAAATGCGATCATGCCACCTGGTGGGATTGATCCTCACCCACTGGGCGATAATGGGCACCTCAAAAACGTTGTAGTGAATGGAATTGCCATCGGAGTTGCCCTTGAACATCTGTGAGGGGCAGCAATATTTACTTTTAGTTACAATTTTAAGCTTAGTGAAAGTGCAAGGTGTGTTTTTAAAGCATTAATCCTGCTCCACCTATTCTAATCTCTAAACCAGTTTTAGTAGTTCAGTCTTAAACTAGGTTTTAGTCACCGTACCTGCGGCTCGCTTGTGGGATTCACGTACGAGCGCCAGAATTCGCCATCGTCCGAATATTGGACAATGTACTCCGTCACGAATTCATCCGTGTGCATGCGTCCCATGGTGGCTATCTTGCGCACCATGCGCGGATCCCCCAGGTCGAGTGTTAGAAAATGGTTATATGTATTTTCGACCGGTGTCCAAGCAGCGTTACCTGCACAAGGTGCATTTACCAATCTAGTTAGTCACAGTATCAGAGTGTAGAGAATGGGTAGGGAAGTGAGCTACGAAACTATTTAGAAACTAAACATATAACAGATGCATGCAGGATGCAATTAGGTAAGGAAATCATAAAAAATTAAGCACAAAAGCAAGCAAAACTAATAATGGATTGTGATTATGATAATCCGCTTTTGAGGATGAAGGACTTTTCCAGCCACCAACGTTCACACAAAGAAACTATAACTTTCTTTCTTATATTATTGATATTAATTTGACTTCTTAATATCACCATCACCAAGAATATTAACATAATTATTTTCTAATTAAATATGCAGAATATTATTTGCTGAGTTGAGTTACTTTTTAAATTGTTAATGCCTGAAAATGTATTTCTTGACAATGTTCAAAATAATTTCGGTGTTCTTTTATTTTTTCTTATTCAAAAATAGTTTGTAATTAGTAAAAAACTAATTACGCAGCATAGAATAAATTCTTGATTCTTTTATATAGACGTAACACTGAAATGAAACATTTTTTGTTCCTGTGCAAAAACCAACCACCACCATAAGCATTGCATTCCAGTGTGAAGATTATGGGAGACATTCGCAATTGTATTCAGGATCGATTGTTTACCTTGACATTGCCGCCCGGCTCTTTATAGTCGGCGAACTCTAGATCGGTTATGCCGTAGCTAATGGTGTACTCGGTGACGTATTCATTGCTATGGGGTCGTCCTTGCAGGGCGATGTGCGTCACGTTCCGCACCACGCCCAGGTCAATAATTAAACGCTGGTCGAAGTCCGAGTTCTTCGCCGACCACGATGTGCCAGCTGGAGTTCGTGAAGGGTAGTGGGATGAGGGGCAATAAAATAAAAATGATACACTTTAAACCAAAACAAAGGCAAAATAAAAATGTACTTAAACTAGAAAAGAAATGGGATCAGGGGCTGGAGCTCTTTAATTTGCAACAACCGAGGGCTTAAAATTACCAAATTTCGCCCGGAGGGTGTTTCCAATTAATAAACCATAATTTAGGGGCGATTGAGATTGCGATTGACAGCTGCAAGTGGTCGAAGTCCTTCAGACCGGGATTCAACCCCTGCCGAAAAAGGATTTCGTAATCCGAGGGGTAGAGTTGGTGTCAACACAAAATGGGAGAGCTCTCAAATGGTTGGGCATAAACAATCGCGGCCGTCTGCCTTTGTTTTAATTGCCGACCGCGCCAAATCCAGAGCAGGTGTGACAAAATAGTGTGAGAAAGTGGGTCTGGACTGCAGGGATTGCATACTGGCAACGGGAAGGGGAACGCGAACGCAGACTGTAACTGGAACCCCCCTCTCCAATTCCTTTTCTGCCGCATTAAAGTTTCCTTTGTCCTCCGTTGGCAACGTGCAATCAGCCAGTCTGCCATCGTTCCCATCGATAAAACTTTCGGGAATGCCAAAAATAATTCAAACAAACGAGCAGAGTCGTAGCTACCCTTACGGAGGGCCCATCCTGTTGGCGCATAAATTCGAAGCCGAAACAAGTCTGGCCCCTGTCTGAGACCCATTACGGGTTCCTAAATTTGGGTTTATGGCCTTTTAAGCATATTTCCGGGTACGTTTCGTCGAGTTTGTTTATCCTGTGCCAGGCAAACAAGCGGGTCCTGGGGGTGCGCAACGCGCAACATGACAACACGAGGATTACAAGTCATTCGATTTTTAGCAGAATTATTGGAATAGTAATATAAATGCGTGTTTATTCTACGGATAACAATTGTCTGATTTAGGATATCACTTAATTCGAGCTCTAAGGCACCATTTTCCCCTGCTCTAACTTCTCGCTAATTACAAAAAACGTTCCAAAGAATATAAAACTATGCTTTATATTTGTTATAAGGCGTCCTTGGCACTTCACAAGAAGTACATCTTATTATAAATGCAATATCATTCTTCCTCGACAAAATATACGTATGTATGCATATTTTACGATCGTTTGTGCGGCTTTACTAAAGCCTTTTGACAGTAGGCAACCACTTCTGCCAGCTCTGATTCCTGACTCTTCACCAGAAGTTCTTCAATTCCAAGGATCTTAAATCGGCCATGCTCCTGCGGCTGACAATTCCGAAATGCAATGGCCGCGCAGTACTCTTCCTGCAGCAAGTGTTCCTCAAAATGCCAGTTATCCATTGGCTTGTCGTCACACCGCAGCGTGGTGCCAATAAGGGGGGATACCTCCTCACCCAGGTTATGGGTAGTATCCACGGAGAAGCTTATCTTTTGCAGGTCCACAGTAATGCCCACTCCCAGCTCCTTGACGTATGCCTCTTTCAGACACCAGTGCCGCATAAAAGCCTTCAGTTGAGCCCTCTCGTTGTGCTGGGGCCTTCCAATATAGCTCCATTCGTGTTCCGAAAACTTGCTCCGCATCAGCCGAAAGAAGTCCGGCAGGGACTTGCCGCCGCCGTACTCGATCTTCATGACATCCGTGCCAATGCCAAAGTCTAGATCTTGAGTTTCGCCAGTAATACCGGCCAGCAGAACCATGTTTCCCTGGTGAGAGACATTGAAGCTAAGCGGCGCAGCCTCGCTATGGTCCGGTTTCACCCAGTAAGGCTTGCCCCTCACATCCCGGGCAAATTGCACTTGGTGGTGTGCCAAACCGGTGCATGTGCTCACATATTTCCGCATCAATAGGCGACCAATAAGCGAGGACAGAAAGTCGTCGATGAAGTGGAACTTCATGAGGCGCACGCGTTCCTCCGGCTGAACGAGAGCCACCGCCTGGCTCAGTTGGGGCAGTGTGGGTGACCAGCTGGCCAGGTCAAAGGCCCAGCGGGTGCAGATGTGCCTGCTCATCTTTGTGCGAATAAAAACTATCTAATTGCCGTAACACTCATTGTTTTCGGGGCGTTTTCGCTGGGTAAAGTTATTGCTAATTCGCTGCTTCTTCTTAGCAGTATGGCCGCAAGTGGAAAGGGTAAAAATCTACTTCAACTAAATATACTGATAAAAATACTGTTTTAAAAAAAATCAACTATGTTCCAGCTTACAATTTCAATATTCAAACTACAAGGAATAAAACAATTTTAAAGGCTTTCTATCATATTTCATGATCTATATTTTAAATTATAAATTGCGAAAAATAAAAAGCTAATAGCTATAAATATTTAAATTGGGATCTTATGGAAGGGATTAATATATTTCCTATCAAACTGAAACGCAGCATTTAAAAACAATAATTGCTAACAACTGAAATATAATTTAGCAACTGAACTAAACAAAAACAATAACGAAATAAATAAATATTATAAAAAACAATATTACTCACCATTTAAACGTGCCTTCTCCGGTCCTCGTTCTGACAGAGATGATGTGGCGGTGAGCACTGCTCTTTCCAGGAGCGGCTGGTTGCACTCATAGTCGGAGAAATAATCTGTGAAGGCGTCTGAAAGAAGACAAAACCGATCTATAAATATCCAGGCTTCCATGACCCATATAAAATTGAATAGTGCTGGGGAAAAGTGAACGCAACTGTCACTGGCATAATTAAAATTGAGATATGAAGAGTCTGTTTGGATGGCGGCCAATAATTTTAAGTACTTCTCCCGGGTCATAATCGTTCCAGTGGCCGCTTTTTATTGAGGCCATAAATAAAGCCACATCAATAAGTAATACGTAAACAAAATTAGTCCAGTCTGAAGGATAAATATTCGCTTTATTCTCGGAAGAATGAGAAATTGTTTGAATGAATAAGTTTTATTTTGGGAAATATCTTCTACCTAATATAGGGATATATAAATTCGAATGTTGTCCCTAAATTGGATGATATTTTTTTTATTTTCATCGACTTATAGAAGTTTCACTGTGCAAGATACTGCAGAGATTCTTGTCGCTTATTTGCACCATAATATTTGCTGGTGACGAGAGTCTTTTGGCCCCCAGGATCCGTGACAGAATGAGGGCGGAAGTGGGAGGCAGGTCGTGTCGGAAATCCAGACAATTGCCCCTGTCTGTTGCAACCCCCAAGATGTGCTCTACAATGGGTGCAGCAGGAGCTCCTAGGCGAACACACTGCCACTTTCCGGACACGGCTGTGGGGAAAACAACCCTTGCGAGGTCATCCGGAGTTCGTGCGCACTTTAAGCTGACTTTGAGCCATTTGGGGAAGTGGGAAAATCAACCTGATAAGCCCGGCAAGAAACAGAGCGAAACACGCACGACAATCTCATGGCAAATAATCAATATGGGAGCAGCAGCAAGTTTGAACTACTTTTTCCCTACATAATTGCCCAATAAATGGTGCTGAATAAAATTGAAAATCTGGCTAATGTTCTTCATGAAACAAATATGACGGGCCTCGAAAGGCCATTTCCGCCGATCTGGGGGAAACTCTAGGTGCGAATGATGCCATTCTCGGGCCAATAAGTACAGAAATAAATTATCAAAGTGGGATATATGTCTGCTGTCTACTCTTGCCGCTCCAGGGCGTGAAAGTGGCGAATTAATTCTGGGCAATTGTTTATTTTTAGTCATAAAAATGTTTGCATATTATCGCTGGATTGTTTGTTTTCAGGGTAAAGCCAAAATAGTTTCAGTTCGTTGACATATGGATGAGATAGAATGCAAAATCCGAATGCTTTCCAATGAAAATATTATATAAAAGGTTACTCGGACGGTGCTTTTTCCTGAATATTATCTAATGCAGTTTCCAAATTCTTTTTTGGAATGCAAATTAGCTAGGCAAAGGGTTAAGTAACGGCAAAACAAGGAGCTTAACTCTGTTGACATATGGAAAGATGATAGGACACGTGCTCCAGCAGCATCATAAATCAGCAGATGCCTTTTCCGCCGCATGCGCAGACGAAGTGCCGCATAATTACAGATTGCAGGGATGCGGCCGGCAAATGCTTGAAGCTTGGCGACATTATTCCCTTGAGTTACGCCATAAAAAAACAGAAACAATTAAAGAACAAGTACAGCTCAAAAAGGAGCGAGAAGAAAACGGGCGTTGTTAGTTGTCGTTTTTGTTTTGCCACCGCTGTTCGTAAGCAACGGTTGGATCGCTCTCGCCCCCTCTCTTTCTGGCGGCCTCTCGCGATCGCAAAGAGCGAGTTCAAAAGCGAAGCACGGTGCAAGAGGGAATGGAGGAGCGAGTCTTCAGCTTTGGGGAACACGCCCAAACTCTGGCTTACAAACAATCCATGTTTTATGTCACATATTCTCTATCAAATCTTACGAAAATCTGCAGAATATTTGGGTTTCAAGTTGTATTTACCTGCTTGCACGGATCTTATGCCATTATTGGCCAGCAATAGGAGGCAAAGTAATCCAAACTGAAGCGAAGCCAATGCTGTTTTCGAACTGCTCCTGGGAGGCCTCATCTTGCAGGCTTTATATCGAAAACTTCCGGGGAATCGATTTATAAACACATTTATATCCGCTTTCCGGAAAATGCTTCACAAAACTGCCGCTGGCAAATTCACTTTTCGGGCTGGAAAATTGCCGTAAAAAGTTGACGATTTATGGCAACGCGTCCAAGCTGTTGGCTTCGAGTTCTTATATTTCCCGTTCCGCGTTTGATATTATCCGGGCTTCACTGTTTTAGCTAAAATGCCCCTGTTGCACCACGTTTCCGCCAGCTCACGCCCACTTCGGAAGAGCTTCGTTTGAATTAACAAAAATAATTAACGCGGATGACACACAACCACGTCTCGTCCGTCTCGCTGTCAGTGTGTCGTCGCTTGAATGTTGAAAATAGACAAAAATTTAACTATCGTAAGAAATTAATCGTAAAAAATTAACAATCGAGTAGCTTCAAAATAATCCAGGAAATTTAAATTAGTTATTAATGGTTGGTAATTATTTTTGAGAAATGTTTGATTGTACAATGCAATGAAAAGGGTTCTAAGACAAAGTCACTGGCAATTTTCATATATTTATGGGTAAAACTACCACGAAAATATATAAACGTTGCATAAAATATCGATTCATCGATTTATTCATGTATTTTTCACATCCCTAGCTCTCTTTTCGCCAAAAATTTGTTGGCGTGTTGTCAGATTCTTCAGGATTTGGATTGCCTTTTCGGTTTGTGTACACCAGGAGAAGATAAAACAGCGACAATGTACGGCGGAGACGAATACCCACCCAATTCGGTAAGTGCAGGGATCCGGGATCCCGGTAGGCCCGAGTTGGTGCCGCGCCGACAACATAACCCAACTTTTCCGCACCAAGCAAATGTAAATTATAAAAACTCATCGAATTTGCCGGATTTCAGGACTATTACGATGACTTCGCGCACACCGGAGACCCGCAGCTGGACATGGAGTACGAGCGCAACTACTACGCCAGCCGGATGCCGGACAATGTCAAGTACTTCCTCATCAACTTCTGCCAGGCGATCAAGGAGGGCAATCTCTATGACATCCAGAACATGTACGAGAACACGTTCCCGCAGATCAGCGACCACCACTTTGATAAGACCGCCTGGCCGGAGGAGCAGGAGGTGGCCGCCATCGTGGACAACGACAAGGTCTTCCTGATCCTGTACAAGGAGCTGTACTACCGTCACATCCACGCCCGCATCCAGGGCGGCCCCAAGCTGGAGCAGCGCATCAACTCGTTCTTCAACTACTGCGACTTCTTCAACCTTATCATCTCGGCCCAGAACCCGGTGATGCTGGAGCTGCCCGACATCTGGCTGTGGGAGCTTGTCGATGAGTTCGTGTACCAGTTTCAGAACTTTGCGCAATATCGGTGAGTAGTCCATCTTGTTTACTGTGAATTTCGCTGAATGTGGACTGTTTGCAGTGCGCGTCTTACGGACAAAACTGAGGATGAGATTCAGCAGCTGTGCGTAAACCACAGCAACGTATGGAGCATTCTCTGCATCCTCAACGTGCTGCACTCCCTGGTGGACATTTCGAACATCAAGAAGCAGCTGGAGGCCATCTCCCAGGGCGTGGATCCCCAAACCGTGGCCGGGGACTTCGGCAAGCTCTCCTTCTACAAAATGCTGGGCTACTTCTCCCTTGTTGGCCTGCTCCGCGTCCACTCGCTGCTGGGAGACTACTACCAGGCCATCAAGGTTCTGGAGCCCATCGAGATCCACAAGAAGTCCGCCTACTCGCACATCCCCGCCTGCCAGATCTCCACGTCCTACTACGTCGGTTTCGCCTACATGATGATGCGCCGCTATGCCGACGCCATCCGCACCTTCTCTGACATCTTGCTGTACATCCAGCGCACCAAGCAGCTGTACAGCACGCGCTCGTACCAAAACGACCAGATCAACAAGCAGGCTGAACAGATGTATCACTTGCTGGCCATCTGCCTGGTGCTGCACCCCCAGTGCATCGACGAGTCCATCCAGCAGGTTCTGCGCGAGAAGAACTATCACGACGCCATGTTCAAGATGCAGTGCGGCGATTTGGATGTCTTCAAATCGTTCTTTGGCTTTGCCTGTCCCCGATTCGTGAGTCCCTGTCCCCCGGCCGCCGATGCACCCATGGAGGACTACGTGAAGGACCCGATGGAGCACCAATTGATGGTGTTCATGGACGAAGTGCGCCAACAGAAGGATTTGCCCACGACGCGATCATATCTGAAGCTATACACCACCCTGCCACTGGCAAAACTGGCTTCCTTCATCGATCCCAATGCCAGCGAAGATGACGTGTCGAAGCTGCTGATCCGCCTGCTCTGCTTTAAGCACAAAATGCGCAACCTGGTGTGGAGTAAGGGACCAAGTGGCCTGGAGGGCACCTTCAAGTCGGGCTCTGAGGTGCGTTGTTATGCATACTGTTAAAGAAACGTAGCTAATTCAGTTTTTCTCTCCTACAGCTGGACTTCTACATTGACGACGACATGATCCACATAGCCGACACCAAGGTATCGCATCGTTATGGCGACTTCTTTGTGCGTAAAATCCTCAAGTTCAACGAACTGAACCGCAAGCTGAAGAACATCAACATTTAAGCCATTTAAGTCGACTACTTGTGACCCGTAATGTTATATTTAATATTCCAAACTGGACCGATTTGTGTTGATATCAATAATAAAATCGCTTGCGATTATCCGCAAGTTGGGTCCCCAAAAATGTTATTCATTTTTATTTTGGAATAAGATTATTGGGAATTACGTTGTTTTTATTTAAAACAAGAAAATATTTTTCAATTGCAATTAATTATGTTTTTATTTATGGTTTTCCTAGTATTAGTTTGTTAAAATCCTGCAAAAATATTTTACGGTTCTTGAGAGCATCTAATAGATTAGTTTAGTAACTAAACTTTTATGATTTTGATGCACACATACATACAGCTTACATATACAGTATACATATGTGTTAGTGGGTTTTGTGCTGTATGTATGTGTGCACTAATGCGAACGCAATAAACAAAACCTAATAGAGCGAGCAAATACATCGCTCTGTCTCTCTCTCTCCCCTCGCCGACAAGCCGTAGTTCAAAATTTGTCCGCTTGGTGGCTTTTTCGGTCTGACGACCCTTTCAAACCATCTTTTAAAATACGTTTTAACACAGGAAGGACTCATATTCGGTCCCATAAACCCTATATATTCTGAATCAGAATTAATTGGAGAATCAATCTAGCCAAGTTTTGAACCTTTAATTGGAAAATTGTAGATTTGAAAAATCATAATTAGGCGAAAAATATGTAACTTTCAAATCGGAAAGCATTTTTATGTTTGTTTCTGATTTCTTAGCCATGTTCTAAACAAAAATTTGTTTTTGGAATTTTTTCTAAGTTGTTACGAATTAAAAAAAAAAATGTTAACCTTGAATTTCATTTGCATGTTTATTAAGAGGGAAAAAACCAACACCCTAATGCATTCAGAATTAAATTTCGTTTATTTTTGACCAAAATATAAATTTTCAAATTCGGAATTTGCCATTTATAATTTCCAAACCTACCTAGATGGATTCTCCCATTATTTCCAGTATTTCGGTTTTAATTCTTTGATTAAATTTGCAATCTGCAAGGGTATATAAAATTCTTGATTATTTTTAAACTCTGTAAGCAGTTTAATTCAAATAAAAAAAAATTAACCCTTAAAAAATTAAAATCTCATTATTAATTTATTTTAAAATATGGATAAACAAGATTAATTACTAACTTCAGCCTTCCAAAGTTAGTGGCTATTCTTACTTATTCATATTTTAAAATAATTTAAGAATTTAACAAATGGTTTACCCAACCAACAAAGTTTATAAGAATATAACCAAATTCGTGTTTTAACATTTGACTTTATTTTTAACAATACCGTTATTATATAAAAATTGTTTTTTTTTTTAAATTACTATAAGGAAATTCAAAATTCTACATATACGATTTTCGAGTTCGCCGCAACTCCACTTACATACGTGCGGGAGGTGCATTCAGCAACGCAACCAAGATTCGTTCGTTCCGGTTATGGGGAATGTGCGTTTATTGCATAATACATAATAATAAAATCTCGTTTCGAATTTCTCTTCTGCTCGATGCTGGACAGACGAACACGAGCAAATGTCTTTGGTAAATCAATCGTACTAAGCGCTCACACAGTGGGAGCTAAATAATTGTGATCCGGGGGCGAGTTGGCGTGGAGTTGCGGAAACAAGCAGTTCTCACACTTACAAACAGGTTAAAATTCAACTTAGGAGTACAGTACACTTTATACACGAAACTGCTTTCAGTTGCTCTAGTTTCCGTTGCCGTTTTGTGTGCTCTTTTTTCGCTAACCATTGGTTTACTTAGGACTAACATTAAAATCAAACAATTTACAATTACGGACTTGTTTGTGGGGGGCGGTGGCCAGTCGCTAGTCGACGGACACCGTGCGCTGATTGACGTCGATCAAGTAGATGTCCTTGTGGTTCTGCAGCACGAAGTCGACGAACGCGTTGATGGGGGCGATCTCCTCCAGGGAGGTGCTGGTGCTGCGCGACCACAGGAAATTGGGGCCAAAGACGATGGCCAGGTTGGAGGAGGTCATCTTGTTGAGGTCCTCGCAGTCCATCACGCGCACCAGGAACTCGACGATGTATTTGAACAGTTCATAGTTCTCCTCGGGCAGTTTTTCGCGTATCAGTTGGGTGACATTCCGCGAACGCTCCTCCTTGGGCCAGTCCAGGAACCTGGTTACATCCTCATAAAGCTCAAACGTGAGCAGCGGCTCGGTGAGGTCACGTAGGAAACTCTTCAGCAGCCCGGCGATCACGTGGACATTCACGCTCTTCAAATCCACATCCTCGCCGCGGTTGACGCGCTCCTTCAGCGCCATGATCTCAGAGTGATTGCCCGATCTCCGGAATATGCCCTCGGTATCTATCACGCCCGTGATTGACAGCGAGTCCACGCACTTGCGCACGATCGGAGGAATAGAGTTCAGGCAGGGACTGTTCATCACGATGAACTTCAGGGGCACCCCGAATTGATGCGTCGTCGCCATTTTGTGCTGCTGCTGCCGGGATGCATTTATGCTGCTACTGCTGGGTGGCGGCGTTGAGGGCTTCCGGCTGGGGTTCAGTTTGTCGTCCAGGTCGCAGATGTTGTCCGGCAACTTCAGCTTGTTCAGGCCGAGCGCCTGGCGCAGCTCGTCCAGGCTAGAGATGTAGACTAGCTTCTTGCGGAACTTGTCGCTGATAAAGGGGCTGAAGAAGTTCCAAATGACCCGTATGAACCACGTCGGATGCACCACATACAGAGTCTTCAGATTCTTGCGGAAGTTGCGGTCAAGCTCCTTGTACGAGTTCCACAGGAACTGCGCCGACGGTTTGTTATCCTCCTTGAGGCCTTGATGGAAATACACGAGTATGTAATCGTTTTCCACAAACGGCTCAATCTCTTTAATGATTTCCCTGTAGAAAAAGACAATGTAATAATTAAGATAACAACAAAATGAAATCAAAGTACACCCTTACCGAACGAAGGCCTCAAGCTGCGATTTCTCGGGAAAGCGTGACGCATAAATAGCAAAAATGTGACGACCCTGCTTGTCAGTGCCGAGGAAATCGCATTTGTTTTTGGGCGTCTGAAAAGTCTCGGACTGATCCCTGAGTTGGTCCTCGAAATCGTCCTCCAAAGGATTCACATCCTCATCGGGCTCTAGTTCTGGATCTACACGAAGTAAGAGAGTTAATGCATTGACAAGGAGGAAATAATTTTCTTACTCACCATCCGCCAGTACAAAGTCACCGACCATAACATCTTCTGGGGATGAATCAAAGAATCTATTAGTGGATCGGCTTTCCGGTTTTTGTTCTGTGACTCCCCCGGTTAAGAGGGATATTCTACTTACTTTCTAGTGGTGAGGGAGCCAGCAGCTCCGTATCGTCGAACTCTAGCTTCGGCTCAAAGTCGTGCAGATCGGAAAGACTCGGCTGGGGCTCGTCCGAGTTGTCGACGATCGGATTGATGGCGGGACCTTGGGGTGCGAGAGGTAAGGCATTTGTGAATCTCGTAAGTTTTCCTGGGGTGGACTGGTATTCCAAAAACGTAATCTTACAAGTAATGCTTTCACTTAAGTATTTTGACGGCCTGAGGCAACAAGTTTAGTTCGGATTGAGTTTGAGTAAGTGAATAGACATGAATCAGAGAAATTTAATTTGATGAGTACATTGGCATCTGATTTGATAGATAATCAACAATCTTACTGTTTCGCTATTATTATTGGCAGACAATTACTGAACGGAACAGAACAGAACAGAGACAATTTGGGGATTGGGGAGCTCTAAGCTAGGTCTAGGGATAACGATCACACAAACGCACAAACGCAACCTCGTAACAAACATTGGCAACAACACAGCTAGCGAAAAGTAGTAACTTAGGAACCACAAAAAACCAAGCAAACATGTCGGATAGTTAATATATTTATGCAAGATATGTATATGTATGTACAGAGAGACTGTGAGCAGCCCATATAGGCTGGGTTTTACAGTTTGAAATGGGGTTAGTAGCACAACTTGATACCAAAAACAAAGAGGTTGGATTACGGGGCGGTTAAGGGGGGTAAGGCAAGAGGCAAGGCGGGGGCGGGGCACAAAAATTAGTTTTTAATCGCTGGCTATTACTGTTAGTTCTCCAACGGGGGGCACAGCTCTCCCCCTCAAAAAAAAAAAAGCTACAATACGGTAATGAAAACAAAACAAAGCGTCGCAGCCAAATGACTCCCAAAACTTAAGACACAGATTGGTGGGGGGAAACCAGTCTAAAGGTGAACTTGCCTAAGGTGGATCAGGTCTAATTTTACAAAAAATATACAATTTAGGTATGACTTATTTTTGAAAATGAATTTTAAAATGTTCGAGCTCTATTCAGTTCAAAGAAACTTAATTTATGCTTAGTATTTCTGTTTCCTTTAAATTTATTTATTTGTTATATTAGTAGCTATATTAAGAAAAGTTCACCTGTCTTTGTTTTGGGAATTCTTTAGCGGCGACCAATAAGGCAATTCGCTTGCAATGGCGCTCAAAATGCTAAGCAGTTACGAAACCAAAGATCAAAACTAGGTATTCGAATTGAGAAGCATGACTTTGGGCCAAGCGGCCGGCGGACTTACCTGGTAATCTCGGTGTGAAACGCGAATGGGAGTCCATTGCGGGTGTGTTGGGTGTTGTGGGGTGGCGGTTGGGTGGGTAAGTGTTCGGTCGGGTGCTATCCGTATCCGTTCGATGTGATTGGAATTCTCGCGTTGACGCAGGACGTGGCTCAGTCGATTATATTGGCATGTGGAATATATACTGCCGCTGAAATGCGAGAATAAATTAGCCATAAGCAGCGATGCCAGTACTCTATCGATGACGTCACAGCCGACAAGCTAGTTTTCTTGACTGTGTTGGAGTGGCACTGGTACTGGCACTGAATACTGGCTGATTCACAGCCGTGCATACGAACGGAACGGATTTGGCCAAAGTTTAACTTGGCCCTGGAAGGCGCCCACCTTGCGTGGTACACATACAGTGGAGGCGCTACAAATGGGCATGGCAGCGCTGGCGAGACAAATGAGTTGTATTCATGATAGATAACAACACCAAATGAAACAAGCTGACTGCTTATCGCAACACCAAGAGTACAACAAATTTCTTTAACTAAGTGATTGCCATTTGTGGTAAAATTCCATAAATTTGATTTCACTAAATACTTTTATGAAAAATATCCTAAATTCTACTTCTTTGTTCCTCTTTCTTTAAAGTTTTATGGAATTGTATTATTATTTCTTTCTTTAATTCTGAAACTACGAATCCTTTTTGCCACCACTGTTAAGTGTGGCGTACTGCTCCTTTCTCCAATCACTGTAAAAGGGAGTAGGCTGCTCCTTTGTCCCGCCACTGTAGGTACATACACACACAGGAGTAAAATTGCACAAGCTCCTTGCAGGAAAATTGCTAACAATAGCACGTACACAGTATAAAGGCAATTATTTGCAAACAAACTGCGCATTTGTGTTTTGCCACCACTTAATTGTATTTACTTTTTTTGCTCAATGAGCTTTTATCAGCAAACTGGGCGGTTTCTGCCTCAAAAAATCAGCCCAGATTCTTTGATTCACACTTCCTTCATAGCATCTGCCGATGTTTCACATATTCCTGGAGTTTGTACTGTTTTTATGAGTCAGAATGCGCCAAGAAAGTACCTTTTATCAGTAAAAAAAAGTTTTCGTTAATTTTACTTCCAGACGTTGTTTTTGTGGTTAAATAGTGATGATCAACGTCTGACGATTTATCGATACTCATATCGATACTCATAGCAATTTTCCAGCACCACCGCCAAGCTTTGAAAGAATCTCACAACGATATTTTAAATAATATTGAAAGAGATATTAAATTTGTACCTTGCAAAATATTTCATTTCTGAAATATTGAAAATAGGTAAATCTTATTATATTTACTCACATAATTTTAAATTCTACATATTGCGTATGGAAGTTTTTGTGTATCTGCGATTACTGCTCGTGTTTTTACAGCACCCGATATCGATACATCGCGGCCCAGCAACTCACATCTTCGACGAGACCAGCTGCAAATCGTGAATTAAAAATCAAAATAGATTAAAATGGTCGGTTGGAGCCGTTTGCTGACGCCGGCGGCCAAGTTCGCGAACTTCCGGGCAGTCCTGCAGACTCCCGCCTGCCGGAATGGTGAGTCCTGCACGCTGCGACCGCGGTAAACACATTCCACATTACGCAACCAACTACTCTGGATTTCTAGCCCTGCAACAACAGCTGCGCAGGATGGGAGGCGATCATGGACACCACCACATGACCATCAAGCCGTCGCGCTTCCAGTGGGACAAGTTCAAGGATCTGATGCACTTTTACGTAATGCTTGGTCTGATCCCGGTCACTGGACTGGTTCTCTACGCAAACATCTTCGTGGGCCCGGCGCAGCTGGCGGAGATCCCAGAGGGCTATGAGCCCAAACACTGGGAGTACGAGAAGGTATGGCCCGCCGTTCTGTCTACGGGCTATGTTGATAAACGAATATCAATCTAATAATTAAATATATTCGCTCTCCATTCCAGCACCCAATCTCCCGTTTCATTTCCCGCTACTTGTTGAACTCGGAGCAGCAGAACTACGAGAAATCCTTGCACTACTTGTTTGAGGAGAACGAGAAGGCGCAGATCCGGTAGGTCTTAAGAAAAGCCCTAAAATCGGTTCGTTTTTATAATATCTTCATGATTATCCTTTTAGCCTTCTGGAGGAGCAGGTGCGCCGCAAGATGTCCGAGCGCAATGATTACCAGGCCTACTACTACCGACCCTCGGTGGCCAAGTACCATAGGGTATCCAAAGAGGCTGCCGACGAGCTGGAGGCTCTGCGTGGAGACTAAACCCCTTGTAATATTCATTTAAATACAATTGTTAGGCCCCGTTTTGGGGGAAATAAAGTGTGAAATCGAGTTCGCAACATCAGCTTATTCACATTAATTAAAATACACAATAAATACTTAAGACTTAGCCAAATCAAGTGCATATCGATTTAGCCCCACGCCTGATTCTTGCAGTAGTAGAGCACCAGCTTGCCGTTGGTCCCGTGGCACTCGTACAGGTTCTTGATTATCTGATCTGGGGCGGGAGCAAATGTCTGGTTAACGTAGAGGAACTGAAGTATAAAGATTTTTGATGAGATAGAATTTATGGAAGGGTTTGTAAGGGGTACTTGCAATTTGCTCGTTGGCATCCAGTTTAAGGAATTTGTGGATGAACTTTTGGATCCAGCTGACGGTTTTATTAGGATCCACTGTCCATGTGCGCTTCTTGATGATAGGGACATTTCCCGTTGCGTTCAGGAGGACACAAACTGAGATAACAAATCATACAAAAAATGATAACACCTTTGTGATAGGAAAAAGGTGGGGATATCTTACTCTTGGACGAGTCCTTTTCGGCGGGTGTGGAGGATGAGGTGCTCAAGGCCCCTTGTGGTTCAGGTGTCTCTGCCATCTAATCGGAATGTTGCTAATTGCTTATGTTTTACGAAATTTACAAAACTTGCAAAAATTGTAAATATAAAACGTTAGGTGTGACAAATGGTTGATGATAAAATCGATAGATTACACGACTATAAAAATATATTTTTTTAAATTAATTATTAACTTTAGTATGCATTGAGATTAAATTGATTGATTAAAATAATTTAAAATTCTCACATTTATTTAAATAGTTTGTGCATAATAGGTTAATGTTTTTTATTTATGTTAAAGTCGCGTCGTGTCTTAAAAATCACGGTTTGTGTTCGCACATCTCTAGCGACTGCAGCAGCTCTGTTAGCCGTAAACACGTGTGAAAGGTTTATAAAGAAATCCGGGAAAATAAACAAATAAAGTAAAATGAATAATAATCTATTCGACGGGTCGGACGATGAAGGAGACGATCTGCAGCTGACCACCAATCAGGACTATGCCAAGACCTACAACCATCTGCGCAAAAAGGAGCTGCTCCAAAAATGTAAAGCGGGAGGATTGCAACAGTTGCACAATTTCTGATTTCTAAATTTTACTTTTTTTTCAGACAAAGATCGCGGCCTGGACGTTTCGGAATCCGAATTCGACAGCGACAGCGAGTCATCCGAGGAGGATGAGGTGGACCCCAAGTTTGACCAGGACTTCTTCAAGACGCTTTCATCCCTAAAAAGCAAAGACCCGCGAATTTATGACAAGGAAACGCGATTCTTCAACGAATCCTCCAGCGATGAGGACGACAAGGAGGGGGAGTCTTCTCCCAAAAAGAAGAAGAAACCAAAGCCAGTTACCCTAAAGGATTATGAGCGGAAAGTAATCCTCGAGCACAATGGCAAGTTCGAGAGTTCGGATGACGATCAGCAGGAAAAGGAGGAAGAGGAATATGAGCGGGCACAGTCTCCCACGGCCGTCGAGGAGGAGCGTCGTCTGAAGGACGAGTTCCGAAATGTGATGAACCAAGAGGACGATGGGGAGGATGAGGAATTCGGCGGCATATTTAAGAAACGCAGCAAGACCAAGGAACAAACGGATGCCGAGGAGGCGGACTTTGCCAAGTGGCTGGCGGGCCAACAGGAGAACATTGAGGAAACGGACAAGAAGCAGCTGGAGCCACTTAAACAGTACTGGACAAGCAGCAAGCTGACGCAGGGCGAGAGCTTCCTCAGAGACTACATCCTCAACAAGGGCTATGCCAAAACAGATGAGTCCGCCATTCCCACCTACGATGAGATTGTGGGCGAAACCGCTCCCTTGTCCGAGGACGAGCAGGAGCTGGAGAAGCAGGCGGAGTTCGAGCACAAGTACAATTTCCGCTTCGAGGAACCTGATGCGGAGTTCATCAAGCGCTATCCCCGCACTGTGGAGCAGTCCGTTCGACGGACGGACGACAAGAGGAAGGAGAAACGTAAAGAGATGAAAGAGCGCAAGGAGCAGGAGAAGCAGCAGAAGATGAAGGAACTAGAATTGATCAAGGATATGAAGCGCAAGGAGATCGAGGAAAAGATACGTAAACTGAAAGCTGTCACCGGCAATGATGAACTCGGTTTTCGGGACGACGAACTGGAAGAAGACTTCGATCCGGCGGCCCACGATCGACGCATGCAGGAGCTCTTTGACGACGAATACTACAACGTGGACGAGGGCGAGGAGAAGCCGGAGTGCCCCTCGGATATCGATGAGTTGGTGCTAGAGGATTGGGATAACTACGATCCCAGCCAGCACAAGGACGCAGACGATGAGGATTATCAAGGGCACTGCGAGGACGATGACTTCAACATGGACTGTGACTACGACGCCTCCACGGCCAAGCAGCAACTCCAGCAAGAGCTCATCGAGAACCAACGCGGTCGCAAGGGCCGTAAAGGCAGGCGGAATCGCTTCATGGAAATGATTCAGGCCGATAAGCCGGCCTTCAATCCGGAGGATGAGAAGACCTACGGCGAGTACATTGACGAATACTATCAATTGGACTGCGAGGACATCATCGGAGATCAGCCGTGCCGCTTCAAATACGTGGAGACCACGCCCAACGATTTTGGTCTGACGATAGAGGAGGTTGATAGCCACAAGCTAGGTTTTGGATAAATTTATTAATGGCTTAATGTATTGCAGATCTTGCTGGCCAAGAACAAGGAGCTTAACCAGTGGGCCAGTCTCAAGAAGGCTGTCCAAACGAGGCCGGAGCATGTCGAAAAAAAGGAGCAGCGTCTGTACAAGATGAAGGCCAAGAATGAGGACCTTAAGCGAAAGATTTTCAAGAGTCTTTATGGTGATGGGTAAGCTTTATCAATTTTTTATCGAAGTTAAACTAAAACCATAAATGATTTCAGTTCTGATGATGAAGATCAGCCAACAGAGGAGACTCCAAGTGCTCAGCCAGTTGCCGAAACGTCTGCTCCTGCTGAATCGTCTCAGATTCCAACTGAAGGCTTATCCAAATCGAAAAGAAAACGCTTGAAACGTAAAGCTGCTGCAGCAGCGGCAGCCACTTCTGCGCAGAACCCCACAGAGGCCCCCAAGGAGTCTAAGGAGGCCACTGAAAGCCAAGCGAAGGACGATGCTCCAGCTCCAAAAAAGAGCAAACCGGCTGAAAGTCCGCTAGCAAATAATCCTGCAAAGCAAACACAAAATAAAACTGATAAGAACAAGGCAAGCAAAAACAAAAAGGTACCCAAAACTATAGCAAATGGAACGGAAAATACAACGCAAAATAAATCTGTAAAGAAAACTGAAAACGCACCGCAAAAATCCGAAAAGGTAAATGGAAATAATCCATTTAACAAGCAACAAAATAGGCCAAACTCAAAACCAGGACAAGCGCCGTTTAATAACAAACAAGGAAACGGTAAACAAGGGGCCAATCCTTTCAAGAAATCGGACCACAAGCCCAGCGCACCTTTTCCAGCAAAGAAAACCAATAACTTCAAAGCGAAAAATAAAATGAACAAAAACTCGAGTGGCATAACCGACGATCGACTGAAGGCCTATGGAATAAATCCCCGGAAGTTCCACAAGCGGGAAAAGTACGGGAAGAAGGACAAGTGAAAGGAAAACCTGAATCTTAATTGTAACAATAGTAGTTTTTATATATATATATTTTTTTGGTTATACCCTATGTACATATTGATAACATTAAAAACCAGCACAGATACGAGCGAAATTGAAATTTAAAAAGCTATTCCGCGACAACTACGTCATCATCGATGGCATCTTCGCCCTCCTCCTCCTCCTCCTCCTCGGTGCTCTTCATGCGATCCAGCTGCAGACGGCGTTCCTGGATGCGCGTGCACTTGGGGCAAATCATATTCTTGCGGGTGAGGCAGACCCGGTGGAAGATGGAGTTGCATTGATCGCATTTGATGCAGCCGTCGTCAAAGGGGAAGATCACTTCGTTGTTGCTGCAGATCTCGCAGATGTACGCCTGGGCCAGGCACATGTGGCACGCTCGGATGTGCTCATCGAAGGCTTTGAATACAGTCTGCAGGAACTCTGTTAGCGCACCGTTGTCCACCTGAACCAAATCACCAAGCGAGTAGAACTCATTGGACTGTGCGAGGTGTCGTCGTCCGCCTAGGTGCTGGTCCACCAGTTTCTGATCGCTGGCGATCTTGCAGGCGGCCAGATAATGACGCATGTGCACCAGATTCTGGCGCAGTTTCTTCACCGCACACAGCTTCTCGACGAACACAAACAGCTTGGGATTGTCCTCCTCCAGCCGAATGAGCGGCTTGTTCAGGAACAGCCGAATCTCCTGGAGCGCCGTGCGAGAGACCAGTCGGGGCGAAAAGTCCCAGTTGTGGATGATGCGGGCTGGTATAAAGTTGCTGTCATTCCAATGGCAGTGGGGACAAAAGTACATGCCACTGTAGTCGCACAGACGCGGCTCTATCCAGGAGCTTTCTGTGGGGGAATTATTAATTAATTATTTTGAAAATTATCCTCCACAGGATTAGCACTCACTGAGGTTAAGCAGGGTTTCGCACTCGGCGCACTTGTATCCCTGGGCGGCAAGGCCAATCTCCGGACAGATCTCCGCTACGGGATACTGACGCTCCGAGACCAGGACATGGGCGCACACTCGCTTTACGCTGTCGATGCACTTTTGATGCACCAGGTAACCGCAATCACTGCACACGTACGATGCCTGCACCACGCTCCAAATGATGGCGGTGCAGTGATCGCAGTAATTCCTCCTGGCGGCAGCCTGCAGGCGACTTCGCTTGCCATGGTGTGGGTGATGCGGCACAAAATGATGTCCCACCACCGCCCGGATGGCGTTCATCACGACAATGTCCGAGGAGAGCGACTGCTGCTCCTGGGCCTCCTCCAGCTGTTGCAGGGAATAGCGCAGATCCACCAGGTGCCTGACCAGCCAGCGCCGCTCCTCGCTGAGCTCTTCGCTCAGCAAGACAAGATCCCGACAGTGGGCAATGGCTGCATTCAGATCCTGGATATTGGCGTCGCTGGTGAAGATCAGGCGCCACTGTTCGCGAACCAGCGAGGCGGGAATGGGGAGTCCCCGGTACTCGCCATGTGGGGCACCTTCCTCGGAGCCACCGCCATCGGATCCAGATCCTGATCCGCCAGAGAATGCGCTGCCAACTGTTGCTCCCGACAGGGCGGAGCTGTGCGAAAGCAGGGTGTTGGCGCTCTCGTTGAGGATGTGAGCCACGGCGCCGGGAATGCTGGTGATGCTGTCGCGCCAGCTCATTTTGTCTAGGTAAAAACCGGGGGCGGGCGGGGAATTTGCGAAAGAAAACAGAAAAACAAAGGACTTTTTATTTTTGTTTTTGTTTTCTTTTTTTTTTTTTAAGTTATCAACAGAGATTCTATCGATAATGTCATCGATTGTTGTTCAACTCTATCAAGCAGTATGTGTTTAAGTTCAAATAACCCGTTTCAAGCAGCGTCAAGCAGTTCGAGGAGAACATATCGTTGTGACGTAATTGAACGAAACAAGGATTTTTCAAGTATAAGAGAAATTTTATAATTTCCCTCATTAAAATCAGCCACCTATCGTTGAAGGTTAATTTTTATTACGCCATTTATCGTTGAAGGTTAATTTTTATTCCGCCATCTATACTTAGTTACTAAACATACTGTTCCCAGTATTGGTATTAAATCTCAACAGATGGCACTCAACATAGTGCTAAATCTTTTAATATTTTTTAAGGATTGATTTTTGTTTATGTTTTAAATGTTATTTTTTTCTAAAATAAAAAATAAAAAAATATATATAATAACATTGAATGTTTATTTGTTGTTGTGCCTTTCTGTTTTTTTTTAATTTGGAATCGCTCTCAAAATTTAACTGCCTAAAAACGAGATCCAATCAAAAAAAAATGTTCCGATTATTTAGTCAAAATGCAAATCCATATTTCACTTAATTAGGGCAAATGAATGGGAATAAACCAAACGTTGGCTGCTAAGCGGGTTTTGAATTTGGCAAATGAAAATATTTAACACTTATTTAGCCGCTTTTATACGAGATCTATAAACGGTCTGAAAAACCATAAACATGGCCATCAAAATTTTGGATTCTGGTTTCTGAACAGAAGATGTTATAGCTAACAGATTATATCAAGACAGGAACTAAAGGTTTTAATCTTTGTTTCATTTGAAAATATTTTACCAGAATTGCATGTATGCAATCTTTCTTTTTTAATGCAAATAAGTTTCCTTGTTTAATCAATGGAAATGCCGCAAGGCAACTCTCATCATTATTGATGCTAATGAGCCATGTTTTTCATTCCAAAAAGTCTTGTTTAGAATTGTTATTTGAGATCGATAAACGGTGCTAAAAAAAAGCCATAAAAGGCTGCTTTTGTAGAGCAAGTTTCGAGGCTGTGTAATAAAATCTCCCATAAAGCCTCGAGATCTGCGGCTCAGATAAAGGGTTCCGAAATGCTAACTCCTTCAGTTTCTAGCAACTAATTGAAAATTCTTTAACAAAGAAACCAAAAGTGGCGAGCAATGTTTCTCTTTATTGTTGTGTTTACTCAGCCTTAGAGATCTGTAAATCTTTTATCGCTTTCAGCCTGAGTTTTGTTTTTTTTTTTGCGGTTTATGCAAATCAGTGGCGCGACGTGAGACCAACAAGTTTACGCTCGCTTTTGGTATTTGTTTTGTTTGTTTTTTGCAGCAGTTATTTGATTTTTGTTTAGCATTTTTTACTACTTTTTTTGTTTGCCCCCGAATGTCCAAATGTCCAAATGTCTAAATGGCATTTGTGTTTCTTTTCGAGCAACAGGTGGGCACTGCAAAGAAAAGCCGAATAGAGTACAAGTATTTGAAATAAAGCTCTATGCAAATTCCAAGCATTTAGCCGGCCAACGGTGCGTATACGCGATGACCAGGCTG
Organism: Drosophila mayri; assembly: GCA_008042485.1. NCBI lineage: Eukaryota > Metazoa > Arthropoda > Insecta > Diptera > Drosophilidae > Drosophila > Drosophila mayri. The sequence continues at coordinate 132,174 of VNJN01008345.1, forward strand.
GCGAAGCAGGGAGGAGAAGCAGGAGCTGGGTCCAGAGAGCACGGTCAGTGGCCATTAAACAGATTACATGTTTGGCCACTGATTCACTGCCGCTAAGAGCCGTTTAAGCCCGGCGACAACAACAAACTGCAGCGATAACAATAGCAGGGAGAGCTTTATACACGAAGAGAAAGGTGATAGAAAGTCGGAAGATATATTAAAAGGGTTTTCTTATAAAATAAATTAAAGAATTAGTTTGATTTTAAGTTTAAATAATGAAATTTAAAGTCCATTTAATATTGTAAAAGCTTAAAATATATTTTGTTCTTAATAAAAAGTCATAGAAAATCTAAGGATCTACGTTAGGTTGTTTTTGTGACAATTACGTTAAGAAATCTGCTTAATTTTCAAATTAAAAGTACGATTTAAAGCCTATTTAATATTGTAAAAGCTTAAAATATATTTTTACTTTATTTTTTATTATAAATGTTAATAACTTTTCTATAATCTGAAGTAGGATTAAGAACCACTAAACCTAAGTTTAGTCTACAAATATTTATACCGTACAGCAACAAGATTTATGCATAAATCTATAATTAAAACTCTTTTAATTTCAACAAAATTTAATTTAAAATCAACTTAATTTTCCAATTAATTTAATAACTTAAAAATTAAGCATTTGCCAGCAGTGTGCCAGGCGAAAGGCTGGCTTCCCAGAGACGGGAAAAAATGGCCAGACAAACACATCGCAGACCCAATGAATGCACGGGCATGCCGGGCATAGGGAGAGGAGGATGGGAGGGCAGAGGGACAGAGCAGCAGAGCAGCTTCGGCCCGGGCAGTTCAAGTGCACATGGGCCGATGCGATGCTGCTTGAATAAACAATTGGCGGGCTTTGGGCAGCCGGCGTGCAAACAACGCGCGACTCTTGTGTTGGGCTAGGCTGCATCCTGGCCAAAGGAGCTACATCCAAAGGGAGGGAGGGGTGCAGACCGCAGGAGACAACAACACATTTGCAAGTTCGATAAATGGCCCGGCTCTTTAAAATAAACTTTGCTTGCAATGGCTTTCTGATAAGGCTGACAAAATTACGCATACGCCGCATGTGACGCTGCTGCTGCTCAGTCAGCGCAGCAGTCGAAGCTCTCTGTCTCTGCCAGCAGAGCCGCGCTCTCTCTCTCTATTTTCCACTCTCTCTCCCTCTCTCTCTTTGTGTGTTTTACCAACAACTTGTATGAATGTGTTTTCCATTTTTCCGGCTTTCTGAAGCAAGCCTTTGGCGATGCTTCGCATTAACCGCTTTGGAAATTATTTATAGAATTTCAAATGAGGCGCCAGTGCGTTCCTCGGCGAGTTAGTTGCCGCTGGAAAATTATGCTTAGTTTTATTACGTGTAAATAATTAAGAAAGCAAACTTGCCCGGCGGCACATGTGGGACCAGGGGCACATGTCGCCATATCGACTGCCTGCTCCCGTTTTCCTTCAAGTTTTTAGCCCTTTTTCCTTTTTGCCCAGCTTGTAAGGCCGCCTGGGAACTAATTTCAGTTGCTGCCACAAAAGTTAAACGAAAGTGTTGCCCGCTGGGTTCGTCTCCGCCAGTAGCTCCTATTTATAGCCAAGTGCTTGCAGCCCAGGACAGCAGGTGTCTGCAGGTGGGAAAGAAACCTGGCCAAGGCAGCAGGTAAGTCGCCAGAAGTCTAAGCCTGCAATGCAGCGCTAAATTGCACTGAGCCAGGCGAAAATAGCTTCTTGATTTGGCTCGCACACGAGTTCTGGCAACACAAAAAAAACACAGAGGATTGGAAGTGTCTAGGGAATAGGCTACAATGTAGCATAGAGTTTTAACATTTTATTTTGTTGAATAGAAAGTTGGAAAGGAATTTTTATATAATATATTTTTAAAAATAAATTTTTAAATCAATTTTATAAAAGTTGTATAATTATTACATATTTTTTTCATATTTTTATATATGCATTTAAAAAAGAAGAAGAAAATAATTAAAGTTAAATTAAATGGCTGCTAATTTTGATATAAAAGCATTGCCAGATAAGATTACTTACAGAAAATTGCATCTATTTCTTAAAATATACGTTTTGGATAATGTATTTATTCTAAACTTCAATTTGCAATAAATGTTTATTCATTTTTATAGAAAAGATCTCATAAAATGTGGATTTAAGCTTGGCTAATTGTAAAGAGTTAGGCAAAAAATCTAGTATGTACTTTGGTAAGATAAAAAAAAGATTAACGCATAATTAGGCTAAAAAGATACAAGATAAGATTAACAAGAGTTTAACCATATTTGTTTAAGATAGTGCTACCAATTCTTAAGCACCTCAAACACATGAAAACATATTTCTATGCGAAATAACAAAACATAAATTTATTTTAAACTCTGCTTTTATTTATTTTACAGCTTTCAAATTCAATAAAATATTTTATAAAACCTAAACAAAGTTTAAAGAAAAGGTTTTATTATAGTTTATTAAATACCTATTTTCCAGTTGTTGTTTTAAGTTTAAATTATATATATTTTAAGCTATAAAACTCAATCCTTCTTGAAAATCAATCAAAACTATTTACTTGCAATGACCAAAATTTGATTAACAAATTACAAAGCTGGCTGTTTTTTTTTGTTGTTTTGTTTTGCCTTTCCAAAAGCATTTTCTGCCGTTTCCTGCAAAAGTTATCTGCTATTTCGAATTCTTTGAAACAACGCTTTTAATTGCATTTCGAATTTTGTGCTCCATCAGTATCAACAGCCGACAACGAAAGTATCTGCCAAACAAAAGAGGCGGCAAACAAACAGTAGCCACCGCATGCTATAGCGAAGGCACATATAGACCGGCATTCGGCCGATGTCGTTGGCGTCGACTGCTCCGCCGGCAGAGCAGCTTGTGGCGCCGCCGACGCAGTTTCCGCCTCGCAATCAGTCGCCAGCTTTTAGCCGCTGTCTCGGTCTCAGTCACAGTCTGTCCGCCGCACGGAACACATCGCAGGGGCAGCCACACGCGAATTTTGCGCCGTTGACTTCGAGGCGTGCTCCACCAGCGGATTCATAACAAAAAAGATACACGTCTCCGGGTGTGGGAATGTGAGTGCAGTGTTTTTCGCCGGCTGAGATTGTTGCAGCGAAATAAATGGGGATCTAAAAGCATGATTTTACGTTTTGAAATAACTCTAAAAAATATTAATAAATTGCAAAATCAAATAATAAATGTGCAGAAGAATAAATCATACAATTTTATGTAAATTAACAATGGAAAAAGCTAAAAAAAACTTGCATATTTGATGCTGTGATTTGAATATCAATTGAGAAGTTTATATTTTGGATAAATGTATACCAAGAAATATTTAAAAAATTAATATTTGAATAAATCTGAATTATTCTCATTACAAAAAAATTAAAATTAAATAAAAAATAGATTAAGAAATATTAAAGGAATTTAAGAAACTTGAAATTTGCTTGGGTTTTTAAGGAAACTGTTTTCTTAATGCTATAAAGTTGATACAAAAATACAAAAATTTATTGCCAAACATTTATTTGTTTCATTTTTTATTGAAATCCCCTAAAAACTAATCAAATATTTTATAAAACAAACTTGAGCTTCCTTTGATTTTAGAATCCATTTATTTCTGTGCAAAATTGCGTGTTCATTTTAGTATTAGCCTAGTGTCGATCGCTATACTTGGTGTTTTGTGCTCAGAAATCCCTCTGTTCGCCTTTGTGGCACTGGATTCGGCTTTGTCCCACTGCCGGACAATGACTGGCCAATGTCAGTGCCACTTTACATGAGGCATCGCCATCTCAGCCCCTTCCGCCACTGCCATTGATCGCTTATTCCAAATCAAACCATTTCGCCTGTTTTGTGTAGTGTAGTGAGTTGCAAGAACGGAATACCCGAGAGTACAAAGGAGCCGGGCCATAAAAGAAAAGTGTCCGAAGGCATTGTGAAAAGTGTCCTGTCTACCGGAAGCTGTCGCCCGAAACTATGCAGCAGTAGAGGGACCGCCATCCGCCAGGGAATACGTGGAAAAATTCATTGCCATTTAAGTGAAGGCTTGGTAAGTCCGAAAACTATTTTAAGCGCTTACCTTTGATGGCGTCTGTCGGTCACGTAAACGTAAATGGGAGAAAAGTCCAAAAATAATGCCATATTGCCCTGCAGTCCACTTGAAGTCAGATATTACCCAATGGAGGGAAATAATGCATAGGGCGCATTTATAGTTTTGCGATAATTGAGCGGGCGTCGCCTATTAAATAACATTTACTTATATTTTTAGTTTCTCTATCGTCTTTAGTCAACGGCAAACAAACAACTCCAAAGGCAAATAAAGCCAAAAACAACGGCAATGAACTGAATGAAAATTGACTATGGATGTTTGTGCAACTCATTAATAAATACGACTATAACTCGGAGCAAATACAAAGAGACCAGGCATATTCGGCTTTTAGTTGCCCTTGTCGGATTTCTTGGCCATATGCTTTGGGCCCAAATATTTGCAGAATGTCTGAAATCTTCGGACAAACTATACTCAAATGTTTACCCATTTTATTTGCATTTATCTCATTGAAAATTATGCAGAAAAACTATATATAAAATATGTGTTAACAAGGGAGAGATTTTTGTGTGCTTTGGCAATTGAAATTCTTTTTTATCAAACGGAAACAGGAAAAACGTAATGTTTTCCGTTTAATAAAAAGGGGAAGTATTTATTATTTATTTTTATTTTTCCAGAGAACATATAAAGAGTATTTTCATAGTCCAAGCCTTATTTTTTCTCTCCAGATTTAGAGTCTTAGACATTAATGATCTCCCCAACGGCATTATGTTGATTGAGCGATCTCCGGTTTAGCAGCGGAAATTGAAGCTGTCGAGGGGCTAGTCAATATGTCAACTCTCCGCCTGCGAATTTTCCGATTTATGGGTGCACAGCATTAAGTGTACATATATTTTCTTAACGCGATAATTGCATATTGCAGTCGTGTCGAAATAGGTTTGTAATTACTGGATATAAATCGCGGTTTGATAGGTGTCGCAATTCTACGAAACTGTATTCGTTTATTGAGTGGCATCTTTGACAGTTGGATTTTTCAGTTTGCAATGTGTGATTGGAATATAAATTAGTATAAATTTATGCTTGATTATAGAGAAATTATGGAGTGATGGTGAATAAATTAAGTATTTAAAGACCAAAGTTTAAGAATTTCTGGAAAAGTCTTGTGGTTTTGACTTTTTATTTATAAAAATGATTCATGCTTTCAATTGGTGATAATGTCTATATAATTGATTCAAATTAGAACTAGAAAGGTCTCGACTTTAGGTTTAAAATTGTGATTCAGACTTCGATTTGAAATTCTTTTTTTTTAAAAAGTGATTCAATTTAGCTTTGCATTTTTAACCTGTACTTTATTTTTTGTTAATTTTCTTTGTGGTTTGGTTAAACAAATTAATGTCTAATTTGTATTATAATTCTTAGAAAAATCTTAAGGGGTTAAAACTTTCCTTGAACTTATGATTCATGCTTTTGATTTGTAATAATTTCTATAGAAAATTCAAATTAGGATGATGATTAAATATAGTTATCAAAGCCAAGTATGTCTGAGCTCTCTATCAGTTTCAATAAATTTTAATTAATTTTTTGTGACTATGTACTTCTATGTGTACAACTTTAATGTATTACTTACAAAAATAAAGAAATTAAAAAAACATTTTTAATGACTTTTGCTGGTTTAGCAGATGCATGCGAATTCAAACATTAAAACTGTAGAAATTTAATAGGTAATAAAAATAATATAATTAGACGGTCAACTGATTGATCTGGCTTGCTGGAAAGTCTTAATTTAATTTGATTTTATATACTATTCTTTTTATTTAAACTCGTTTGTTGTTCCACCGGCATTTGTTTAGTGTTTATTGCTGCCAAATAAGTCAGGCTTTATGGCCATGCGGGCTGTCCCCCGACTTGTCTTAATTAAATGGCGAATTCTACAGAGCTCCGGTAGCCCGCGTTCCGCCCAAATTGACGGGACAGGACAGAAAGTTTTGACAAAAACATTTTCGGTACACATTTGTTAACTGTGGGCCTGACATGGCGACAGTGCTGAATGCTCCCCCTCTCGCCTCTTGTGACTCTAATTCGTGGCAGCAGCAGCAGCAGTGGCGGGTTGGCGACAACCGCCTGAAAAACAAATGTACTTTGATGTAATACACATAAACATTTGCACGAGGCGAATAACTGCAAAAGGGAACGCCACCAATATTAGTTGGAAAAAGGGGGGAAAAGTGTGGGTGGCGGGCAGTAAATATTAAAAATGGAAAAGGGGACTCTGTGTCATAGACCCAACAATGAAACCAGAACGGCAGAACAGAACAATGTATGCCAATTTAGGAGCCTGCCAGCACCTCTGCCGAGAACATGTATAAATCTTCATGAGTCAGTGTCAGAAACATGTACGACTTTTCACTAAAAAAGCCATTGCTATGCAATATACAAATGAATTAAAACTTGCCACCAATTTGCATTCGATGTCGTCATGTCGTGCCATTACCACTGCACTGACTCAGGCCAAGCCGCGTGAGCAATCACCGCAGGAGATAACTGGGAGACCTACGTCTCAATTAGGTCATTTGTGAATGGTTCTCGCGCAAAAATTGCGAAATATTTAAATTAGAAACAGGCCCAGTGGAAGTATCCGCCACTTGTTGCCCGATAAATGCCGCATATTCTCATCTCACATTAATAATTCTTGTTAAACGAAACCAGGCAGTTGGTGCTGAAAGATCGAGAGGGTCCAGCTGTCGGCAAGTTGGCAATGCAGTTAGAGAAAATATGGTGTTAAACCACCAAGTAGAGATGAGAAATATATTATAAATAAATAAGGAAAAACTATAAATATATTTCAAAATTTTTGCTTAACAAATTAACATAAATAAAATGCAGTTGTGAAAATATTTTATAACTTCAGTCTTAAGTTTAGAACTTATTTATAATTTATTTGATTTAGATTTTCTTTTTATATAAAACCAATTAAATATTTGTTTAATTAATAAATCGGTTGCTTAAAAAAATTGTGTTAAATTTGAATTATGAATTATTTTCCTATTCAATACAAGTTAATTTTCGCTCAGTGCAATCGGCAAAGTAAACTCCTAAATCAAGTAGCCGGACTAGCTGCGGCAAAAACAAAATACAGCTTCAAAGGTAACAAAATTAACAAAATATATATATGCCGCGAAAATAAATAGCCTGAAGACGAACAGGTTTGAGTCATTAACCTGGCCTTACACTCGGATTGACTTTCAGATGCAGTTGCATCCCACAGATGCGAAGATACGTGTTCGGGCCGAGTGAAAATCGCTGTCCGTGTCCATGTTTACATAAATATTAGCTCGCCGGTGTTGCGCATAATTGTTGTGAAAGATTGGCGTGAATTATTTGCGGTGGGCGTGGCATGCGGGCATCGGATTAGTCCTAATCAGCATTTTGCATTTGAGGCAGACTTTCCCACGATCGCTGGCCCTAAGGTTTGAATTTTGATAAGGCTTTATACATTTTTGAAATATATATTTTCCATGACTTTGTATTATTATATATCTATACTGGAATATCCCCTTAAATGCATTTATGTTGAATTTTTAGCCTTTTTGATTTTATCAGAATTTCGTCTGTTGCAATTCCAGTGAATCATCGTGACGTTATTTCGCTGACCTTGCCATTACGTTTTTATTCGGTGGATTTGGATGCATGCTGGGCTTTATTTTCGTTTTCGGAACTTGTTGTCATTGTTTACAGGCCCAGGACAATGGCCATTGTCCCGGCTTGTTTATGCATTTTCAGTTAAAAATAAGAAACAAAGGAGTCCGCCTTTAATCATAATTCCCACTGATTGCTGATGTTAAGCCACCGTATATTACATTTTCATCACCTACGAGATTCATTTGGGCTTAATAACAGAGCTGCTCGACCCGCGCCTTTTAATTTTTAATTGCCTTTGTACGTATAGCAATCTGTAGCTAAATAATATCAATTTAATTTATGCAAAACGGCAAGCGCCGTCACCTGGACTGGCGCCTCGGAATCGGTATCTCCAGCGATTTGCCTGCTCGTGTTAACAATAATTGTCGGCAGCCGCCTTTGAGCGCGTGCGCAACGCAACCCGTTTAATCTAATTTTGTTAGCCGACTGTGGGTAGCTGGCCCAAGTTTCATATATATATATATATATATGTATATGTACATATATTTATTTCGGCCACTATCTGGCCGTCCGATCGAAAGACAATTAGCCAAATAAGGCGTTGGGGGAGCAGGGACCCGTGCCAGGTTTTAATTAATTGGCATGCATTGTGTGTGTTGTCGGACTTGATGCGATGCCAAGTTGGCAGCGATTATCCGCCTCGATAGGCGCGACTGAGGAGTTATGCACAATGTAGTAGGCCACCTAGAGGGCACTGCAATAAAAATATATATATTAGTTGGGGGAGATAAAGAGGGTCTATAAAATAGTTATTAAGCTTATTGCTTTATGAGTAAAGTGGAAAAAATTAAATAAAACAAATATTATTTTGAGTTGTGTATACTTAAGCCTCTTTTAATTTATTAACAAAAATAATATAGATTTATATATTTTGCATTTTATAATAAGATAAAACTATATAAACAGGAGGGAAATTATAAAAGATTTGAGATTATACAAATTTTTAAATATTATTTTGAGAAATTTTAAGTTTTTAAAGGATTTATTAAAAACTTAAAATTTCTCAAAATAATATTTAAAAATTTGTATAATCTCAAAACTTTTATAATTTCCCTCCGTGTAGTTAGTCATAAATCTTGAATGCGTTTTATCTCCAATCTCCGATCGGTTAGAGTTAGAGTCTGGTTTCGGTTCGGATTGTGGTTGTCCTCCACTTACTGATCTTTTTTCAACTTCTCATTCGCCAATTTATGCAAACTTTGGAAATTGAAATTCATGCATACTCATTCAGCAGACATCAATTTGACGTAATGGGAATTACTTTACATATTACGACTAAATTTGCTAGACCTCCATCGATCGGGAGTTTAAATGCAATTACTTAAAATATGTATTCTAGTGTGCAAAACTAGTTCTCTGCCTAATGATGTTAGCTCCCAGACACGATCTCAAATTTGAATTTCTAAATCAATTAAATGTGAATACAAACAAACATAAACTAAATACTTGGTATTTCCACAGCCCACGTGCTAAGTCAGGGAATATTTTCCGATATCTGAAGCTATAAGAAATATAAAATATGGAGTGGTTCTACCTATCAGTCAGCTTTGTCACGATTTCGGTATGGCCGAGCATCTCAATTTGGATATCATTAATTGAATCTGTAGAATCTGTAGAAGGTAAACCTGAAGACTGCTTCTTTCATCGGATCTTTTGTAGTATCAATCTATTATTGAATGGCTTGGCAGGTCATTAATGTTCTTCTCAGACTTTCAAGGCGTCTATATACAAAGTGCATTAAGATGCTCGTGCGGATTAATAAGATTGCGTAATGCGTTGATGGATTCAATGAACATGTCATCCTATATAGCGCTTTGACATGCAGATTTATATTTTCAATTAGATCAGAAATTCTATTTTTTGATATCGCCCTAATGTTTATTTTTAGTAATTTTTTTCAACACAGATGTCCAGCGGTGAACCTGTTCGTCGCGTGCTTCCCATAAATTCACATTTTATGAGGAGGCTTACAAAATATTGTATACATTGGCGAATTAACACGCTGAGAAAGGCATCTCTTTGATGAGGCAGCTGCCCCATAAATTCCCACCTAACAGAGAAATCACTAGATTACATTATAATGAGATGTTTTGCTGCTATGCAGAATATTCTAGCCAGCTAAAGGCTGACATATTGTTATATTTTTCGTATGTATAGCCAGCGACAATGAACTAAATACGCGAGACGTGTGTGCATGTTAATATATTTATTTATTACTTCATTTCATTATCTCTGGCAGGGGCACGTCGACTGGGGGACAGAGGATGGGGGTCACTTAGTCGTCGTCGTTGGCGGAGTATTCATGGCACTCGTTTCAATTAGGCGAGAAGGGGAGAAACCTTTGACTAATAGCCACGTATGCGTAATGCGCCTTTAGCCGGGCAGGAGTATGTGACTTATCGACATCTATCGTGTCGTGGCTTCCGTTTCCTGCTTTTGGCAGTCAAGTGCCACTCGACGACGAGTCGCTACTTAACCTTTCAAGGAGTCGACCGGCTTCCCGTCCGCCACCCTGCCAGCACTCACATTGATTATTAACACAAGGATGCCTCTCGTGTGCGTGTCCAGGCCAGGAGATTGCGCCTCCAGCAGTCGCATTGCCGCCAAATGGATATTAGATTTCTTTTGGCCAGGACTTTGACTCTGAGTTAATAGATTTTTTGTGTTTATCTGGTGACAGGCGGCGCACTCATTGATTGCCAATCAACTCCCATCAAATGGGTTTTCGGTTGGCTTTAATTCCAGGCTTTAACTCTCAGATACGCTATATATTTCTGCTGCCAAGCTGATAACAGGCTTTCGGCCAGCGGCAGGCCATAAATACTCTCTCCCAGAGCTCATATCAGTGGCCGCATTACGCATACGCCACGGAGGCCTAGGCCACAAAACTAGCCTGCGCTTAAACACATGATGAATGTTGCGGAACGCTGGAAAGCGTCTTCCCCTTCCCTCACGATTCCGGGTTTTATTGTCGTTGGACAAAAATAAATACATATTTACTCATTCGTATATATAAAATACATATTTCCCGCCAACATTTTAATTTTATGCGAAAAAGTAGCAATAACAACAAAGAAGACAAATTGAAAATAAACTGAAATGTTTATAGGCATTTTATGGGTCCCTGCAGTTGGTCCTACATCTGTTGCCACAAGGTCAGGCTAGTCGAATAATTCCATAACAATTGGCGGGACAGACAGATGGATGGATGGATGGACACATTATTGTCTCCGTGGCAGCTGTCGGCTGGGGAAGTGTGAAATTTAATGCTATTTTTAAAGCTAAATGAGTAGCCTATAAAGAACTTTTTTTACAACCCTTAGAGTAAAAAAAGTTCTTTATAGGCTTCGGTTCTCTATTTAGGAAATTAGTTCATTTACAATTATTATTCAAACATTCAAAAAAATAGTTCAATAAGTTCACAATTTACTGTCAAAGTTTATTTTTAGAAGGAAATTAGGTTTAATTTATGGACCATAACTTACCCAAACAAACTGAAAAATACTGAAATAAATATTGTTTTTTCCTTAAGAGTAATTATATCTTATAGAAAACTTACATATTTCTTATAAAATGTTCAATAAAGTAAAATATTCTATAAATTTCATTGATATTTTATAAAATTTTGCAAACAACTCCAAAGAACATCTTTAAATTTTCTAAATATATAGTTTATTTTTAAGATATAAATTTGGCGACTTTATCTCAATTTGCATACCATCAAAATTTCCATGGAAACCAAAATAAATAATGTGTTTTCCTTTTTTAAATATTTCATTGGCCGCCTCACATATTCCCAAGACCGGTGGCCACAATTTTTATGAACTTTTGCTCCATTTCGAGTTAGACTTTTGCATTCTGTGGCTGGCCAACTGCCAGCAGCGGAGATATAGCCAAGAAAAAAATTAAAGAAAACAACCAAGGAACAAACTGTCAGTATTCCCCCATGACTTGGCGATTCCAGACTCCGTGAAACACGGAGGCCACCCAGCCAACCTTGAATCCCGTGGCGAAAGCAAGAGTTCAACTACCTATTTGGGTTTTTGTGCGTTGTTCGGGATCGTTGATCAATTTTTGCTGCCACTTTCAACCGGCCAAAAGATGTCCGAAGAAATAAAAGCAAAAGTAAGGAATAACAAACATACATATTGCATGCGAGATAAGCGCGAAGAGGCTATAAATAAATGCAAAGCATTATAATGACAGCAATAACGAACATGCTGATGTCTTGGCACACCCCATTCATCAAGTTCGATGGGACACGCACGGCCGCAGCCTCAGATCTGGAGATCTCCTCATCCGATTCTGATTTGGAGTCCCCCATTCGCATTTCCAGTCCGGAGAGTCGGGGAATCCGGAGTCCGGACCCCTTACAGATGATGCACATTTCATTGAACTTTTTCGCTGTCCGCGCCTTGGTTTTTGGGGATTGCGACAACATGTTGCACATGGCTGAGGCCTTCCAGCTAAGTGCAATATGAGTAGCACTCGTCGCTTAGAGATTATTTAAATTGTTGCCAGGCAGCTGCTACTGTTACACAGAGGCAAAAATTGCTATAATATTTAGTTTCTAAATTCTAAAATAAATGAAGATTCATTTTATGGACGATGATCCCTACAAATGTTAACTTTTACCTCTAAATATTATTTGTAACTTGACTTTGTTATTATGTCATTTTTCTTTTAGAAAGAATTTTTTTCTTTCAGTGTTTTGGTGAAAGAAAATCATAATTTACTAGAAATCATTGAAAACCGGTGGGAATTTCAGCTTCTGTTTCTCTCTCCAAGTAAACTGGCAACTGCAACGGCAACTTAGCCACGTTCTTGGGCCTTATCGGGGTCACAAGCAAATTAAGAATTAAAATCGAGATCGCGATCATACTGTGCCATTTCTGGTTATTTATAATTTGTTGGTTTTGTTTTTTTTCCTGGGTTGTTTTTCTGTCTGGCGATTCCGTTTTTATGTTGCCATTTGCCTACATCATTATCAAGGGAATTAACCCGAATACTAAACATGGCGATGATGCCTCCCAGGGGGAGTAACTAGAAGGAGTAGTATACCCAGAGATGCCTTTGTTTTATATTTATATATCATGTATAATATTCCTTAAATAACCTGGGAGAAATATTCACATTGTTTCCATTGATGCTGTCAGTCAAAAAACTGATATATATTTTTCGCTCTTGATGTTTCAATGACCCCAAATGGTATAAATAAATATTTGCGGTATTCCTGAAAAAAAACCTCAAGTTCAAGGTGCTTGATTTGTATAAAGAATATAGAGGATATTGTATCTGTGAATAATAAGATCCAGTTGGACTACTCATAATTTTAGCTTTGTAATTATTATTTATTAATAATTATTGCTTATTATTTGCGAAAAGTATTGATTACACTTTTATTAATATATGAAATGTTACAGGCTCAAAGAATAATAATACGTTATTGTTTGAAAAATATAAGTACCTGGAATATAAATTCGTTTAATATATTTTTCCAAACAATTTGCTTCTGTTCCAAAGGTAATTGGATGCCCTGACAACAATGTAGTAATTACATAATTAACTCGGCTCATCTTGCATTCTCCTCTCTCTGGTTGCTTTCATTGAGGCGTTGAGGCATTCCCATTCCCTGCCCTCAATTATGTGGGTCTCGATCATCCATTTATAATGATTATGCCTCGGCAACCAAATCCCACTCTGTCAGCTGGCCAGTATCAGATTACGCCTTGGGCTTTTATCGCTTTAGCCATTCAAAACTCTAACATGCAACAGTTGGTTGGTTTGGGCTTAAGTGACTTTGTGGATTGGCAACTTGTATTTCGATGCATTCTTGCCTTATTTATGCAAAGCTCTTTATAAAATATTTCCCACCTTAAATGCAAGGCACTTAAAATGTTAAACATTTTTGGCCCAATCACATTGCCAAACGTGTTGATGGGAACGTACGTGTTAACCTTAAAAATAAATAATGTCAAATTTGGCATGCAAATCCCTTAAATCAAACAAAAGGGAATTGCAAGGGGCGGGGTTTTGGGCCGGGTTTTGGGCGTAACAAATAAGCCAAGGCCAATAAACGTCGGCAGGCGACACGCCAGCTGACAGCCAACTCTTTGGCATCCCTCCCTTTGTGAGCCTACATGCAGACATACATTACATAGCACCCATACCCACGGCAAGTACATCACAAAACAAATTGGAAAACATAAAATCAACAGAGCTAATAGTTCACTTAGGGGCGCATTGCCGGTGACAAAAAGTACGCGACGAACCGAACAGCGCCCTTTTAAATATTGAATTTGGCAAGGCAAATGCTGAATACTCTTTAAAGGAAACAGGATTTAATTTATGAAATAAAAATATAGAGTTAGTTTTGTATACTTATTTCTTGAAAGATATTTTTATAGAATTTAATTTGAATATAATAAAAGCGTTCAGTTTTTCCTAAACATTAAAATGTAATAAAACTTCGCCTTTTCAGATATTCTGATAAATCTATAGAGAGAGTACTCCCAGTCTGCGGCTGCCTTTGTGACAGTTGCCGGTGCTGGTTCTGCCTCTTTTGCTGTCAGGGCAAGATGGGTCTTCGGTCTTCGGTCTTCGGTCTCTGGTCCCTGGCTCGGATGACATAGTGGCACAGTTTTCCTTGTACGCGTTGCCGTCTGCGACCAAAAAGAGCCCTTTCATATGCCCCCTCCAGTCATATTGAGCCGATTTACTATTGAAAATAAAATTTTATTAGAAGTCTCCACACTTTTTGTGTCTCCTACGGAACTCTGGGGGTTTCCCTTCATTGGCTCTCCCCTGGAGGTCTTCGTCATACCGCCTTTAAATGTGCAACGCTCTGGCGACTTTTGGATTTGATGTGCGCAGCTTTTTACGACACTCACCACTCAAAAGACGAAAATGTTTTTGATTTAAAACAAAAAGTGGAAAGGGAATTTTTTGCCGGCACACGCAGCTGTTGCTGCTGCTGCTTCTGCCGCTAGTTTGAATAAATTTTTATTGCTTATTGGTTTTAGGAATTGCATATGGTACGGACGGAAAATGACCAACGGATACAAAGCGGAAAATCATAATGACTCATAAATTCATAAGTGAAATGTACGAAACTTTGATTTGATTTGGGCCAGGCCAAAGAGTTTTATTTATTATGACTCTGCTTTCGACACTTTCCTGGGCATTTACATGAACCGCGCTCCGTCCACACCCAAGTTTCCCGGCTAGGTCCCCCAATAATCGGTCGTACGTGCGTCCCATTCTAAGCAAACAGTCGGAGTACAAGTATTATTCTGGGCCTGTGCCTCTGTGCTCCTCTCTCCGGGAGCCAGAGCCAGACAATTGCGTGTGCCTCTGGCCACAGGCGAGGTCAGAGAAGAAGCACTGGAAACTGGATATGCTTGGCGGTGTATTACGATTTATTGCCTGAATTTTGAACTTGAAACAATTCTAGAGGTATTTAAGGATTTAAGGTATTTTAAAGAATTGTTATACTTGATTTAATTGGACAAAAAAACAACTTCAAAGATATAATTCAATTTATTCAACAATTTCAGTTGCTCAGCATAAATGTAACGATTTTCATTGTGTTTTTAAAGACTTAATTTGTATAACTTTGTTTAAAAGAATTTTATAAATATTATTTTAACCTCTGCTGTCTATATAAAAGCGGCACCTCACTTGGGACTGAAGGGGTCGCCTCTGACATTGGCCACGCGGTGCTCTACGCGGTCCATGCTGCACGTGCTGGCGGCTTTCCGTCTGTGAACTGCATAAACGCTGCCTCATTATGTCAGGGAGCACATAGTGAGGAGCATGTAGCCAAGGGAGAGAGGAAGGAGGAGCAACCAGAATCGGCAGGAATTTGTATGTTAATGCTACAAAATCAAATTCCTCTTGGGGGGATTGTTCAATTTGTAGAGCTGTTTGTTTTTTGCGCTTAATGATACCATTAAGTGGTCTGGGCAGATTGTTGGACAAGCTGCTCGAAGCTGGGATAAGAATGATGTAAGTGCACGCATATTTGTAGACAACACTTCGTGATTCGCAAGTCGAAAAAGACTCTTTTTAGATTATAAATATATATTTCAGGAATGCTTGTTTCATGTTGAGTAATTCTTTTTTCGGACGTGACGTTATTTGTTGCGGAATCTGTGGAGTTTGTTACATTTTTAGCTTTCGATTGTAATGGAATTTGAATTTGCTTATCAGGACATGACACATTTTTAGGTACAAGGAAGGCAACGATAATGAATTTCCTGATTCCCTGGCTCTTATTTTTCATTTGAAATATATTTCTTAAAATCCTAAAAAATACATTTATAGCAATTATAAAGTTGAGATAATTTCGCCAAGTGTTTATTCTCCATAATTAATACGACTTTTTCTATTAAGACTTACTCATAAAAATATGTATACTAAGTGCATACATTAAGATACAGATCAAAGCGGTTTTTCTATAATTTTATATATATTTCCATGGGTTCCCATGTGGAATAAAAAGCCTACCGATCGATGTATCAAGTCGCTGACCAGTCGTCGATCGCCGAAATGTTTTGGGTGAACTGTCAGCTGGCTAATTGAGACGAGAAAACACTTTTACTTAATGCTCACAATTGAAAGTAATTTGCATTCATGACCCAAGGAAAAATATCAAAAAAATATATATAGAATGCGGCGTGAAAGTCACGACTCCAAATGGTGTTTCTTGTCCGATTCTTGTTGCTTAAGTCGCGCTTGATAAATATTAATTGTCTGCTGACAATTTGAGGTCAGCGGCATAGTTTCCGAATGTAAATTGTATCTGAGCCTTGTATCTATATCTGTTGGGTAGCTGGCGCCCATTAATTGCGTTAGATTATGCACATATGGCAAGTGGAGTGGCCCGAAAGTGGCTTGGGAACTTCTCTAAATAAATAAACAAAAACTGGCTGCGGTTTATCAGCTGCCCTTGGCCACGGGCAATTACACAATATATAGAAGCAAGAAGCTGAGCTCACAAATGATTTATTGGCAGTGCGATTAGGGTCTTAACGGCGTCGAGTTGACAAAAATTGTATTTATGGGATCATGATTCACATTGATCTCTGACATGCAGCACTGACACAGTGCCCCTCATAAACAAAGTACTTTTAATCTTCAATTCTTTTGGATTCTAGGTGTGTCCCTGACATAAGTTTGTAAGCAAGTTTACACGGAAAATAAAACATTGTAGCTTATGATTGTTTTATGTAAATATTGTATTAAATGATTAATTATTTTCTTAAATATTTGTATTCGAGCTGACAAATATAATTAATTTTTAAATATATTGATATATTTTATTATAAATCGAATAAAAACATCAATTATACTTAAAATAAACTTAATTTTACAACTTAATAATTTGTGTTTAAATATTTTGTAAGGGTTTTTTTAATGATTCCTTAAAATATACATAGATACATAGGCCTCTTCCCTATTCTGTGTGTGTGTAGCAATCTGCCATTCCTAATTACCATTATTTTTGTGATCTCGCCAGCCGATCTGCCTGACTTCGATCCCATCGAGTGACGCACAGTTCGTTCCGTTGAAGTCTGCGAATTTCGTTTGGCCAAAAAGAAGACCGACCGCAGAGTTGTGGGGCTTCCAGCTGAACTATCTTCTGGGTGCGGGCACTGGCTGGGATTGGGACTGGGAATTGAAATGGGATTGTGAATGGGACAAGGGCCTGCGGTTGCCTGGGGACTGCAGGGGTAATTACCAAACACTGCCCCCGCCAAGTGGGCCAAAAGCATGCAGGGGGAAGCTACGTTGCCCGTCTGCATATAATTTCAGCAGCGGCCAAGTGTGCGACTTGTGTTACCAATATATATAGCCGGGGCCAATAATTGCGGGCGGCGCATAAAGTGTCTGGTCTGCGGTCGGTTTATTTCCACGCACAAGTGTCCGTTTGAGTGGAACTGTTTGTGGGCATAATTTGAACTGGCCACATTTGTGTATTGATTACAGACTGAAACGGAAGTTCCTCTTGAATTGAATCACTTTGAATAAATTCTGACCTTTTGTTTATCTTTTCTTTTTCTACTTTCAGCATTCCGGCTGTGGTCAATATGCGTCTATTAATGCTGATATTGAGCCTGATAAGTGCCCTGCTGGCTCCAGTTCAGGGTTCCTTTGACCTCAATGGACAGTCCATCAAAGGTAGATTTATTTAAATTATATTCTAATTATGTATTTTAGTAAAATTGCGTAAAGCTGGTAATGTAAACATTAATACATTTGAATATAAATAAAGAGCCTACTTTTCGGCTCCTAAATATTTGATCTCTGCCAAGCGAAAAGTGTAGTCTTGTGTAGGGGATTTTCACTATGTTTTTCGATTCTATTATCATATGTGCCGTGCCACTAAAGCGAGTTTTCTTGCAGATGCCCTGGCCGAGTACACGCTGACGGACATCATGAACAACAACCAATTTACGGGCATCGAGTTCGGCGAGGCAGAGGACGGCTTTCCCGCCTTCCGTTTCCTGCAGACGGCGGATGTGAAGTCACCGTACCGCATGCTCTTGCCCGAGAAACTGTATGAGTTCGCCATCCTGATCACTTTCCGGCAGAGCTCGCTGAAGGGCGGCTACCTGTTCAGTGTGGTCAACCCGCTGGACACTGTCGTCCAGCTGGGCGTCCACCTGTCGCCGGTGGTGAAGAACAGCTACAACGTATCGCTGGTCTATACGCAGGCGGACCAAAGTATTGGCCACAAGTTGGCCAGCTTCGGTGTTGCTCACGTGCCGGACAAGTGGAACTCGATCGCCCTCCAGGTGCTCAGGGATAAGGTGTCCTTCTACTATGACTGCGAGTTGCGCAACACCACGCCAGTGGTTAGGGAACCCATCGAATTGGTCTTTGACTCTGCCTCCACCCTTTATATTGGCCAGGCGGGCTCCATTGTTGGCGGCAAGTTTGAGGTAAGTTCTGGCGGCGGCCAATTTGATATTTTACTTTGATCTATTTATCTTTTTTACTATCAATGCAAAGGGAATAATTTTCGAAACGCTAGTGAAGACGCAGATGTGAGTTGCTTAAGATTTTAATTGTAAGTGAAGAGGCTTTTTATTTGTCGATGAGGGTGGGGGTTCAATTGTTCTATTGGGAAATCTTCTTGTACCAAAACTGCCTATATTACAAAGTTTCTTGTTTATTTATATAAATACCAGATTGAGTTTTAAACTTTCTTAGTTCTAAGTACATTTTTTTATTGTGCACAATGCCTTTTAACAAGACTTGAGAGCTTTTCACCACTTCACTATTTGGCTATTCTCTTAGCCACCCTTAAGTGGCGCCATTCAGACATCTGGCGGTGGAAATTGGCAGTCACTCAGCGGCCTTGCAACCCTCTTTGTGTATTTTCCACTCAACAGATTTCCCTCAAACACTAAACTCAAACTCAAAGAGCGCTCATGGGCCAGGCGGGCTTGAGTCAGAGTGAGAACATTGCGTATACGCGACGTGGGCACTCAATTGTTGGTGTTCGCTCTCTGCGAATTCAGCGCTCGACGGGATTCAGCAGCCGAACAGCCAAGCTAACCGAGGTGGCACGAGGCAGCCTGTGTTGTCTGTGGCACGAACAGATTGCTGTGATTTGATGGGGCTCCTTGGGCGGCGAGTGCGTTTACCTTTTCAGTTGCGTTCGCGTTTTCCAGCAGTTCAGATGGCCACTCGGCCGGGTCTAAGATGAACTTTTCGTTGCCGCCGTGCGGTCGGTCCACGTCTAGGCACTCTGCCTCGTCCTCGTCCTGGTCTTCGTCTTCGTCCTGCTCATCTTCGTCCTGCTACCTTCCGGACGTCGTGAGTGGCACTACAACGACTACGACTACGGCTACTACTACAGCAGCGAAAACAACTGCAAATGAAGCCCTTGTGCTGGCTTAGCCGCAAAAAATGAAAGTGATTTATTTGGCCGAATGAAATATGCTCGCCTAAGTGAACCTAAGTGACTGGCCCGGAATCGAGTCAATTAAAATTCAATTATGCGACCAAAGATGAAGGAGAGGCCGCGCAAGCGTTTGAAAATTCGATCGCTGAACTCCTAAACTGAATCCGCAATCTAAAGCTGCCGCACAAGTGTTCCCCCCCCCGAGAATTATACATATAGTATATCCTGGCAATCGATCATATCAAATAAAGAACGCACATATCGCGAATGGGAGACAGTCCCAAAGGATATCAACGCCAGATATCAGACTAGCAATTACCATTACCCTTGTTATACCATCTGCAATTGTTATATCGCGTCGTCGTTGTTGTTTTCGCGAGAAATCCGTCAGGAACTCAGCTCTAAAGTGAAGGAGGAGGAAAACTAAACCCAAGCACAGCCACTATCCAACTCCCACCAGACAAAACATAAAAAATCTGCACTCTGCGAGCTTGTTCGAATGGAAATCAATCAATTGCACAATGCCAAAGTGCATGTGGCGTGAAAAAGTAAATTAATTGCACAGCACGACGTCAAAGCTAAGAAACACACCGAACGGTCGGCGGTTAAACACAATAAATAAAAAATTAAATTAAATAGCGAGAAGTACAATAAAGAGAAACCGAAAGCATTATAACATGTGCTGTCATTTGTAATTACAAATGAGCCCCAATAAATCGCATACATAATTCACAATTACAATAAATTTTAAAGGCAAAACTCATACCAATAAATATAAAGCAAAGTATTTGCAATTAAATTATCTGTGATTTTCGTCAACATATTCAATATTTTCGCAGTTAAACCCTTAAACGTATTACGTTGCATATCCCTCATATCGCAAATCCCGTAATTTAAAGTGACTGACTAGTGAGATCCCAGTGCGTTCGTTGAAGGTAAATATGGTCGGAATAAGGGAACAAGAGCCCCTCCCGCACAAATGGTTTGGAATGTCGCCCATCAAATTGAACACGGTTCGCGCATAAATTATGACAAGCTGGCCCGGGTCAAAGCCCATAGTCCTGACCAGGATATAAAGGGGCCCTCTTGGATTGGCTGGCGCGCCTAAATCAATGGCAAACTCATTAAAACGCCAGCGAAAACTGTTTTCGCCTGACGCGTCACTAACCACAGACAGAGCTGGCTTTTCCCTCGTATCCCAGCTACAATTTCCCATTTCCCCACTCGTCACACTCGTTTCGCTTTCCCACCCATCCCTGCTCCTGCATATGCATATTAAAGCACACCAGGGCGTATGCGTAATATGTATACATTTATAATACTGTGGGCTGGCCGCCCGCCTTTTGTCTTTGCCTTCGCCAGCTCGGCGTTCGGCGTTCGGCATTCGGCGTTCTTCGCATATGGCCCAAAGGCAAAGGAAAATACGTTTTATTTATTAAATAAAAACGCTGGGAAGCGTTGGCTGCCGCGGTCTGGATTTTAATGGGCGTCGGGGTTGAATCGAACAAAGGGGCCAGCTTGACCCGGTGAGCGTACAGCGAAAGTCAACCCTTCAAAAGACTAGACAGCCAACTGAAAAGTATCACGGCTTAAACTTTAAAGTCCTTGGCCATTTCACTAGCATTTTATTGCACATGATGACCTCTCTGTTGTAAAATTTCAATTACAAAACAAACTTTCCTCTGCAGTTCTCTCGGCCTAAGTGATTATAAATATTCATGCACTGCCTTCTCTGGGCCTAGGACTGGGTGTGTGTGTGGCTAATATGCATTAAAATATCTCAGTCTTTGTTGTTGTTTTGTTTTTGTTGTTCTGCAGCGTTGACTTTCATCATTTCTCGTAATATGTAATTTTGATTCGTAAATTTATCAATTTATCATCATAATGCAATATTACAGGCCATTACGCCAACACAATTCCAAAATTCAATTTGCAATGTTTATTGACATATCAGGGCCAACTCCCCCACTCGATTGTGTTGGAAATTAGTTTTCGACTAAACACTCACTCATGTCCTGGCCATCAAGAGCATACGTTGGCTCGCATGAAATTGACCAGTTTATATTGTTTTGTTAGTTCATAGTTGGTCAATATGCTGCATGTATAAAAAAAAAAACATATACAAAGGAGTTTGGTTTAAAAAATAATTGCTTTGCTGTTTTCATTGAAAATATGGTTATATTTGGTTATTGTTTATGGCATTCTTAACTAGGCCAAGTTTTTGGGTTAAATTTAAAGGCAAATGTTGCTAATAAATTGATTATGAAATTTAAACTGCAGAATTTCCTATTTGAAATTTATAAAAAAAATCATAAATAGGAAAGATAGGACATTTTTTAACAATTTTAATTTCCTTTTCGTTTAATTTTTATGAAAATGAATATTGATTAACTTGTTATACTTCCGGCTCAAATTATTTAAAATAAATTTAATTCAAAATCTAATGCAGAAAATTCTTGTAGAAATAAATCTTAAAATACCTTAGAGTATTTATTAAGTTGAAGGACTTTGGGACTCACTCCTGCAATTTCTAATAAATAAATTATAGTCGAATTCATTGACTTTGAATACTTTTCCATCATTTAACGATATAGATCCCTTTTTCAGTACTCATTTACCGCATTTATTTCTGCTTCAAGAACGGCCATGAGTTTTTTTTTACCCAAAAACCCGAACACATGTATGGTACCTTTTGTATTTATTCCCATAAATGGATTTTTTATTACGTCTAGAGCTGCAGGTCGTTAAAGTCGTACATATTCGGTGCCTATTTTATGAACGTTGGTGGGCTGCTGAGGCTCTGGCAACCACATAAAACCCTTACAAAAATGCGAACTGAACGGAAATGTCTTTGATGGCACCGGAGTATGGGGGCGGGTATAACGACAAACTATGATTATTTTGTAATTTTATGGCTACCCCAAGGCGACTGGCGAGAGGCGGAAATCCATACCAACCAATGGGGCGTCACCAATAAACATAAATTATGCAAATTTTTGACTTTAATTATACGAGCTGATAGCAACGCCCTACATTCCATTCCCAAAAACCCATATCCCTCATCCGTGTGCGCCCGATTATTTGGGTTGTTATTAATTAAGCTGAGACTTCATGAGCGCGTTTTAATCATTGGGAACACGCGTCCCCGTTCCCACCAGCATAGCCCCTATACATTTATGTGGTGTCCTGTGTGAGGGGATAACACGGTTTGTAGGAGATGGAGGAGGAGCTGAAGGCTAGGGAGGAGGAGCTGTCAGACCGTTTCTGCTTATCGATCAAACGCTCACAGA
This sequence comes from Drosophila mayri, assembly GCA_008042485.1. Lineage (NCBI taxonomy): Eukaryota > Metazoa > Arthropoda > Insecta > Diptera > Drosophilidae > Drosophila > Drosophila mayri. The sequence continues at coordinate 155,119 of VNJN01008345.1, forward strand.
AGTCACAGAAGCCTGAGGTTACACATTAGACATTTCTTCCAGTGACGTTTTGTTTTGTTCCGCCTTCATATTAAGGATACATGTGTGACACATTCCCCCATCCCGACCTTGTCACTGATAACTGCACACAAAGGCCCACAGAAAATGGGAAGTTTGTGCGGAAAACGGTGCTTATTAAAAATTACATGTCAAACGGAAAAACCAGCACAGGAAACCCCAAAAAAACAGGCACTAAGAAAAGAGCAAGGAGAGTACAAATCACATACTTTATTTAAAAACATATTTCTAATTACTTTTAACGAATTTTGTTATATTTTTAATGTCTTTTAATTGAAATAAGAATTCTTGTTAGTAAATAGGTAATAATTTCTTTTAAAACATAAATGTAATCTTTCTATAATTTTTATTTTCTGTGCACACACACTTACGAGATGAGTTGGCATAAACCTTTTGGTTTTTGGGCGTTGGTGAGGAAGAACCCTTTTTAAATATGTCGCCCCATTATCTTCATTAGGCGCTAATGTCCGAAAAAGGTTTTTCCCCCAACTATGTGTATTCCCCCTTTTGAAACTTTATTTTTCCCCTGGCTGGATTTAACTTTTTGGCTACCATGACAACTTCAAAAGTCGTTACTCATTTCTGTGTACTTAATTTGGTAAAAGATATGAAATTTCCTTCTTATCGCACTCCACTGTCCTTTTTTTTCGTCCTGTTTAAGGAGCAGCAGCAACGGCAGCAGAAAGCTTGCCCCTTTTCATTAAAAGTAGGACTGAGGACCAAAGGAGATGGTAATTTCATTAGAAAACTTGAACCGCGTCAAACTTTAAGCTTAAACTCGGCTTGTGTGCCTGCAGTCGCAGAATTTTAATGCCGCGTGAAGAATGCCAAGTTAACAGCAGGCAGGACGCAGGAGGTGAATGGAGGGATTCCGAGGTGTGGGCCAGTCGCTTGACTTGGCATAAAAAAAGTTTCTTTTTGGCTTCCACTTCCACTTTTTGGGGGGCACACAAAAAGTTTGTGTTACGCCGCGCCACCGCCGCCGACTCGTTGACTCAATAACTGGTTGGTTTTTGGCCCCCCTTTCTAGCCCTTGAAGAAGGCCCAAAGGCGGGCCTGAATAGAGGGCGTGTTGCCGGCATTTTTGGGACGTGGGCGTGGCTGGGTGTTAAAGACTTAAGGTGAGCGCATGGACGCTGCTGCTGGTGGCTCCAGACTGACACGATTATCGTAATTATGCGCTGGCTGTAGATGTAGCATACTTTTCTGGGCCAACTCTTAGCCCCGTAATAAGTTGTTGTTGTGTGGGTGTATCTCTCTCTCACTCGGAGGGTGTGAGTGCGAGGGTGTGTGTGTGTGGCTCAACTTTTGCCGCAATTATGTAGGTTGGCAAAAGTTGCTGCTCTCTTTTTATTTTTATTTTTATTTTACTTTCATTTTTTCGGGGGTGCACTGGCTCAAGGACACGCTCATAACCCGCTGCGAAACATTCGGCTTATGCCTTTATGCGGTTGCCAAAAGAAAGAAGAAAATCCTGGAAAGTGAAGAGGTCCTGGAGCAAGACATCTTGCGAACATGTGACCAATTTTGAGAGCTGCCTTCATTCCATGCCTTTGACGTTGCTATAATTCAATTTTTTTTCCAAATAAACTTGTTGGCAGCTTAACTTTTCGTAAAGTTTACTTCAAGTGCTACTCCCTGACAGGCGGGATTAAAAGGGGTTTAACTTTGAAATTAAATTGGTTGTAACTATAATAAAACTAAAGAATCAGGATTGCTGAAATATAGAAATGAAAAATTAAACCAATTTAATAATTAATTAAAGCATTTTAATCTTTAAATTGTTAAGCAATGTAGAATGTAGAAAATGTAAAAAATGTAATATCTTTCCCCCAAAATCCCCCCATTTTTGCAGGGTGTCAACAAGCCCTTTCCACGCTTTCGGCCATATTTTTCAGCCGCCACCCTTGGCGCCGCAAATCAGTGAGAAAATGCTGACAAGCGACGGGTGGAAGGCGAAGAAAAAAAAAGAAAAAACGGGAAGCAGAATTAAATAAAACGTATTACATTTGTAGCGTTTACAGGAAGTGAGCGTGAGGGTCGGGGGTCCTTGGTCGAGTGCCTGTTAAGGGGCGTGTGTTTATGTGTGCGTGAGAGCGAGCTCCTTACGATACATGTGTGAGTGTTTGTGGCATGTGTACAAAAACGCTTTGTGGCGGTGGAAAGCACCTTCCTTCCTCCGGGCAAACATCTTGCGCCAAGGCAAGGAGGGGAGTTCGCAAGGTTAATACTTGGCCACAAAAGCCATTAGGCATCAGCATCAGCATCACAGCCAGCAATATCCCTAAGCCAAAGTCCAGCCGGGTCAAATACACTTGCCGACATCTCAATAATCAGAGATGTGAAGGATATGGCTAGTTGTACCTAGGACTAGGTACCGTTTGTCCCCTTTAATTGAAAATCTGTAACAGGGAAGTCAGAACTGGGAATTAATTAAATGTCTAATCTTAGGTGTCAGCTAAAGTGAGATAATATTATTGACAAGCTTGCTGCTATCGTACATATGTTTTCAACTTGAACCCCCTAAGGTGTATTTCTATAAACAAGATTTCCTGTCTTTGTAATTGACAAGTTCAATACACAAGTGTCTGCGACATGTATAAATTATGGAATTTATATTACCTTTAACACCCATCGTAATTGGTTTAAAAATAAATTGTATCCCCAACTTAGAGTACCTTTCCCAGCACTGTGACCAGCGAAAATGAACCCCAGATCGAACCAGAACCCAAATCCAAACCATTTGTGCGACGGTGGCAAAGCAATATACCCACCCTCAGCTAATTAATATTCCAATTTATGCATTTTCTTTCAGGCAATTCGATTCGTCGTCGGGTTTTTCGTTTGTTCGTTCGTTCACGTTGATTTCGTAGTGGCATAAGTGGTGTATATCGAAATCGGGTGTCGGTGTCGGGACGTGTAAATATCGTACAAAATGGCAATGGTTATATCGACGCGTGCCAAGCTCGTGATTACCGCGCTGATTCTATTCTTCCTGCTCGGCATCGTCCTTGTGACGGGCTCCACGAAGGGATGGTTCAATCCCAACCGCTACAACGGCGAGCGGGTGGCAGCTAGGATACAGGTAACTAACCCCACACCTCGACCGCAACAAGTTTTTGGGTTTGCGTTTAAACCGAATGGCATTTCAGACTAATTAAAAAGAACTAGCCAATTAATTATAATCATAATCAACACGTGTCTGGCGGCGCTTGCCTTTTTATTCCGACCGCTTTATGGGCCCCGCCGAAGCCGCCAAGCATCTGAACATTACGAACTGTGTAATGGGAGTGTGTAATGTGTAATTCTAAATGCTTGACATCCTGCCGGCCTGCCCCTTTAAATGCAAACAAATGTCACCGCAGCGAGGCGAATTCCAGGACTGGGATTGCTTTTCCTCTGCCAGTGACCAGGTTGGGGAGAAGCAGGAGGGTCACTTGATGGGTCGGGGCTATGGCCGTATCGCGGCTTATGCGCTTCCAACACGCACATACACACCAAACACACCGAGAACTAACAGCCAGCACCCACAACAAGTTAGGGAAACTTTTAAACACAAACTGGCAAACATCCTCGCAGTCACAGCGAGCGAAGAGCAAATAAAGCATGCGAGGATATACACAGGAAATAAAATAAAATATTTTTCCAACTAAATATAGGTATTTGCTGTAAGTAAAGATGATATATGTAAAGACTATTTATCTTTCAGTTTATGGAGTTTTTAAACCGGATTATATTTAATAGAAAGATAAAACGTATTTATAATCTTAAAAGGTGTATTTAAAAATATTACAAAATTATTATACTAATTAATTGTATTTATTTAAAAAAAAAACTCCCTAAATACACCCCCAAACAAAATGAAATATGTGTCTGATCAAATGTAAGGCTGCTAGAATTTATTTCACACCTTTGTATTTCTTCCTGTGGATATTTTCCTGCACTACACGAAAACAAATAAAGTTTATTGTGACAAATGTTTCATGACAACAGCACATTTCGCTCTGGCCGAGCGCACACCTGCCTCTCGTTACCTGTGCCGACCCCCAGGTGAGGAGAGACCTCTGCTGTTGTTTGCGAAGCGTATAAATAAAAAGCCATTGCAATTATTAGAGCACATTATAAGCATTTTGTTGCCGGCGCTCGGTCACAAGATAAATTGATAAACCTGACACGGGTCCGCTCACCTGTCCCGTAACGAGCTGGGGTTAAGTTTTGCTGCCCTTTTTTGTTATTGTCCAGCGTGGCGTATACGCAATGCGAGTTTTTGCGACTCTTTTGCGAAATCCATTCGAAGTGTTTTGTTGTCTAAAATGCTAGATGATATTCTATCGAAGAGGTTTTATTTTTTGGTCCCATCGGTTTAATGGACTTTGGTTGTTTACTTACCAAAAAGAATGTTTAAACTATGACTTGTCGAAGTAATTACATGCGCTTTGTAGCCAGTAAATTATGGTAATCAGTGGAAGTTTTTTAAATTTATAAAAATTGTGGTAATAATTATAGGAATAATAAACCTTAAAATTCATAAGCTTTTAATAATGATACAACCTTTAAACTGAAAATAAAATATTATTAATTATTCATCAGTTAAATGATTTATTTACAATATTTATTCTTATACAAACTTATATCTTTCTTTCTCTGTAACATAGAAATATATTTAAATTATAGACTGCTTCGTTACAAGTTCATTTCCCAGGAAAGTTGTACAAGTTCGTTATAATTTAAACAAATAATGGTCGTCCCTCCAAAAGTCCCAACAGAAAAAAAGAGCAAAGGACTGCTCCTGTTCCCCTGTTAATACAATCGCTTCTTTCGTGTCAAACGCTTCTCCTCTGTTGTTTCCGCCCCGAAGGACCTGCCCCAAAGGACTTACCAATCGGGGCCCCACAATACGAGCAAACTTCGACTAATACCTGCATAATTGTTGTGCTAATTTTGTCAGCACGCCCAGTTAATGTTTCTATTGACACCCGCAGTACGGCGAAGGCGATGGCGTCGGCGACGGTAATGGGAGGTGCGTGGTGCCAGGCGGGTAGATCCTGGGCTGGGCTGGGCTGTGCCGGGCCGGGATGTCCTTCCCCACAGTTGCACTGCTTTGACATTATTTACGCTTACTTATGGGCTTGGCTCGCTCTCACCTGCCTGGCCCCCCCGTTCGGACTCTGAAAACAGTGATTAAACTAATTTTATGCAGCAGCGAAACAGGACGAGGGCGACAACAAGGATACAGGGAGGAGAAAAGGCGTAAAAAGCGAGAAGAGTGAGAAAAGCAAATGGCGAGGGGCGAGGCAATAAAAAACCATTTAAAACATTCAAAGTGTCGCATGAGAACGGGCGAAGTGAATGTCGACAAGCGTTAACGGGCTGGCTTCGATATAGAAACCTAGTCCTGCGTCTAGCTCTATTTTTTCATTTATTTCCATATAAATGCAGAGAGAAACAATTTCCTGAAAAATATATAGTTAATAATAAAAACTACGCATTAACCTGTACTTGACAGTATTCGTGAGGAGTTTAAAACCAGTCTGTAAAAATTAATAAAATTTAAATACCTGAAGAAACTCCTCTGTGAAGGTCGTAAAATGTTTATATTTTGTTAAATATATAATTCCATAATTTCTCGCAGTGTTGTGCCAAATGTATGTGGTAAACGGGAAAAGGAAAACGAGCCCAACAACCAAAGAAACAAAGTTTAGCAATAAAAATCTAAAAACGAGAGAATCAACGAGCGTGGGGTGAAGTCGTCCTGTTAATAAAGCCGTTTCTGCATGGGCTGTCTTACCTGTCTCACCTGGCACCTCCCACTGCCATCACCCTTCCCCCGCCCACTGAAACAGGCAATGGGTTCATTAGCAGTGGCTTACATTACAAAAGCTTCTAGGAGCTGTGGTTGTTGTCGCTATTTTCCTAGTTTCCTTGGCGCTGTTAATTACGATCCTGGTAGGAGGTGGGTGAAAAAAGGGGAAAATCGGTAGAAAGAAAGGAGCTCGCGACTGCCGAACAATTGGAAATTTATAAAAATTACACGTAGATTGACAGGCAATTTGTCCTTGCCTAATACAAGGTGGTTATCCACCGCCAAAGGCAGTTGGCTTATTGACTGATTCCCCGTAACTCCCGCGGTCGCGATGTGTGGCTGTTGAGGAAGGTCTATTAGGTTTCATTAGCGCCTAATTACCCCAAAAGCGAAATTAGTCGAAAAGCCAATTATAGTTAATGCATTTAGCGATTCGTTGAGTCGTCGAAAGTCGTTCGTTTGGACATTTATGAGCTGCCAAGCATTGTGTGTTGCCGCCTGTCTGTCTGTCCGTTGTTGGATCTCATTTATTTGCTGCGCAATTCCAATTAATAAGGAGCTGCCAAAGGAACAGCCCAAACTTACTCCGAATCGACATTCCTGGTAGAATAGAGTAGAAACAAAGTAACCAGCCATTAGCATTAACTCACTACAAACACCGTGCATCTACTGCGTCTCGATTGAGCAATAAAAAAACTACCGGAAAAGCATTCCCTTAGATTTTCCCACCCGTTTGTATGTGTGTGTAAGTGCAATCGTGGCTGGCAATAAATAATGAAAATATCCGAGTGCCTCAGAAGCAGCAGCAATACTAGAAAAGTTTTCCCAAACAAAATACTGTATAAAATGCAAAGAAACGAATCCTAGTTTCCTTGCAAATATGCCCGAAAGTTTGTTGAATGTTTTTCTAAATGAAATTCCCCAAGTACTTAACTATCTTTAATTTCTTAAAGGTAGTTGCTAAATGCCAGCAATTCCATATAAGTAAATTATCTGAGAATTACCTTTTACACAAAATAAAGAGAAAGTTGAGCTCAGGACGATTCCCATATTCATGAGTGTCATGCTCAGGAAATTTCAAATCTAATCCCCATATACACATTCCTGATGTGTATAAATTCCGAAAGGCGAAACATTAAATATTGAGCAACGCTCCGTACATTTGATTTATGAAAACATATTACCCCCTTGCTATCCAGCAAAGGGAAACACTGCCGGAGCAAGCATAAGGCGGATACGGATATTTGTGAAAGCTTCTTCCACGGACTGGGAATAAGCATATGAAAAACTAGCTTCCGTTACGTTTATGATAATATTTTATTAAAGCGCAGCATGCCACTATAACTACGGGTTAGCAGGCAAATGGAAGCGACTTGCACGCACCCAAGGAGCTCAGGAGCCACGGTGCCTTGAAGCCTTGGAACTATGGAGTTTGGAGCCAACTCGAAAGTCGATGACGATGTCGACACGCCCCGCCTAGCGTCCGTAATAAATTTATTATTGTGCTGCGCCAGGAGTTCGAGTTCGAGGACGGTGAAAAGTCGCATTTTCGATGGAATAGATAGTGAAACTTTCCCTTGACTTTTGCGGTTTCGTCAGTGAGATAGTAGGCACAACAAAGTTTCCTTCTCTGAACTTGTTGCATTGACAACCTGCAGCAGATGTCGCTTCCTTTTGGATGCAACTATGGAGGGGGAAATATATTCTTAATTTAGAAAGGAAAATAATTACTTTTTATATAAAATGTATGCATTTACTGGGTTTTAACAGAAAAACTAATAGTAAAGAAAAACTAGAGATAAAACAATTTAATCTTTTATATATTTTCTTTATTTTTAAAAACAAGTTACTACAGAAATCTTACTTTTTAGTTGCATTTCTTAATTTTAAAAATATTTACAGAACAATTTGAAATGAAATTGAACCAAATTGTTATTCCCAGTGCAGATGCGGATAAGCAGCATGTTAATTTCGCGACTTTTCACCACGGATGCATCTGCAGCTGAGTCCGCGCCACTTTTCTCGCTGCTCTGCAAATTGGATGCAGTGCAGCCCTCGGAGTGAGCTGAACTTGCAGTTGGCAAGCGTGTTGACAACCGCCACGCACTTCGATGCCCCCCAGGGGTCGCATTCGGAACGACAGGGCTGGGGATCGGGGCTTCGGGCTTCGGGTCTTCTTGGCTAAAGATATGTGGCTGGATATACCGAGGATATACCTTTCCATCGCCGCAATATAAATAGCACTGATTTGTGCTAACAAATACGGAGCGGTGGCTGTCGCTATCTGCTATCTTGCGACTTGCTGGCAGCCCGAAAGTTAAGCCAACCAACCATACAACCCATTTGTTTATTATGAAAATACGGGCTGGTTTGGTCTCGAGAGTGGGTTTTCGTATCGTCGTTCTCTTGCTGCGGGGGTGTGTGTATGTGTGTGTAGATTCCTGTCGGTGTGCAAGTGTGTGAGCTGCCCACAAAAACCTTAAACTGATGACACACTTCACATGGAGGTTTCTGCCTCTGGCTCTCCGGTTCTGGGTCTTTTTTCGTTGCCGTGTGCTCGTTGCTCGTTTACAGAGAAATAAATTATTAGAAAAATATCTTAAAATTCATCTTAATTTATTTTTTAAGAGTATGAAAGTCAATTAGAAAGATTGGATGGCAAGTATCAATTAATTTAAGAAGAAATAGTGCGTGTCCAAGTCGATATTCATGATTCCTTATTTCTCTAGGCTTTTTAAAGCTTCTTAACTTTGTCACATTTCATTTAAAAATTATAGTTTGTGAGGTGTTTTCCTCAGTGTACCCCATAGCCAGCTTTCGGTGCTGCATTTCCGCTTGAATGGCGTCTGTGCTCGGAGCAACTAACAGCCCATTGACAGGGGGCCGTTGGCTGGTTGGTGGATGGGGTGGCTGGCTGACTTGGGGCGGATCCGTATCCCCTATCCACTCTGACTGGGCGGCGGAGGGGTAAGTGTGTCACCACACACGACCACGTAACTGAAAGGCATACTTACCGTTTTAAAACTGTGCGCTCTGTACATGGCACACTACTATATTGACTTTGAAGCATAAAAAGCTTTCCCAGATACTCCAATACACTGGAGGCGAACACTCTTTATTACTGCCCCATCGCCGGCGGAGCCATGTATCTGTGTCTGTAACGGGGCGTGAGTCCGGGTACAAGGAACAAAGGAAACGTTGCAAGCCTTGCCTTGGGAATAAACGAGCAGATGACTTCCTGATCGGGCCGGCTTAACGCTGGGTCTTATCTACGGCTCCCGATTGAAGCGGTCCCTGGCGGAGCTAGGCAAGCTAAGCCTGAGCTCCGACTGCAGCTTCCTCCTTCGTTTCCACAGGAACATTGAAAAGGGCACAAAAGTCTCGGATGTAGGTCCTCAGACTGGCGACTCGTGCCTGGAACTGCACGAATGTACGTTCGTCAAAGACCTTCACCTTGATTCGATCGCCAGTGTCTAGAGTGTGGGCTGCCAATTCATGGAGGTTGCGACGATCTTCGAGAATTCTAGTGCAGAAGCGGCTAAAGTTGATCACAAAGTTGATAAGGTCTTCGATAAGTTCCTCCACCAGGCAGTATTTTTTAGTTTTAGTCTTTACGTGATTGGGCCTGGCTGCTAAATAGGCAGACTCGAGCTTACTACGAATCGATTTCAGATCCTCGGGCATGCCTTTTAGGGCATCCTGAGATAGGACCAGGAAACCCTAGAAGGAGAAAGAATAATAAATTAATTTAAATTCAATTATTTATATTTATTATTCATTATTTTCTATTTCTTTTTGTTTAACTTTAAGCAGTACTCACATTCATATCGCTGATGGCATGAAAGTCAGAGAACACCTCATAATCTGGCCACCAGTCCTCGTCTTCATCTTTGTAATAATCTTGCGTGGCTGGCACTATGCGGATCTGTAGAATCTGTCGAAGTTGAGCTAGTTTTGGCCTCATCAACTCAACAATTAGTTGACGCAGCTCTGAGATCTCCTGGGTGCCTTTGGTACTTTTGGAAACTGGCCTTAGCAGCTTATATTGATTCTGAGTGGATTGCATTGTAAGTTAAGTAATGAAAATATTTGGGGGATAGTTGGAACGGGAAGACTATGTTTTTTGGAGGGTTTTTTTTTTTGTTTCTATTGAAACATTTCGGGCTGGGTCTGACGTGAATTTAAAAGAAGTCTGACTCTCGTTTCCTTCCGTCTTTCTGGACTTTTCCTTTTTTGAAATGTATCTCGAGTAGTAAATAATTTGCAGTTGCTGCAGCTGCCTCAGGAGGACGGTTTACGTTGCGTATACGCAACGTTGTCACAGTCTGTTTGCTTTGGGTTTATAAAACTGTCGAAATCAACACACAAACACCCTTGCTAGCACATAAACACACTGGCAAATATTAAACACACACATAACGTGTTGGTTTATGCGCAATGCAAGTTTTATTTTTTGGTTAAAACACAAAATGTGAGCTTGTTTCTCGTTTTAAACTAATTGTAGAAGGCAGTTAAGGCCAACAATGGTTGCTGTTTGCTAGTCCACTTTTTGGGGCACGAAAACAAAGTAAAAACATTCTAATGAATCAATTAAGCTAAAAATGGTTATGAAAACAGAGACTGTGGGCTTAATATGTTTATTTGATTAAATTAGTGGTACAAAACAGGTGTCAATCTTGTTGAAAGTTAGTTTTGCAAATTGATAAATATTTTCAGATTTAAATCAAATGATTTATGTGGATTTCCCCGAGTTTATAATTGTTTTAACCGTTTAAACAGTGTTTATAATTGATTATAGTTACTTATTTATAAGTGTATTTCACTTATATTATGAATTTAAGATTAATTGACAGCCTTATCTTGTCTCTGGCAGGTGTGCGTAACTCAATTAATTACATTTTGTATGAACAATTTAAAATCCGTTTCGCATTTGCTAAAAACCATAAGCTTTCAGCTGTTCAGCTGAGCTTCAGAAACTCTTCTGCTGCAGTTGGAATATGTATATATATGTTTTCTTTTTTTATACTATATATATATATACATTTATGTGTGTGTGCCTCTTTTCCCCCAGATAAACAGGCTGCCGGATAGGCACTGTGACAGAAAGACAAAGTGACTGAGAGACCGAGAGACAGACGCTTTTCTGCAAAAACGTTGGCGCAAAAACTTTTCGAGATTTGTGTCAGCTCGTTTGAGAATTAGTCGTAGGTTTTTAGCAAAATTAAAAAAAATCTGTCACTATGCGGTTGGCATTTGCCGTCTCATTGTTTTTTTGGTCCCCTGACGGGGGACTGCCACCCAACCCCACCGCCTTTCGGCTTTTCCCTCCCATTTCCACATCTCCTTCTCCATGCTCCTTTTTCGGTTACAGTTTCTGTTTCCATTTCTGTTTCTCTGTCAGTATTTAGATAGTCACTTCTGTTTGCTGCCCACGGACACGGGCAACCCTTATATTTGAATAAATAAAATGTAATTTTTCAATTTAAATAATAGAATTTCTATAGAAAGCCTTTAATTTAATTTAATTAATTAAAAAAACAAGACAAGCCATACAAAATAAATAGGAAAGTATACTCTATTTCTTGTCTTAAATATTATTCTTTGGAAACTTAATCCTTTTCCTTTGCAAATCCTCCTTCAATACCACTATTTTTCGTAGGCCACTGTACATACATATATCCTGAAAAGTCGTATGTGAACAAGCAGTCACTTTTCCGTTTTGTATTATGTGCTCTCTGTGCTTTGATGCGACTATGTCTTAAATAATTTATGTGCCGCAAAATGTGCAAAGTAATTTATTCTGATTATATGCAAAACAAAAAAAAAAAAACCCCAGAATGAGCAAAGAAAAAATGAAAATGGGCATCAAATAAAATGTGAAACGGCCGCCAAGTGTCAAAAAAAGTCCTGCACCTGGGCACACACCGCCTTATTTTGGCCTTTTCCTGGAAAGCGGGCGGACCGTAAAAATTTATGTTGCTATAATTTAGCTTTAAAATCGCGCCAAACCTCAGCCCAGCTCATCCGAACGGTGAAGAGTGGCAACGAGGGGGCGGCACGCATTTAAACGGAAATAAAATAAAATTACAAAAAGTGCGCAACTTTTTGACGTTGCGATTGTTATCCTCGTTTCGGTCGCTCCACTGTTTTCCTTTTTTTTACGGAGGGGCCGAAACGGCTGTCAGAAAGTGATTTAGAAACTATGCTATGACCCGGCTAAGGTAACTTGGCCAGGTCGTGTTCCGTGCTCCGAGCGGTGAGCTCCGAGCTCCAAGTTCCCAGCTCAAAGCTGAATCTACCCAGACACCATTGGCATTTGTTTGTTGTCGACTGTCGGCCCTGTCGGCCGCCTGTCGTTTGGCGGCTATAACGTTGAATTTAAATTCAGCATTTTCGGTATTCCCCCCTTTCCAATTCGCAATTCCAATTGCCATTGCCATTTGTGAGGCGATTGGAATACCTTGAAATGAATTGAAATTCAATTGTTTGCACATTTTTGCGGCCAACTAATTGAAGCCAAATTCCTGGTAAATTACTCGTCTTTACCCAGGGAATCGAGCGCCAAATTCGCATAACTTATATGTTTTAGTATATATAGTTTTTGCCACTCGGAAAGTCGCTGGCAAATATGCTGAAAATGTCAAAACGTCGTTTACATATTTAATGCGCTCTAACAGGCTTAATCAACATTACAAAGTAATTAGAGTTAATTCTTTTGTACTTGAGAGCACGCCAGAGCCAGAAACGCGCACAGATACCTGGCAGAAGGCACAGGTGCACTCAAAGAAAAGTGTACACATTTTGTAATAATTTGTTTTATTTGAGAGATTATGTGAATAAATTTTAAAACAGTTTTTTAAGTATTTAAAAATTCCAAATATTTTTGAAAGATATTTAAAGTAAACAAATAACCTAAAGAGAATTCAGATAATGAAACCAAAATGTTGTCTTTAGTTAAATAATATAAATTATTAATATATTTTATTAATGCCATAAAACACACTTTGATTTAGATATAACAAATCCAAATCAAATAATTATAAATTAGCTACCAGTTTCTCCCTGTGAATGATACCACAGGTAGGACTTGGCACAGGCAGTCAGCCGCAGTCAAAGTGCTTACGCATGTAACCGGTGACACAGCGACACTGAAACTGATGACGACGAAAATGACGATGACGATGCCAATGATGATGACGATGACTGAGATACCCGTATCTGTAAACTGTTGCGCGGCAATTTGCATGGTTAATTATCTATTAACTTGGGCATAACTTTTTCGGGAGTGCGAGTGCAGTGGCAGTGGCAGTGGCACTGTCAGGACTTGGCAGGATTCGGAGAGTTTCCTTGAGCACCGCAAACAAATGCAGATACACAAATACACAGATATACAAACACAAATACAGGGCACACGCAGGCGAATTAGAAGCCACCGACTCTGTCGGAGTGAGGCGAAAATATGTACATCCGCTTCCGCTGTTGTTCTGACAGTGGCTGCCATTGTCATTATATAAGAGGTAAAGAGAAATGCGAAAAATACAAATATTTCCATGAACCTGGCGGAATTATTAATACTCTAAACTGTACTACAGAACGGAAGCTGAAGTTAATTATTACTTCAAAAGTTGTTTAATATGAAATTTTATATGCAAAGGGAGAGTACTATATAGGAGCATTGGTAATAAGTGGAAATATATGTAAATGCTCGTAGTAAATATGCACCTTTAATAGTTATGTTATTTTTTACATTTAGCATTTTAAAATTCTGACATAAACATTTTGTTTTTTAAACCTTTTTAATATACAACTTTAAGGACCCTAATATCTTTTTAATTACTCTAATACTAAACCATTCATTTCACTTTATTAACTAAAAAGTTAGAAAACTATTTGGCATTCATTCCATAAAAGTTGATAACCCCCGTTTTCCACAGCATAGTGTACAGGAGCAGCATCAGCGGAAACAAGTTTATGGTAATCTTAATGCCTAAAGCTTTCCTTTGTTTTGATGCTGCTGCATGCCGTAAATTTCACTTATTAAATATTTGTGCTTAATTAAGAATTTAACTCTCAAAACACGAGGAATGTTTGGAGCTAAATGGCTTTAGTCTTTGGCATTGGGAGATCATAGCTCAAACTAGGCTTTAACTTTTATAGTAAATAATTTGTGTTGAAAATACTATATATGTAGGTTAAGTTGGTTTTATGGCTTCAGCACTCCAAGGCATAATTATACTCCCCGATTTAATAAACTTGTTGCAATTTTATACATAGAAAATGAGTAATTGAATAATGGGTTTTTCTTCCTAGAAGTTTAGTTTACTAATGACTTTTCGCTGTTTATTGAATTTAAAACCGTATTAGTTCGAAGAAAAGCAATTCAAATACAAATAAAGCATCCACAAACCTTGTTGAAATATTCTCCCACTTGCCTCGTTTCCCACATACATATATATAAATCTTATTTAACAGATAAAGGCAAACAACTTTTTATAGTTTCTATAGAACAAGTTTCTTTCACAAGTTTCCGATTGAGACAATTGGAAAGTTATTGCCTGGCAATGGATTCAACCATTCAACTCGGCACACATTCGTTTTGTACACGTGAATCCATTTTCGGTTAATTTTTAAGAGCCCCCAATCGATCTCCATTATTGACACATTTTTGACAAATTGCCAGATAGCCGCAGAGTTGCGTGGGTAGCGTCTGTGGCCAGAAGTCCTTTTTCTTGTTCTGTCCTGCGAATCGCAAATGAAACGTGTCTGGCATTTTGAGGAGCCACGGACAAAGGGCAGCCGGCACAGCCTACCTTTCTGGTTTACCGAAATGGCGAAATGGAAAAGGGTCAACGATTTGCGTATTATTTGCTTTATTTTCAATACGTCCTGCGAACCCTTGTCAGGAGGAAAGGGCTCATTGCTAGGCAATGAATGCTTCGCTGCTGCGCAAATATTGCTGCACATTTACCGCCCGTCTCTGCTCCTCCATCTCCTTGGCATGGCATGTCCTTGCTCCGCTTCTTTCGCATTTCAGTTCATTTCTGGCCTTAATTATGTACGGCGCAGAGCAAACAACAAATGCACAAACATACAGAAGCACAGCACATGTGCACACATCACATGCCCATGCACTTTCAGCCCAGTTAATTGCTCATGGCACTCGGAGCACTCTGCGCCACTTGACCGACCTGCAGCCGGCAGCCTGCTCCGCGTCCTGCCGAGGCGCCTTATCCTTCGCTTCATTCTGCTCAGCCTGCCTGCTTGCTGACACTATTTAAACTAAATGCTCACCTTAAAATCATATTTCGCCTGGATGCAGGACACCGAAAATGTTGCCTTTGCCTGCGGCCAGCTTTTCGTTATTTAAAACGGCCTTTGTCTGCGCTTGACCCTCTGTCACAACGGGCCTTGTTGTCGTTGACCGCCGAGACAATCCTCTGGGGCACTGAGCTAAAATTCTAACTATTTTCTAGGTTTCTAAAATGTAAACAATTTATCTATAGGTTTTAAAAGCAATTCCGAATTTATTTGTGTTAGAACTTGAGGTTTTAATAGGATAGTTTGCAGCGTAAGGTTTGTTAAAAATAGAATTAACTAGTAAATCGGTAGATGTACAATTTTCATTGCCAATCTGGGATATCAGGAAACTCTGCAGTACTTAAATATAAATTAAAAATCATACTAAAAGTTCACCGTTTTTTATTAAGAGAAATTTACATATAAAAGATACAAAATCAGCCTTATTGAATTTTTGAAATACTTATTTAGCTTAGAAACACTTTCTAAAACAAAAAGAACAATATGCCAGAAGCTTAAAAAATTACAAAAAAAAGGTATTTATAAACATTGTTTTATTCTTTAATGGAGGCCAATATTTTGCAACAATTTTTTTCATTGTGTACCAATTTACTTACGCCTTTTCGATTGCCCCCCTTGGCTCTGCTGCTGCTCGATGTCGTGCGCAATATGGCCGAGGCGAGCGGCTTTGATGTCCTCTTATCAGTTCATCGCTCTGAATTTCTGTCGTGCTTGAGAAGCGGTCGAAAAGGGTTCTCCGGTGTCCTTTTTGCGATGACCAGATAGTTTTTCCTTTGCAAGATCCGCATTAAGTAAAGGATAAGTCGGAATGTGAAAGCCTATACTTGGTTAAGCAAATGTACAATAATATTATAGCCGCAGTAATTATTATTTAAATATTATACTGGAAAAGCGACGACTTTATTAAAAGATTTTCCGGACTAGAAGACAAGTTTTACCGTGGAAAATGTTTACCAAGTGCACAATGCTAACTACTCTGAATTTTCGTAGCCAAAAAATGCAGGTAATAATGAGAGAAGGCAAAGCCTGTGGCTAGGAAAACCTTCAAAATGGCGACTAGGCGACTCACGCCCAAAAATGCCACTTCCTGCTGCTTAATTTCCGTTTCAAGTGAATTTCCTTGCCGCTAATTTTGTTGCACACACACACACACCTCTGGGGGGCACGTGCTCGAATGGAAACTGGGACACACGGACGCGACCACGGACAAAAGTCCGGACAGAACACGGACATTGCTTTCATGCCCGTGCTCTCTCTCCGGACAGTGATTTTCGCCGGCTCGCCATTTGTTTGGCGCATAGTTTTCTTGAACCAAAACAAAAGCAAAGCCAGAAACAAAGAGAAAACTTTAATATCCGCACTCAGTGGCACAACAGCAACAAGCTACATGGAGAACAATGCTCACTTCAATGTCTATTGATGGGCCACGTGTGTGTAACAGCCCCTCGGTTCCTATCTCTGGCCAAAACAAACCCCTCGGTTCCTCGGTGTTTCTATCCAAACTCGGCCCTCTTTGCTTTTGTCATCGACCCCGGGATTGGTGGCGTTTATGCGCCGGAAATGGAGGTTTTCATGACTTAGACGAATCCGTGGGAGGGTTCTAGAAGCCTGTAAACTTAACAAGCTGAGTTTTATTAACATCCTAAAGGATTGCGGTTATTTAATTATTTAATATAAATACAATTTAGTTATCCTAGACTTTACTTTCTGTTTAGAAATATTAAAAGTTCATTAACCTGCAAAAATTACGTGAATTATTAAGAAGTTAATGTCTCAGCTGGACAGAATTGATTCAAAAGTAACTACATTTTTCATTTAAAAATTTAAGAGGTTATTCCTTCTATAAATTTCTCTCAATCGCGATTTGGAGGAAATATATTTGCTCGCTTCTCCATAAACTGAGGGCCCCAAAAGCCAGATTGTGTGTCTGGCTGGGGCGCATATTAAGCCATTGTGAGCCTCGGAGCCAGCACGCTTTTAACCCGAAATTCAACGAGTTAGCGTCTCAGACAAAACTTTTTTAACTGAGCGGCAGCATAAAAGCTCCTCGGCCATTACTATCATTCACAGGGTGCAACAACTACAATGGGCTCTTGCTATTACGGTGGCTTAGCCGGGCCAGAGTTTCGAGTTGCGAGTCTCGAGTCCTGCCGAGTCTAGAGTCCTGGTTGTGAAACCAGAGTCCTGGGCCTGAGTGTTTGCTGCCATTTTTATTTGCAGGAGTTTGGGTTTATGGGCAAATGTGCATTGAGCATTTGTGTCTCTATCTGTGGCAGTGAGTCTGCAGGCAGGCAGGCAGGCAGGCAGGCAGGCAGAAACAGAAGCAGGACTAAGGACTCCCCACACCGGTATTGTTTGTGGTTCATTGTCTTCATGTGGCGTCGTTCTGGTTGGTCCCTGTTCCATTTGCAGTTAGTATCTGCGGTTAGCAGTTAGACTCCAAGGGGTTTATCTATCCATTCAGGGGCACCTTCTGGGCTAATGTGAAATATGCATGCTTAATTGTAATTCTAAATCCGAAACCACGGCACATTAGTTGTCCGGGCGGCAGTCACTGTTGCAAATTAACATCAATAATAAATTTCGATTTGCGGCAATTACGACTGGGCCTGGTCAGGGAATATACATCCCGTATATGCTTTATAGATCCATATATATATACAAATTGATTGATTTATTATGTATAGCTGTGGGCCTCCATTGTGCGTCGATGAAAAGCGTTTCGAAAATTATTCCGCTAGCATTATTACATGTAGAATGAATACAGTTGGAGCTAACACAAATATGTAAATATTTTACGCAGGGATATTTAGAAAAAATCAATGTCTATGGTAATCCCGATGCCATAAACGTCACATGCATGCCGCCCCCAAAGGCAACGGTCGCCCCCACCACAGCGGTAAGTCAGCAGCGGCAGCATCGTCGATGTCAATGTCGCCACTAAAACCCACAGAGCGAAATGCAATGGTTTGGATTTAAATTAATTAATGAATAGCCAGGCAAATCATCTTACTGATAAATTACATTAAAATTGCATTATGTCCGCATAAGTGAGAGAATATTTGCATGGGATTTGCGTTTATTTATTGAGATGGCTAATGCTGCAAATAACATGTAATCAGATACACTTATGCGATGATGTATTTTTAATCCAGGCGCACTGGAGTCATATTTGTGCATTAAATAGATCTGCTGGAGTAATCTGTTTGGATATTAGTTAGTTTATTTTGCAAATTCACAATGCGATTTTAGCATTTCATAAGCTCTTCATAATATCAGCAGATCTAAATGACTTACAAATTAATTAATGAAAGGAAAACTGACTGGCTAATACTTTTGTGGTAAAGATAAAAGTCCATAGAATTTTTGATTTAATTATTGTTAGTTTAATTTCCTAAATTTAATTTTATTTACTACAAAATATTTAACCCTTCATTATTTTAATTTTACTTATTATTTTGTACACTTCTGGCAATTTGTTTGTAATTTGTTGTATGTTTTGAAGGATCTGGATTCGTTTCCTGTTGATGGATCTGGTGAGGTATGTTGATTTCTAAATTCTTGGTTACTATCCTTTTATCCCTTATCATTTATTTAATTTTCCTTTCCCCCCTTTCCATATGGTCTGACCAAAAAGGGTTTACTAGCCGAAGACTCAACGGATATCAATATTTTAAGTGACGATTTCTGGGCTGCATCCGATGAGGTTAGTCCATATCCGCTTTAAAGAGCAATGCAAAATAAACACCAAAATTAAATAGAGTAATGGCCGCAGTGCATTAAACAAGTGCAGCTGGGTTTGTGGGGCCATTGTTTTGCTATTGCTATTGACAGTGCTCTTGAAATGCCATAAAATGGGGGGTTTTTGGGTCGCAGTTGCGCTGACCACTGCCACTTTGCATAATTAAATATTTATATTTAGTTATAAGTTAATTTCTGCCCATTCTGGTGTTGGCAAGAGCAAAATCGATGCCGTTCAACAACAGTTTGCACTCTGGACTTAATGAGTTCTCGATTTCCCTTTCCACAGGCGACGGACATCTTCGACGCCAGCGGTATGCAGCCCCCGGGACAGACGCAGTACACGCACGAGAGACGTAAGTGCACAGATAGCTAGGAATCCCATTCCCATGCTCAAGTCCTGTCCCACATTCATTCCCACTCCCATTTCGTATGCTAATGCAATGGATTTAACCATCGTCCCTTTGTTTGCTCTCCGTTCTTGCAGCATATCGCGGCATCAAGGGCGAGAAGGGCGAGCGCGGTCCGAAGGGCGACAGCATACGCGGTCCGCCGGGACCGCCGGGTCCGCCCGGGCCCAAAGGTGATCCGGCCGTCTATCCGCCCTTTGTGGAGACAACGAGTGCGGGGGCTGTGAGTATTGCAAATTGACAGTTATTTGCCGCGGGCACCCGCACAGAGAAAAAAATAATCAATAACAAATTACTTGCTTATGAAAATCATATTTTTATATAAAAATATTAAATTTAAACAAAGGGATACGTTGCCTTTAATCTTCAATTATAATTTTAAATCATTTTAGAGAGAGGTTTTAATATCCTAAAAGGCCCTTACGAAATTTGTATAGATATTGGTAGTTCATATATTTTTCTCTGTGCTCGTTGTGATGGGCAACGCAAAATTGCCTGCCTTGCCTGCCATAATGATGTGCCGTGGTAATGTGATCCGATCCATAGCCAGGTGCTAAGTTTGTATTTCATTTCTCATTTCTCTCCCCTTGTAGAAATACACTGGCGAGTGTACATGTAATGCGTCTGATATCCTAGAGGCCATCAAGGACAATGAGTCGTTGCGGGAAACGCTCCGCGGAGCGCCAGGAGCAGCGGGCAAGGATGGAAAGCCAGGTACCCCTGGTCACACCGTAAGTACCATCCCGACTATGGCTTCATCTTCCTTTTCTCTATGTATTTTACTGCCTTGGCATGAGGGTTTATTAATTTTGACAGGAGCTTTGATAATAAGTAAATGTATTAGAAAATATATATAGAAAATATTTTAGTACTAGGACATGCAAATTATATTGTTTTTAGAGAATTAAAGTTAGTATTTTAAATTGAAACTACGACTACTAAAATTTTTGTTTAAATTCAAGTCTTTTCAAGGAATTCTCCTTGGAAAATGCAAGGGTTTTTAAGGTAAAAATGAACTCTTCTTTTCATTGGGAAAACTAGAAAAACTTGTAGCAAGAGTATTTATATCGTCAGTCGCCTTGATAAAAGTTTTCTTCTTGTTTTTCTTCCGTTCGTTGGGCTTATCGGTATGTACGGCAATTTCGAGTTACAACGGGTTGGCAAAAAGGCAATATTTGACATGAATCTAACACATTTTCAATTTCATTACACACATCGTCTAATCTTCAAGAGTGAGTGGCTGAAGGAGGATGGCAACTGGGAGTCTGGGCAATCTGGGGAGAAAGCTAAGAGAGATCCCAGAAGGGGCTGCATGTTTTCCTATGTCAAACATCATAATTTGCACTGCGCAGAGAGCCAGCTTTGTGAGTGAGTGTGTGTGTGTGCGAATGGCAGTGCGTGTAACCGGAAATGGAAAAAACGTTAGCAAAAGAGATGGGAAAATACGAGGGAAAGTCCCCTCCTGACCGTGGGGAGAAGGGAAAATGGGAGCAAATCGTAACGTAACGAAAATTTCTTTATGCGCCAGCTCACGCTTAAACACTTATCCACTCTCCGGGTGGCACTCGTTATATTATCTCATCAACTGGCAGCGTCTTTGGCAACCATAAGAGTTCACTGTGGATACACAAAGGATGTCGCTGTATCCATGTGTTGAACTACACTTGACTATGTACTTGCCATTTACTTCGTGGAGTACACCACTCTTCTTCTCGCTCCTCTCGGGTCAAAGGCAAAGTCCACACCAACTCCTGCTCCCCTTTCGGCCACCACTTCACTTCTGTAGACTCTGAGTGCTTGGCACACGCAACAGGGCCAAAAACTTTGAGCAGCTAACCGAAAATAACATGTATACGATATGAATGCACGTCCATTACTCTTGGAATAATTCAAAAAGCGAAAGCAGGCCAAAGACAGAGTACCCCCACCATCATCATCATCATCATCATCTTGCAAATCCGCCGCCCCTTTCAATCTCGAATCTAACATTTTCTGGGCCACTCCAGCAACCTGTGGAACGCAGCCTCTTCAATGCGATGCAATACATCAAAAGGAAAGCGGTATGCCGGGCCGGGCATTCTGCGGTCCATCGCCAGCAGCTAACTGCTTGGGAAATATGCCAGTTCCCTTCGAGCTTACCCAAATTCCCTAGGCTTGCTGACCCTTTGCCACCTCCATTCTCTCCAACTCCAGAAAGGCTTTGGTAGCTCGGTGAAATATGGCTAGCTGGCGCGCATACCGGAAATTCCTGCGACAACTTTGTTGCCCCACTGCTAATCCCTTAACTAATAGCAATTAATTTAAAAGACGACGATAAGCAACAGCTACACAGCCGTACAGCCGAACACAGCACAACAGAACAACAGGAACATGGCACGCAAATGGCTCACAGCGTGACCATTTTGCATAAGATTAAGAACATTGGGAGACACATTTTTTGTGTACCCATCCATGTCGCTATTGGAATGTCGAGGCCCTCCTCCCCCTAGCCCTTTCTCAACTCCCTAGCCGCTAGACCCCAAAAACCGAACCGAACCACATGCCACACGGAGGACGGGCCCCGGTCGCGTAGATTAATGAGCTCGGACTAAAACGCAACGATTATGTAAATCGACCGCTGCCAGTTAGGAACCCCAAGCTTGAACTCTACTTCGAAACCCGAAAGAGCTCCTTCTGAGGCTCGTACACCGAAATAAATAGAAATTGTTTCAAATATACGACGGTTTTTACTATCTCAATATCACAATTCCCATTTTATATATTTAATAAAATGATAGTTCCTTAAAATTTAATTTTTTTAGTCTTACCTAGGATCACATTGTACAATGTTATGCTATAATTTCGATCTGAGCCTCGTTTTCGGTGTAGACTGCCCCGGTAGACATAGATTTGTAGCTCTAAGGACCCAGGACACGTTATATGCACGCCCACTAATGTGATTTATTTCTCTGTCGCTGCCGGCGACGTTTCTTCCTCATTTCTCCCCCTTCGGTCTATGTCTACGTCTCCGTCTCTATCGCCGCCATCCCGTTTCCGTTAACATTTATCCAGGGAGCAACCGGAGTGCCAGGAGCTCGCGGCGCCCGGGGATCCGAAGGTGCCCAGGGGCAGAAGGGTGAGCCAGGCGTCGACGGCCTACCCGGAGTCGTGGGTCCGCCGGGACCACCGGGTCCGCCTGGTTTGCCCGAGAATTACGATGTAAGTATTACAAAAAAAAAACGAGCTTTTTAAATTTATTTACAATTTGAAATTACTTACGTCTTTATGGGTGTACAAAGTACAACGAAAAATATATGGCAAACGCTTTTAATTACTTTGGTTGTTTCACCCTGAAGTTTAAAGTTTATGTTTAAAGTTCATTTAAATTAACTTAACAATTTTCTTTTGCATTAAGCTGTTCATAATTTTCATGTTAAAAAATGAATAATAATTTTCTGTTTTCTACAACTATTAATAATTTTTGGTAAAATTGTTACGTTCTTTTAACATTTACATAAATATCTTTATTTCTTCTTTTAAAATACTTTATTAATTGATTTATATTAAGACATAACTTAAGTGAAACCTTCAACAAATATTTTGGCAGTGCCAAACTTATCCCTAAAATAATAAACAATTTTCCTTTATATATTAAATCAAAATGCTCTTGCCCCATATAAAGTTTAAAAAAGTTAAATTTATTTGTCTATATTTTAATTTCTTTAACATTTTCTAGTAAGAACTAATTTTTAGTGGGCAAGAGTATCTATTTTTCGGCTTGACCGAAGATAGTTTACATTTTAATTTAACAAACTTCGTTACAAGCTTGATTTACGATCAAAATTGCACCTTTTACAATGGACAAACAAAGGCGCGTTGGCTAATGCAGTTGCTCGAAGTCCTTCTTCGTCCTTTTTTTTGCTTTCTATCTGTGCACAGTTCCTTGTCCGTATTCCTGTCCGTCTGTTTTCAATCACGCACAGCTTTATGAATGGCGTCTGGCTGAGGTAAACGTCCGTCGTGTTTTACAAGCCGCACAATTTGCCTAAACTAATTTCCTTCCTGGCCAGCGCGCGCAGTAACTGTGAAAAATTACCACCCCGGTGGACATGGCGTCACGCCAGATTCGGATTCAGGCGAGGATCCGTTTGCCAGTTCCCATTGTATGGTAGAGTTTGCCAAAAAGCCAGCACGTTCAGTGGCCACCATTGTCGTTGTCGCGAATGCCACAAAATGGCCTATCTGTGCTAATAATCTTAAAACCGCCAAGGTTCCACCGCACAACATCTCCGCGCGGAAGGACGAAACGTAAGCGTCTTGAGCACGCGAGCAGCCAGTCCTAAGCCCAAAATTGAAGTGGAGTCGTACCGTCGAAGGTGAAGTCAAGTTGGAGTCAACACGGTGAAAAATTGGTATAAGAAAGTTAATTAGGTTAAAAGTTGAGAAGGGAAATATAAACTTTGAAAATATTAGTAAAATGTTTTTGGCAAGAAAGGGAACTTAAGAATTTATTTATTTTTACTATAGAGTTTGGCTTTTTAGGAATCATGTATCCTTTATTGAAATTATAATGACCCTAAAATAATTATATTAATAAAAACTTCAATGCTTAATAATTTATAAAGAGAATAGATTTTTGTATAAAACAGAAATTACTTTGCCAAGAAATTATTTAACATTTTATATACCTTATTCTTATCCCGAAACAGGCTGTGTTAACAAAAATGTTATTAATTTTTATTTGCGGAAGCAGGCTAAAATTCCATTACTTTTTTTCTATGCAACGATGAGTGAGAGGCTTGTGTAGACCCATAGGCAGCCGTGGGCTCAGTTTACAGGACTCAGGGCCCTGAAACCTGGGATCCTGGCTGGATTCGGGGCTGCCGCATGCCACATGCCAATGACGACGATGACGATGCCGGTGTTCCAGCTGGTGGCAATTACCGTTATCAGCGCATGGCGCGCAGTTCACGCGGTTAAATGCGGTAACACGCACACACAGATATAAGATAGGGAGCCGTTGTGGCATGGCCAACACACACACACACAGACCCCCACAAACAAATACGAAATCGCGTACAAACACAAATGCAAACACATCACTCGTTCACGTTTACCCGTGGCATCCGCACCGTTGCCACTTTGAACCCTTTCATGCAAGAGTGAAACTTTTCTTTTTGCCGCTCGGCTATATCACCGCATTTCAACGCCGTATGTTGCCCGCCGTCCCTCCCCCGCCAACCCTTCCTTTTTCTGCCTTCTTCTGCCCCATCTAACTGGGAGAGAGGGGTGAGGCGGCGGCGTTGGGTGGGCCGTAATCATTATCGCACTGTTACGTTTATGAAAGTGTCAAGCTACTTGTGGTCGACGAGGCGGCAGTAAAAATCAGACAGCCACTCGCCTGTGTCGGCCCGCCCATTGTTTAATGTCGGAGGGTTTATCATCATTATCATCGCCCCGAGTCGGTAGCCAGAGTCGGAGAGTCAGCTCTAGAGCCTTTTAAAAGCTTTCCGTGGGCGTCGTACCCTCTGTGTTATCCCAGATACTGGGAGGTGCCAGGATCCACGACAAGGAAGTCCGCTGCTGGCAGTTAAACAAATGGGTTTGAATTTCGGGCCTGCAATAATAGAACAGAAATCAAGGAAAAAAATGAAAGGGTCATAGAGCAGATTGTCAACACAAAAGAAGGGCAAAATATTAAAGGACGAGCCAATTTTGACAGGATATTTAATTTAATTCAATTTCGTAGGACAACATTCTAGACATTCTATTGAAAAATGAAAACATATTTTATTTATACTTACTAAAGCTAAATTTCAACCTTTCTACTAGGAAAACCTTTTCAGAAAATATTTTCCAGGGTAAAGCCACATTTGTTCTCCGGAATTAACAGACTTTTCAAAGCCACATTTAGAGTCCTTAAGAAGCAAATGCTTTTATGTTTATTAAAGCGACTTTTGATTGTCAACACGACTTCCACTTTTTCAGATGTTTTATTCAGAAATCCAATTACCCAGGACTCATATGAATCCCTGTAAAAGTTGCAATTTTAAAGCTTGTTTGTTTTTTGTTTTGTCTTCTTCGATTTAATAACAGTGAAACCATCTAATAATACGCTTTAATTTCACGTCCATTGCTCTATATTATTGTAAAAAAAAACATATAAATCGTATCGAAAATTATGTATTCTTGTAACAATCAACACATAAATAACAGATAAATTGGAATCCAACCAGGACCTTCAAGGTATAAACATTTTAACAATTTCATCTTATGCTCCCACCACCACCACTACTTAAACCGTAAAATACTCTTAACAAAAACAAAAACAAAAAGACAAAAGCGAAGGCAAGGCCGAGGGCAAAGGCTTGCCGGTTGGCCGGGGGTAAGCGATGGCCACAGCATTTAATGGACTAGAACCACTTGGCATCATTAGCCCCGCCCCTCTGATCCGCCCCCCAAACCAAGAAAAAAGATCATTAATCAAATTTCCGCCGTAGATACACCTCCGTGTGTTTGCTGGAATCGCCATGTGTCCCTCGTCAAAAAAGTGGGGGGTTCTGCGCTGTGCGAGAGGCGAAGAAAAAAAAAAGATCAGAAAAATGGGGTCCGAAATACATGTATCGAAAATAAATTGTACAACAAGCAAATATTTAACAAATTACTATGCCTATACACATACCCTCGCAGGAATCCCTAATGGTCAACTCGATGGGCACATTCCGGGGCACTACGCAGCCGGGACCCAAAGGTGTGTCCGGCGAGAAAGGTGATGCGGGCCAGAAAGGAGAGCGCGGTGATCCGGTAAGTCAGAGGGCATGTCTAATAAATGGCCCAGGTTTTTCCCACCCCCTCCCCATCCACCTCATATATGCCTTATAAAGTGTTCCTTCGGCCCACACGATTGTTGTTTCAAATATATAACAATAATTTCTGCCCTATTGACTACTCAATTGATTTTGAGGCTTTTAGAAAGGGCAACCGAGGCCAAGAAGCGGGCCGCTCTCGCCCAAATGAGCAAATCGTCTACAAAGGAAAATTTGTTTTTGGCCAAGACCAATAATGGGCTTCGAAAAGGACATTGGGTAGCAGGGTACAATGTTTTTGGGAGCATTTCTTTAGCCTTAATTAGGGTTTGCAAGATTATGAATACTTGGATTAGACTTTTAAATGGAAGTGGTATAAGAATAATGGGGTTTCCTTGTTTTTTAGCCTTTAAAATAATACATTTAGAGCTTTGGAAAGGAAAGATAAATACAAATACTAAAGAAACATGTATCAAAATTTTAAAAACGAAGCAAAACAAAATAATAACATTCCATCAATAAGCTAGAAATATTTAATATTTACATTCTTTAAAAAATCGTTTACTGGGAAAATTGAGAAACCTCAAATACATTTAATGGCCTTCCTTAAAATAAATATATCTAAGAAATAAAGGCCAAGCTATTAACCCGATGAAGGAATAAGCGCCACCACATCCTAAAATGGCTTGGTGTTTTCGAGTTCAGGCCAAATTGTATCCAATTTGATAGATAGTAATAATTCTTTCCGAGCTCACAGCAGCTCCAGCTCCAGCTGAGTTCGTATTTATGGCATCGCAGTCATTTGTGCAGGAAATACACAATTTGGGGCATAAATTTCTATCAGCAGTTGGCCCGAAATGCGTCACTTGAGACGATGCTGGCAAAGTCTCCTGATTTCTCGTCTCGTCCATCTGCTGGTCGTGCGGATTGGGGGCCAATTTGTGTGCATTTATAGCTCATTTGATTTTCAGTGGATATGACTTGGGGTTGGGGGTCAGCACACAGGATGAAGAAATGTCCAGAATGAGAAGGGGAGATGCCATCCAAGCGGAGGCGAGCATAAACTATTTCGTTTCGTTTCGTTTCTTTTCACTTCTCATTTTGGCATTACTTTCATAATAAGTTTTGGCCATTTGGGGAGCTCATCCTGCTTAGGCGACGCTTACTTCCCAGCCATTACCCCGTATGCCATTTAGCAGCTTAGTGGGGGTGGCTTTGCACTCTCCAGGATCCAGAGTTGCGAGTCCCACTCCCGCTCCGCAGGATCCTCTGCCATATATACTACATATTTCTTTTATGTGTAACCTCAAAACTTAAATCTGCCAGCCGGGGCTCGCATAATGTGCTTGTTGTTAGTCCGTTTCCCTTGGCTTTCTTTTGGGTGAGCTTCTCACGTGGACGACCTGAACTTCCGGTGTCGCAGATTACTCTTCAGAACACCAGCCAATTTGGAACCATAAAGACACAGCCACAGCCACGACGACCTTTCACATATACACAGGCAATATTTATGCGGCTTGTGGTGAAAGGAATCCACCGTGGCCGTAACAAGGCTGCTTTTAAGTAGTTTCCCCTTGGTGGCCACACCCGAAATTAATCGTGCGTGAAATAAAAAGAAATTATGCAAACAGCCGCCCACACCATCGGGAAACATATATACATTATGAAAAAAAAAATCGATTGGGATTTTATGATAAATTCACGCCCAATTTGTCAGGGTGACGACGGCACCGCCATACCCCCAGTTATTGCATTACAAAATTTCGGGGAAAACTAATATGGAAATTAGCATTTTAAACGTATGAATACACGCACAATTAGGTTCGTTTCATTAAGCCTAAAAAACAGACATACACACACGTAACACACACACAGCAGGACGGGGATCTTGAAAGACAGCCTCCGGAGCAGTCGTGTGTGTGCGTTGCCTTATTAATTATTCATTAGTTGGTATTAAGTTGGCGATATGGAGCAAGGTCCTTACCCGCAACAAGCTCAGCCCCAAGGAAAACAGCAGCCGGATCATCCCAGTACATGCACTGGGAGAAAAACAAAACAATTACAGAAATATAATCATAGCAAAGTACTTACGGAAAGTAAACAATAAAAATTACATTTTAAATACATTTAATTGCCAGTAAATCCCGTCTACCCTTAAAAGCTTCATAGGCACAAATACATTTAGTAATTTTCGCAGCCATATTTTCCTTCAGTGCGGCTACCATTTTCCAGTAAGCATTTCCCAGCATCCACTCGGGTGGGCGCGTGCAAATTTATGGCGAACCATTTAAGGCGCTGATGATGTGGAAGACGACGCTGGGGATGAATTGAGTCAAGCCGAAGGAAGGAAGCAAAATTTCCACAAAGGCTGAGGACCCAAAAGGAATATGGTTTTGTGTTTTCGGGCTTGTCACCACGGCACTGCACACATTCGGTCGCATAAATTTATCCAGCAGCCAGCATGTGTGTGTGTGCGGGATTTCGGAATTGATTTGATTTCAAAATGAGTTTGAATTGAATTTTTTCTGTCGTCGACAAAACGTTTGAAATTGAGTTTTACGGCCAAATTAGGCGAGAGCTGTTACCTCCTCCTGGCCCCAACCATTCCTTAGTCCCCCCATCCTCATCCCCATGGGCACATGTAGCCGTATATTTAAGACCGTAAATCATTTCACACACTTGCTTTCTTCCTTTCTGCCCCCCAAAAACAGGGTCACAAAGGTGCACACGGGCCCAGCGGCGCAAAGGGTGAGCCTGGCGAGCCGGGAACACCAGGACTGCCGGGATTGCCCGGTCAGGCTGGACAGCCCGGAGGACTCGAGGGCATGGCCAGCGCTAACGGGACCAAAGGCGAGAAAGGCGAAAAGGGTATGCGAGGACGACGCGGCGGCACTGGACCCGCTGGACCAATCGGGCCGCCCGGAAAAACCGGGGCCATGGGCGATATTGGACACTCGGTGAGTATTGGAGGGGAAGAAAATAAAGGTGGAGGAGCAGAGACCTCCGCAAGTACAAAGTCCCGAGTCCAGAGCCACTCGCAACTTTTGTATGCATATTCATGAGATGGCCAACTTTCACATGCTTTTACCCATTCTGGCCAGAAGCGTAGCCATGGTCATTGCTTGGGTTTACACGGAAAGCAAAGAATATATTTTGAACTTATTTCTTTTTATTTAATATTTAAATATTTTCTTTTAAAAGGGATATAAAATGTTATTTTAAGTAGTTATTTTTTTAGTAAAACAATAATCATAATTTAATTTGTGTGTAACTCCAAAAAGCAATAAAATGTAGTATCCTTTTCTGTATTATCTCTGCGCCCGTGAATCCTGCTCCTTCGATTGTTGTTGCCACTGGGAAAAGTTCGCAGACAAACAGACATTTTCTGGCCGCACTCGCGATCTAGACAATCAGGGCAGTGAAAGAGGTTGTGAGCAGAAGGGGGGTCGAAGGGAAGGGAAAAAAAGAGCGGAATAAACTCAAACGAAAAGTATTTTAAGTGCATTTTCATCACGGTTATTCAGGACGCGGCAGTCAGCGCATCGCACGATTCCAATTGCAGTTTACCCAGAATTTCCGCCATTATTCCGCAATAACAACAGCTAAGCAATGGCAATGGCGGCAGGCAGCAAGGAGCAAACTTTCCTTTTTCGCAGCGGAGTCAGTGAATTGAGAGGCACGAATTCCATGGCATTCTCGGTAGTATTCTGTGCCAACTGGCATCGTTTACCGCCCGAAATCAAAATCAAGCAGCGTATTTACATGAGCTTGGCAAAATGGGAATGGGAATGGGACACGGAACTTTGGCTCAATTGCTAGAGCGAGCGGAGAAACAAAAAGGTTTGCGACTAGAAAATAGTTGCACTTCGAAAACGGCGAAAGTTTGGCCATTTTTGGCCATAGTTCAAGTTTGCCTCGTTGGTCCAGTTCTCCATCCTAACTCCATCTTCAGTCCCAGTTCCATGGCATCTGCTGCAGCCTCCACTGGCTGGCAATGATCATATAATTTGCTCGCAACTTTCCCACTTACGAGTGAGGGGATTTTGATTTTTCCCCCTGACCATGTGCGAACTTGCTACGTGCCCAGGACATTCGGGCAATTGAATGCTCATAATTTAAATAATTAAACGTGGCTCAAAGAGGCAAGGAAATTGAACAAATGTAGTTATGAGGTTTACTTACAGGAGTTTTTTAAAGAAAAAATATTTATTTACCTATTAAAACCATAGCTTTAATATTAAGCCATATTTTCTCTCTTTAAAAAATCAGCTTAGTGGTTTGAAAAGTAAAAAAATAAAGTATCCATTAAATAATGCTCACTTTATTTTATATCCTGCTGCTCGCTCTGATTTTCATGACCTTTAATTGATTCTCAGGGGCGTCCGGGCATGACAGGACCAAAGGGTGAGATGGGACCCAAGGGTCCGAAGGGAGATTCCGGCGGACGTGAAGGGGTAAGTAGAGACGACATTAAGTATACGCCCCATCTGCCTACAGAGTGTGGGTGATGGATCACCCAGGAATCGAGACACTGACTGGAAAAACTTGTACGTTCACAGGTCAAGGGTGACAAGGGCGACCGAGGTCAGGATGGACGCGATGGCCTGCCCGGACCACCGGGAATGCCAGCCACTGGTGGCGGCGATGGTGACAGCAGCGGAGTGCAATACATACCGATGCCAGGACCTCCCGGACCTCCGGGGCCACCTGGTCTGCCGGGTCTCTCGATTTCTGGACCCAAGGGAGAGCCCGGAATGGATTCGCGCAGCAGCTTCTTTGGTGACGCCTCCTATTATGGCCGACCAGGTGAGCTAAACCCAAGAAACTCGCTACGGATTTCTGTAAATATATCACAGTGTGAGCCTAGTTAGAGTTAGTCCTATCTGTACATAGCTAGTACTGTCCTTATCGAACCTAACTTATCCAACCTGTGTCAAAACCATGTCATTTGTATCGTACTCCCCGTCATCAAGGTGCGCGCTCATCTTTAGACGAACTCAAAGCACTGCGAGAGCTGCAAGATCTGCGCGATCGGCCCGATGGCACAGCCGGTAATCAACAATCTCAACTCAACCATCCACCATTCTATATTGATATATCCTTAGCGTTTGCCTGTGGCCTGGCCATTTGGAATGTTGCATGACTCCCATTTCGCCCGAGATAATTGCCTCCAAAGTACACCTTTTCCACAGCTATTTTCCCCACTCCTATTTTCCCATTTTCCCCAGGAATGCCTTCACAACCATTTTATGAACTAGCTGCTTGCTCTTTTCATGGGGAGCATGCTCCCTCATATTTGCACATCATCATTAACTCATTTGGCGTTGATAGAGTACAGCGTGTAAACATTTTCTTTATGCGCGAATTTTCACACCGTCATGACTTTTCCGCCGCTAGAAAATCACCCGACTCATGACTCCCACAAAGACATAACACATTTTAGTTACCATTAAACCGAAATGCCAGTTTTTGGCATATTTTTGGCAAGCTGCTGACTCTTTCCGTTGGTTTAGAAAATATATAGAATAAAAAATGCGGTCACGTATGAATTATTAAAGCATAAATGGTTTGCGGGAATGGAAATAAATTCCGATGAATATAGAAATCGATACATCCAGAACAATACATAAAGGATTATTCACATATGTTGGTATTGACCATTGTTTAACATTTTTCTTGCATGAATTACTGCGTTTAAAAATTCGTAAAAATAATACTTAATATATTTCCATAATCTCTTATAACTTGGCTTGTAAGACGTAGAGTATTATATCTTTTAAGTATATTATAAAATTTTCTACCAATGTGTTTCAGCTTTTAAATTAAACTCAGAAATTTATCTCTTTAAAAATACAAATAAAATATTTTTATACTTGAATTATTATTTTTCATCACTGTCGTATTTAGCACTTAGAAAAATCAAATTTAAGTTAATACGAGCTTATTGTATTATGTGCCATAATGCATGAATTATCCTTGCAGAGACGCCACGCCAGGCAGGACATTCACACAAACATGAAGAGGCCCTGGGGCCCGTTGAGGGCGAGGAACCATACTTTTCGGCATCCTCCTCGAACATGAATATGAAAATTGTGCCCGGCGCAGTCACCTTCCAGAACATTGATGAAATGACTAAAGTGGGTGTCGATTGGTTAAATTTGGCACCGACCATGTATTTTTAAACTCTTTTTTCGATATTTGTGTATTTTTTCCTCATACAGAAGTCGGCACTGAATCCGCCGGGCACGTTGGCCTACATCACCGAGGAGGAGGCACTCCTCGTTCGCGTCAACAAGGGCTGGCAGTATATTGCGGTGAGTTTGTTGGCCAAATTCAAGGTACACAGAGACAAGTTTTTATTTTGAGAATTAATTTGAAAGAAGAATATCGAAAAGGTGCGTTATTTGGGTTAAAAGTTAGATGAAGACTTCCACAGAGGGCTATAAATATTTGTTTATTAAGCTGAGGTATTTATGCATACATTTATTATATATAATTTCTTTGGGTGTAGCTTCAGTTTCGTTTTCAGTTTGGGGGTTGGATTTGATTTCTGGCTCCTAAGCAAACAGAGGAACTTTTGGGTAGCACTTTTAAAATGCCAAATATGACAGGCGCTGAGCCCGCTGGCGGGCGGTTATTATTTTATAGATCCCGCTCCGCCGCTCCGGCTATGTTGTTCCATTATGGCCATAAGCCCCTCAGAAAAGAAAGCGGCAAATGCATGCAAAAATAGACTGGAATTTGGCCAGAACCAGAAGCCAGCAGCAGGAGCTGGTGTTTGTCTTCTACTCGCCTTATTTATTTATTTATTTATTTTTTCCTTGCCTGCCATAAAATAAGGTTTGTTTGGCATTGCCCTTGTATCGACTCGTTTTTTATTTGCACATTAAATGTTGCAGACGTTCAGACTGATTGCCAATCACATGTGTGTCTGTGTGTGGGTGTAGGAGTATCTGCGTTATTCAATTATATTGACTTGCGTTTGGCTTTTCACTTGTCCCGGTTAAGGAATACCAGGATACCGAAGTACAAGGCTGCAAGGATACGGCGAACATCCAGCGACATGTGGCATGTGGCAGGCAATTTGAGTCAGTCAAAGCTTCAAAACATTTATTGATGAAATATAAAACATGCATCGGCTGATCTGGTCTGGGTGCCTCCCAGGACCTTTCCTTGGGGCCATAAATTCTTGCAGCAGATTAAAAATAATATTAAACGGAAATCGAAGCTTTTATTGTCGTCCCCTGGACACTCTCTCACTCCCAAAATGTTGGAATTTTTCCGTCGTCAGTGCCACATGCCAATTAATCTCGCCAGTCCAAGGTGAACTCGTGCCAGTGGGAACCTTTTATTACCTCGGACTCCCTGGCAATTTGCTGGGGTCAGCATTTGTGTGTGGAGGAGCTCTAGAGTTGGTGAAATTACACGCAAAATTGCTTGATTCCCCGATAGCTTGTTAAACATTAAAGTGGCCACAATTTCGGCTGCTTGTTGCGTTATTGAAATCATCCGAAAATGGTAAATGGAAAATGGCCGGTACAGTGGGGAACTATGTACATACACACATAGCATGTAGTGCCAGTTGCCTGAATTGTGCCCAAAGTGTACAATATTCTCAGAATTGGGGAGCTGCAAAAAACTGCTCGAGATTCGATTTCCGCTTCCGTTGTTGCAGGGCACAAAAGCCGGCACAGCATGGCTGTGCCTGGTGGGCGTGGCCGAGCCTTCAGGCCACCAAGCTTCTGGCTTCTGGCTCCCGACTTCTCCTGGCTATGGTATGCTGGCTCCTGGCAACTGGCATGTGCATAAGGCACAGCCCCGAACGAAAACGAAATCTCTTGCCTTTGACGGCAGCATTTAAATACTTTTGACAACAAAAACCCGGCGCAGGACCATGAACTGTCAGGGTGTGCGCCGAGTAATATGGCAAAATCGAGGCAAAGCTAAAAAGGGACCTTTGTTGGTGAAATTTTATCAAGTCGGGAGGGAGTCAGGAAGTCAGGCTACAGAGGAAACAAAATTGTTGACAAGTTTTTATATGTCTAATATGAATGGGTTTATCCACAAGAAACTAAGTTAAAGATCAAAGTTGCTATAGATTTCATTTACCAGGCAGCATGTGTTTAGTTTAAGAAGTAATTAAGGGATAATTTTTGCGGCAGTGTAGCCGATTTCTCATTTGCATTTCGCATTTCGTCTGGGCCAAATACACAGCTGTCTGTCGGGATACCGAGATTGTAGCCGAGGCGCCATCCTAATTAGATTTCAGTACACGAGTCGACTACTTAAAGTTCAAAATAGTAATTAAAACTTTTGTCAGACGACGTCGCGCATTATGGCAGTCGAAAATTTGACCCTAATACAGGTCGGGATTGAGACGAACCGGGAACCGAGAACGGAGAGAAAAGGGAGCTAAGGGCGGATGGTAGCGGGACCGCGACTGGGACAGATACATAAATTCCTACACGTAATGCAAATATTTGAGGAAAAGTTTCAATACAAAGGCACTGATTTCATCTCATCATAATGGCTGTGTGTTTGCCTTCCGTTGGCAGTCGCGCTGAAATATTAACTACTTGAAAGGGTCTGTGGAACATGTACATATATTTGCGCAGGGCTCTTGTTTTATTAATTACAAATTTGTCAAATGCTCCTTGTTTGTCTCGTCAGCAGGCGGGTGCCTTTTAATTATAATTTTCGTATTTCGCATTTAAAGTAATATTTTCCCCCCCCCCCCCCCCAAACAGCTGGGCACCTTGGTACCGATTGCCACGCCCGCACCGCCCACAACGGTGGCGCCATCGATGCGATTCGATCTGCAGTCGAAGAACCTGCTGAATAGCCCGCCGCCCCCACTCAATACGCCCACGGTGAGTGATGGAAATCGACTCGACTTTTCCGATTTTTTCCCCATCTTTTTATTGTGTTTCCCATTTGCCATTTTCCACTCGTACATCTACTCGCACTCGTGTCCTCCGGCAGGATAATGACATTGATGCTGGGCGAAAATTAAGAGCGCTTCGAATGGAAATCAGAAGTTCTAGCTGGATTCCCTTTGTGCGCGCATTAAGTGTACTCGACTTTGATGAGTTAAAAATGAATGAAGAGAATTATTAATAAAGGATCGATTCTGCCGCCGTCTGATTGTCATTTCCCGCCGAGAGAGCCTCTAACAATGTAATCTACTAACTGAACTATCAGTGCTATTTGAACTGAACGATAGCTATCCAAGAAAGACACAGAAATAAAGACCACACAATGCTTTGTTCCTAATCTCATGACACTAAGTTTTAAAAAATACACGAATAATTGTCCCTAATATTTGAAGATTAATGGATCAGAGTCTTAAAAATATGACAAAAATTTAAAGACAATCATTCTAATATTAAAATATGTGAAAGGGAATTATTCGTGTTTATTTGTAATTAATACTTTTACAAAAGAAACTAGAGCCAATATTATTCATAAGCCTTACTAAACTTATTTATAATTAATTGTCGTTAAATGCAGTTTACAACCGCGCCCGAATACGAAACGGTAATTAAATCCATAATATCGCTTTTCGTAGTGTCGACTAAAACAAAAAAATAAAATAAAAAAACCAGCGGTGAAAATCGAAAATAGCAAACGACTCTTGCACATATATATATACCCGTTGAATAAATAATTTGATTTTGTTTGCTGGCCAATGAAAATATTTCTAATTAGCGAAAATTGCATTTTCAGTTCTGTTGTTGTATGCGGAACAATTGGTGTAGTTTGATTTTCTGCTTTTGTCTCTGTCTGTCGATGGTTTTTGTGTTTTCATTAATGCGATGGAAACTCTCTTTTTCCTATTTAAATAAGAGTTCCAAATTTATTTACATACTATATATATATATCTCGGTTCCTCTGTGTTCAGTCTGTGTGTGTGTATGCCTTTGTGTGATTTGCTTTTTTAACTACTCGCTTCTTGATTGAATTTCGTCCTTTTGTTTTTGGGTAATCCTTGAAGCTTAATTCTCAACGATTCGCATCCCACACGAAAGCCAAGAATGTTGAGAACTCCTTTTTGTGTGTGTTCCTCGTTTTGGTGTTAGAATGCCTTGAATTCCCATTTGGATTTATTAAATTAAAAGTATTTTTGTCCCCCATCTCATGGCTGCGTCTGCGAACAAAATTAACCGGGATCGAAAAAAAATATTGAAATTAAAATCACATTTCCAGTGGTATCCGCGAATGGTGAGTCCTCCTCTTCCCCGCCCTTCAATTAAGCTAAATCCAACCTTTGAGCTCCTGCCCACGTCCTATTATATTTTTTCCCTCGCCTCGAAGGAGGTTTCCCTTCGGCATTTTTTGTTGTTTTTGTTTTTAGACCTCCAAGACAATTATTTGAAGTATTTTACTATCCATTACGCCCACCCATCATTTTCTGCTAGAGGCTGAGCCTCCTCCCAGCAAAGAAGACCTTTTGTTAAGCAAACAATTTCTGGCTATTAAATTCTGTATTAATTAGATCTTAAAATGCTTGACATAAATTCCGCATTAATTTCATGCCATATTTCTCCCGCATCCGGAATAGCTACGAGTGGCGGCGCTGAACGAACCTTCCGTCGGCGATTTGCAGGGAATCCGGGGTGCGGACTTTGCCTGCTATCGACAGGGACGACGGGCCGGCCTCCTGGGCACCTTCAAGGCATTCCTCTCCTCCAGGTAAGTACTCAGCACTGAGCTCGCGGCGAGTGTGTCTTATCTTTCTTTAGATTTTTCACGCGTCTTAGGCTTGTTTTCCTCCTCGGTTCGGTTTAGTTTTCCAGCGCACCAGGCTATTAAGATTTTCCCCTAAATCCCCTTGTATTTGGCGCTTCAATGCGCTGCGTTGCTCATACGCCACGTTTCCCGGCTGAGCCGACACTTTGGGAACTCATTAGTTGCCGCATAATCTTGATATTTGAAGCGAAGCGAAAGCGAAAACGAAAAGAAAAAAATTAAATCGCGCTCAAAGTATGAAAACAAAAGCTTGGGAAAACAATTTCGTGCGATTTATTTACCCAATGCTCAGAACTCGAGCTCTGCGCGAGGGAGCAAGGGAGGGAGGGTGAAAAAACATAAATAAATAAGCGAACAAAGCACCTGCCCCTCAGACATCTTTTGATGGCAGTTTGTTTGTTCGGTTCGCGTGTAATTGCCGCTCGTATGAAGGCCATAACTTGAAACTCTCGCCTGCAGGGTACAGAATCTGGACTCGATTGTCCGTCCGGCTGACCGGGACCTGCCCGTGGTGAATACGCGCGGCGATGTGCTGTTCAACTCCTGGAAGGGCATCTTCAATGGCCAGGGCGGGTTCTTCTCGCAGGCGCCGAGAATCTACAGCTTCAGTGGCAAGAATGTGATGACGGATCCCTTATGGTAAGATTTATATCTTAAAAATTAAAGTTTAATTGAATTAAATATGTGAATATGTCCTTACAGGCCCATGAAGATGGTCTGGCATGGCTCCTTGCCGAATGGCGAGCGCTCCATGGACACATACTGCGATGCCTGGCACTCGAGTGCCCATGACAAGTCTGGTTATGCCAGCAACTTGGAAGGTCACAAGCTGCTCGATCAGAAGAGGCAATCCTGCGATGGCAAGCTGATCGTCCTGTGCGTAGAGGCCCTCTCGCAGGATCGCAAGCGAAAGAAGCGGGACCTCGGCGGTGGCAGGTATGTACCTACACGTGTCCTATTGATTTGGCATTAACGTTTTATGGCTCACCAACTTTGCTCATTACATCTCAGTGACCCCAGGCACTTGGGCACTTAACGAAATATTGATTTGTTTAATTTTCTCTGATATATTTAGGCTTAAAAATATATTTATAAAGGAAGATCATACCTCAAATTTATCTAGCCTTATTTATATTAGTTATAATGTAAACTAAAACAAATTGTATATATTTATTTTCTCTCTGTGCACTTTCACAGCTACCGCAACAGTCGCAGTAACAGTCATGACGAGAGCGAAAGTCTGGAGTTCAGCAACGCCGAGGAGTATGCAACGCATTTAGAAAATTTACTGCTGTAAGCGGAACCGGAAGGAAGAAGCAGAGTCACACCAAACCATACTCATACATAAAACAAGGCGAAACAAAAACAAAACAAATCACAGCACACAAACACACGTACATACTATACATTGAATGTAAACGTAAATCATGGCCATGCATATAATCAGCGAATTCCAAACAGAAACCAAAAAAAGAATACTCAGACGACAGATGGAAGTTGCATATAAATACATACTTATAATACCCGTACGCAAACACACTACTCGTAGGTAATGTCTAATATATTTCATAAACATATATAGCATATATATATATAGGGGTGTACTTTATGTTCAGGACAAGGCGACGATGGCAACAAACAATTTTTTGTACAAGCAGGAAACGTATTCGTAGCTCGTAAACTGTAATTTGTAACGTAGCAATAGCCGTAACCGAAGTAATGTAATTTTTGTAATTACGTAAGCTCACCCTCGACACAGCAGCAGATCGATTCATGGATAAACATAGATCATACAGTCGCCTCCGCCTACGCATTACTGGCCAAATTAGTATCCTATTTAGCTCGTATGGCAATGCACCCGAGAAT
Organism: Drosophila mayri; assembly: GCA_008042485.1. Lineage (NCBI taxonomy): Eukaryota > Metazoa > Arthropoda > Insecta > Diptera > Drosophilidae > Drosophila > Drosophila mayri. The sequence goes on from VNJN01008345.1 coordinate 193,848, forward strand.
CGAGGAACTCTTCACCGGACTCTGTATATGCGTGTATAAATGTGTATTTTTGTCGACAAAAGACTTCTAGGTGTGTGTATAAATAATAAGGAATCCGAGTACCGTTTTTAACTATCGCATGCAGCCCATTCTGCCCAGTCTATCTCTATACTATACTATATACTAGGATATATGTATGTACTTGTATGTTTTACGACCGATTTCTACTCCAACCTTAGGCCAGAGATTTTCTACAGTGTAGCGCGCGATTCTAGTAACAAAAAAAAGAAATACTCGTAATCGGAATCCCGAATTCGGATCGTCGTTTTTATATATGCATCGGATGATGAGTAAGGATAATGCAATTATAGCGTTACATGCCATTATCCAGCCAGCCCACAAACATACACAACCATATCGATGGTAAATTCGTAATTTATTGTCATTCGATAACGAATACTTAACTAAATTCTAATTATAATTACCGAGCATAGTTAGTTATATAATAATTTCTTTTTGCATTTAACCAATGCATTTCCAACTACAAAATTTGTAATGTAATTAAATGTAATTGTAACGACAGTTAAGGTATTAATTAAAAAAACAATAAACCACGAACGGCGCTGAACACAAAGCGAAGGGCGCGCCAGGTGACATTATATAGTACGATAAAAGTAAAATATATATATTTAGTGAAATCAAAACTGAAGTGCAGAACACAACCCTCTAGTCGTAAGTCTAAAAAATATGATGAAAAGAGCGTAACATGAATACATAATAGCATAATAATATAAATGAATAATACGAAATAATAAAAACTAAACTATCAAAGGCAATGATATATATTATTTATTTGAGAAGCGAAACAGGTAAGGTTAATTTAGCATAAACATTTGAACATTTTACTCTTTATTTCGATTTTAAATTCGTTAAAGTTGATATTTAAAAGTTTCCTGCCATCATACTGAATTGCTTTCGGGTGTTTGGTGCCTTAAAATATTAATATCCATAAACACGCATTGATATTTCAGTGTGAGCTAAATAATTCTGGCATATCGTCAAATCCCCCTTGAATTCATGTGCAATGGCTGTCTATCTGCATTGAAAATATTGTTTATATATATTTTATGTGAGGCTCGTACATTTTTCACCAAATAAAAAAATATTATAAATTCATCTACGTGGGCGAAAGCCAAGAAATTACTTTGATCAATATTTTTCATTTTCATTTAGCTTCGAATCAATTTTCATTTCCACCACCCAAGCAAAACAACAGGAGGGGGCAGGCAGCAGAAGGAAAACAAAGAATATTCCGCTATTTCCCCCCCAGGACGAATGGCTACAGCACGTGTACCTGTGTCTGTATCGGTATCTCTATCTGCATCCGTAGCCACATTGATGTTTGTCTGAGCCGCACGCTTGATAACCAATTTAAATAATTTTTCACTTGAATTAAAGCAAATGATTTCAAACAAAAAGAGGCACGCAGCAGCAGCCCTCGAAGCTCGGTGGGGCCATTGATGTGCTTTATGAATTTCAATGGCAGCCCAACATAGTTCCGGATACGGATTTCGTTGCCTTCTGGCTGGAGATGCTCAAATATCCAGCAGATACATCTACAACCGCAGATACAGATACTTATGCCTTGCCTGGCTGATGCTTATGCTGCTGCTGCTGTCAGGCAAATAAACAAACAGGCCAAGAAGCCACCGCCGAGTGCCAACAGTTGCGATTTGGTTTGGGATTGGGACCGCCAGCTCCGATTGTTCTCGAGGCCGCAATATTACGGGGAATGTGGCTGAGACCGCCACTTAGGCACAAAGCAATCAAGCCAGATGAGCGGGATGAAATTTTAATTTAATGAATGAATGCGGAAATATTGTATTAGTTGATTAGCAGCGAAGCCAAATCAAAATTCTGCCTTCCAAAACATTCAGCCGCAATTGGGGGAAATTTATTCAAAATCAAAGCTTTAATTTATTGATACTATAATATTTTATTTGTTATAAGGGGAATTTGCTTGAATATTTATTTAAAAATTTGGTGGGTGGCAGGAGATTCTATTTTAGTTGAAATTGTATTTTTATTGATTTTATAAACCACTTTTGCAGTTTCAATATAAATCTAATAACTCTTAAAATCAATTTCTGACTTGTATACATTTTTTAATTTAATTTATATTGAATAACTTGAGTTGAAAAAAGGTAGTTAAATAATTTCTTATTATTTTATAATAAAAAATACTTTTTAAGTCGAACAAGGACACACCCCAATTCAGGCTTTGCACACACGTGATACAACTTTTTTAATAGTTTTCCAACCGCTGCATGGAAGTATTTTCGTGAGTTTTCAATTATAAGCCTTGCTCCGAGGTCTGCCAGCCGAAAAAAAGTTTTAAATTCCGTGTGCGGCTGACAATGTCATTCATCATAACACATTTAGCCGTGAGCTTATTAGATTCCACTTTTGTGCCCAGGCGCATTTACAAGTTTTCGGAGCTTGTTTTCCAGCTTCTTCGTTTTCCTTTTGCCGCTGGATCTTCTCTTTTTTTATTGAAACCAGAAAAACACAAAACAACTTTCCCACCCATACGCATGCAGCATCCGTAACAAGTCCGCACACACACATGGGCGGGTGTACATATGTCACGAATAAAAACAATTTATCATTTAGCTTATCAAGACGCGCGGCCTAACGTCCATTATTTTGCGGACGCAACGCAGAGAATTGTTTTTTGATGATAGCCCCCAGTTGTGGGTCCTACCAGGAAGGAGTTCTAGGATACTAGGATGCAAGGGGATGCTTTTTAGGAGGGGTGATGTGTAGTCCAAGGTGAGGGACACGAAAATAGCAAATGTCTGAGAAATGATTATTGCTCTGCCCGCATGTGATTTACAATCTATCATAGCCATTGGGAATTTCGAATTACAGAGAGTTATGAATGGGTTCTAATCAAGGCAGATGGGCCCAAGGAGTTTACATCAACAGAATAATATAATGTATTATAGAAACAACTTCTTTGATTCAGGGTTTTCTTGAGTCTCTTTGAAAGAAGGTAATATATTTTATAATTTACTTATCCTTTCCTCTTAATATATCTTACTTTTCTTTGAAGGCTAGCCTTTATTAAGGCCAGTATTTAATTTTTAATTGCTTGAATGCTAGCTTTACTCTAGACAGACAATTACAGCCAACAAATAACACGTATAAATATGTATATATACATATATGCCTTGGGTGGGCTGGGACTAAGAGTTGGGGCTGCACGGCGGACTCACGTGTAACTAAAAACCAACAATTATGCATGCCAAAACCGCAGAAACCGATGCCACGCCCACAGTCCCCCAGTAGCTGGGACACAGCCCACATCCCAGAGCCCTCGCGACGTCAACACAGCGGCGACAGCGACAGCGGAATCGGAATTTGCATAACTTTGTATGAGATTCTTGCAGAGCAGCCACGTCGAGCCACAATATCATTCATACATGCATGCAACTCATACTCACATGCACTGAAAAAAATATTTTAAAAAGAAACGGTCAAGTAATAAAATATATAATACCCTGGTTAGTTTCGAGTGAAAAAATATATTTAAATCTTTGTAGGTCCTTTAAGAAATATATATTTAATTGTGTGTAAAGAAATCACATGTTGTTCACAAATTTTCTTACAGTGCACCGATACAGCAGGGCACGTATACACTGGCAGACAATGTCAGTGAGCCGTCAACATTTCAACTTGTCATGCGAGCAGGAAAAGCGAGGAAAGCTCGCTGGGAAAGGCGGGCAAATCGGGAAAAGGGCCAGGCCAAAGGTGAGGCAAGGGGCGTGCTGCAAGTCGAAGACATTGCTCCGGGCTGCTACATGGCCTACCTTCAATTTATCCGTGTGCCCCGCCATCCCATAACCACGGAGGTAGAACCAACAACTCTCGGCCCAAGCCGCACCGGCTTTTGTTGCATACTTTGCTGCGTTGCCGGCAACGTATTATTTCAGTTACGTTTTGCGGAAATGCAACTGAAAACTTGCAATTTGTTTGACGTTTCGGTATTTTTTCGTATGAATTTATAATGCCCTCGACTTCAACACCTGTCGTTCAACGTTTGCTCGTTTATTCGTTTGTTTGTTTGTTTGTTTGTTCCTCGGTTGGTTTGCTGTTTGCCTGCCTTGGCTGGTTTCTGTTGATTTATAATGCAGGCGATCCTCCTCCGTTCTGCCCTGAGGCTTATTGATATATCAGACGGCATCGTGATTAGGCAAAAAGTCGGCAAATAACCATACGCGAATATAAACACACATATAGTAGCATTCGGAGGCACTGAGGGTGTGCACACATGCGTATTTATGTTATGCCGCCGCAGTAACACACAAAAGGTAGCAACTTTTAATTGAAAAACTTGGGCACTTACAACTTGCAAGGCAGTGGCAGTGGTGGTGGTTCCCCTTCATCTCTATTAGCAGTTGCAGGCGTAGGTGTAGCCGCCGCCGTAGCAGTACCTGTAGCCGTAGCTGTAAGCGCGGGCGTGGCAGAGTGGCAAGTGGCAATACTGGCATTGTCGCCGGCATTACTCAAGTTGTTAGCAATGTTTACAAACACAATAAGCAAATACGCCAACGATAGCGGTAGTGCCAACAAGTCCACTGAAAAAAAAATAGTATGGAAAGAGTAGAGGAAAGACCGGGAAGGAAGAGTGTAATGGGTTTTTAATTATTAAATTAACTAAGGATACTTTTCAGATTTAAATTAACGCAATCATAATGATTATGGAGCTTAAAAATAGTTACAAACTGAAGCTCATACATTAAAATATTTCAAATAAATTTTATACAAAACGCTTTCTGGTTTACTAGGCCTTATTGACATCTTACATTTCTTAAAATACTTTCTTTATTATTATTTTATAAATATTATAGTATTTTCCAGTGCCTCTCCCTTTTGTTAGTGAACAGGTTTAGTTGACTTAAAGACGGCATCGTCAACACGGCTCCTGTTTACATAGAAAGTTTTTCCGCTCTCCATTTCTTTTGGCCCTGCCGACTGATAGTTAAACAGCGCTGAGCAAAGTCTGGCTGCGAAAACGTGCGATAAGTTTTCCATTTTGTTGTTGGGCAAATATTTGCCACCTCAGGAACCCAGCATTTACCACCAGTTTCCCTGTTCAGGTGCAATGCAGGGGCCACGCCTCTAAAATCGCACTCATCTTCTGCTAATTAAACTAACCAGGGGCCAGCTGATTGGGGAAATCCAAATAAAACAATCGAATCATAATGCTAAAATGCTTAACTTTTAATTAGCAGTCGAGGCGCGTGCAGCCCTCGAAATACATAATACATAATTAAAATTATGATTTGGCTTTTTGGGAACTAATCTATTTTGGCCGGAATTGTAATTGGCAGACGGAAATTTCATATGCAAATTGTATTAGGTATCAGGGGAGGTCCTGGGTCGGGGCTCCTGGGTGCCTGGGTGCCTGGATGCCCGGCTTCGTGTCCGTAGTCCATGGCAGCGATTATCGAGTGCAGCTGCAACGGCAATCCACTTGCATAAGCGAGCGGCTGCTAACGCCACCGAAAGCCATCGGTATATCATGGCGGCCATAAGCCTATTAATAGCCCCTGTCTGCGATCGGACAAGCAATTAAAATTGACTGCACTTTTGAGCGGATGCCCTCTAGCCACATGGGCGGGCATCGTTCCCCTCTTCACCGCTTTTCCTTTGTTCCAGCTCTCGCGCTTTTCCCCCTTTTTTTCCCCCCAACGCCCTGGAAAATTGTTCAATTGGGCGTAAATGTGTCGGCATCATCGCCACGTGCACGTGCTCCTTTTACTCCTTCAGCCCGGCAACTGGCAATTATTTAGGACCATGCTCGTCGCGTCTGCAAAACATAAATTTTTTCCCAACGAAAATGTCTTGTAATTCGGGGCAATGTGCGGCAGATTGTTGCTGTTGTCACCTGACACACAACGGACTTTGATTTGTTGTTGTGTCGAAATGACAGCGGATGTGGCGCGGCATCAAGTATACGCCAGGTGTGACGCAGTTCAGGTCAAGTTGGTCAAAAGACCGGGTGGGCAGATATGTTCATTTATAAACAAATTATGCTTTGGTTAGTTAGTAAGAAAAATCCTTTGAGCTTTTTAACAGATTTTTAAAAACTTTTGAGAGCTTCCTTGCGTATCCTGGAGAAAAGTTTTGGGGAAAACGAACTACAGAAAGCTTTTGCTGCAGGAGTCAGGTTAAAGGAAAACTTAACTGATTTCTGAACCAGAGCTTTTTCATATCTTTCTTAAAAAAAATATATATTAAATAAATATTATTTAAATTTAAGCGTTATTTATTAACTTTTAAGAGCCTAGAATTATATTTATATGGATAATTTACATTTATGTTCGTAGTATTTATGCCAATTCGTTCAGTTTGTGCAGGTTCTTAATTAAAGAGTTGTTTATAAGTATTTCCGATTAAATAAAATATTTTATTTTCCAAATATATGTAAATATCACAATTACCTTAAGTTCCCCCAATACTCGTTTATATTTTATATATTTTATAATACGATTCTCAGCTACTGGTTCCTTGTGAACCAAAAGCCACATCACTATGAACCTGTTATCCTTGTAAAACCTGAAGCTTCCTCCAGGTTCTGCGCCTGGGAAAAGCTCAAAACGTTCCCTTTTTACAGCTAAAATTTAAAGTAAAAAACTCCACAGCTCGTAAGTTGTTTTAAATTTTATTTAATTGTAATTCAATCGTTTGCAATATACATAATATGTAAATAAATAATGCAAATCCAAAGCATTAAAAAGTTAGCTTTCATGGTTAATAGTAAATCATTATAACTTCAGCGAATATTCGCCAGAATCTTCCGGTTACTAAACTCCTTACATATATTTGTTTTTATTTTTTATATTCGTGCACTTTGGCCCAACGCGAAAATTGTAAATATTTGCACTTTGTTTTGGTTTTTATTTTTGTTTTCCTCCGTTACGTTTACATTAACGATAATTGCCTAAAATATGCTTGAATTCTCAATAACTGGTAAGTAAATACATATATTAGGGTTAGCATTTATGCCACTGGTAAGTATGTATGTATGTCCTTGTTGTATAGCTAGAATAATCCTTTGGTCTTGGTTTCAAGCCGCGCTGAAACGCATATGTTTTGTAATTCCATTATCGATAATACTTTGATAAATGTTAAACTCGCGAAAATTGTTGCTGTTGCTTAGGTTACATTGAAACTCGAATTTGCTAAACGTACACGGAGCTGTTCCCGATTAGATCGCGGAATCGAATCAGGAACAGGTCTGATAAATTCGGTTTAACGCTAAAAGTGTGTATCGTATATGTATGAATGCTTTTGCTTCATAAGTTTTGCATTATGCAGTATAGTTAACCATATAGTGGTAGGCTTAGGTTGGCTTCGATCGGTGTACAAGTGTTACAGTAGAGTTAGTTGGTATGTTAGTTGGTCAAGAATTCCTTTTTGATTCGGTGTGTTTCGGTTCCAGTTTTGGCTGATATGCAATCTTTCGAAAGGTTTTTTGGTTGGATTTGAGAACAGAATGATTATTTCTACGAATACGAATTTCGGTATGTTCAACAATCAACAATAACACATAAATTTAATGGAATGTAAATTCATTTCAATTCAATTGGTTTAATCTAGAAACTAAATTTGAATAACAAGTACGAATCCAGCAATTCCAAGTACGTTTTAACATTATTGTCCTCTGCTTTGGGTGTGTGCGTCAAGTAAATGTGCAATTACAACGACCACAATAACAATTATTATTTAAAAGGGAAATGTAATGCCGAAATGTATGGAAAAAAAACCGAACATCGAGTGCAGAAGAGGATATTCAGATTGGACAGAGTTGAGTGGGTGCTTCTGCGGTACAGCTTTATCATTCAATTATGCATATCGTAAAACAAGTAGGACGTCGAGTGAGCGCCAAATGCATAATTAATTAATTAATAGTTTCAACACACTTGCCGCGCCTTGTCTAAAAGAGTATTTACACTAAAAATATCGAAATCACCCAAACGCTGCGTTTAAAATTAGTTGCTGGGCCTTCCCAGGCCCTTCTCCATCAAGGATCCGCTCTTCACTACTATCACACGGCCTATCCTGATCTGCTCCTACATCAGGGCGCAGCGGTTCCAGCGCGACGTGGCCCTCACGCCCTCTCCCTCGTTCAGGGCCATCGTCTTGGACCTCATGAGGTTGAGATCTGTCCGGATGCTGGGGCGCCGGGCATTCGGGGTCACCACTCCGCAGGCATCGCTAAAGCGTCGCTTGATGGACAGTGCATTCTTCTTGGTCCCGCCCACCGCTGATCCATGGGGCGGCAGAGGAGATGGTGCCCCAAAAACGGACACCAGTCGGCGGTGGTGATTGGGTGTCATTTCCAACGGCAGATTGGATACTGTGAACAGCGAGTGGAAAAGGTCATCGATGCGGTAGTTCTGGCGCGCTGAGCACTCCACAAAGGTGCAGCAGTTGTCCTGGCCAGCTATATAGCCCATCACCTCGTCCACTTGCACAGTTCTGGTAGATAAATACAAAAAATGTTAATTACAATGCCTTGCTTATCTTTATTTTCATTTTAATTACTTACTTAAAATCACGATCACATTTATTGCCTGCCAAAATCATGGGAATCTTAGGAAGACTCTTCTTCTTGAAGCCAGAGCCCGGATTGAGGGCTGCCCATTTGGTCTCCAGTATATTTTCCCTCAGGCGAACCACCTCCTCAAAGGACTCGCGGGAATCCATGCTGAAGACGAGGATGAAGAGGTCCCCTGCAAAAGCGCAACCGAAACCCATAAAGGGAGACATTAATCGCCGTTTGATTTAGCAAATGCAAATTTATTGCTTATTTATGGCCCCGCATCTATGACCTACGCACTCGCAATTTTCCAGACACTATATAAAGCGCTCCTGACATCTGAAGCTCATCTCCCCTATGTTAATGTTCTCGGGATTATGCCTGTGTGTGGGTCTGACTTGTTTAGGGTAATTCGGATTCAGCGAAAATCGGGAATGGGAAAATCAATAGCTGCATGACACTGATACATGAATACCCTACTTATTGCTAGCCATTCATATTTATTTATATTTTCGTACGCCATTATGAGTCAAACTAAGTTCTTGCAAGGGCGTGACTTGACAATAAATAAAGTATTTTTATTGGTGCCCAAGGAGAAATCACGGAAAAGTATTCTGCACCAGAAAATGTTTATTTTAAGATGTTGTTGGGTTTATTTCTTGCTCATCTCTTTATAGCGAAAAAGAAAGTTCCCTAAATTACTTTATTATAATTGTTTATATTTCCATAGGCTCAATTATATTATCAGAAATATGTTTAACAAGGCATTAAAAAAATAAGGCATAAATTATTATATTTTCCTACTAAACCATACTTATTATCCTTAATAACCGAGTTCTCCCTTAATAAATTATACATAACAAAAAACTAATTTGTGGGAATTTAGTTTCAAGGTCCTGGAATCTAATTATATAGGTGCAGGTCTCTTAGTTAGAATTTTAACGACACCCTTGGCTGTGGAAAGTTACCACAGTGACCCCAACTCCGTGATATCCCTTCAAAGGGTATAGAGACCAACTTTTGGGCGCCAGCAGCTGAGCCTGATTTTTATGATAATTTATAGGACATTAAATGGCACCCAATGAAGGCGGTCGACAACTTAAGTGATGGTACGTGCGTTTCTGGCCTGACCCGAATGCCGCACACACATGCAACTATTTGATGGCCAAGACGTCACTCACTCACCAGTTAGAAATGACAAACGACGCATTGCGGGAAACGGATGATAGCCAGAAGTATCCAAAATGTCCAATTGAAAGACCTCATTCCGTATGCGATACAATTTGCGGTGGAATTCCTCTATGGTCGGCGTGTAGGCCTCCTCAAACCTATTGCCCAGGAAACGTGCCACAATCGACGACTTGCCGGCGCGTGATGAGCTGCACGGGAAATGGAAATTAGAAAACGAGATTGGGTTTAAGATTGCGAATCAGATTGACGCTGGACAGTGGCCAAGTCTCTGGGAAAGTCACATCCATCAATTGAATTTTAGCTCAGAAAAAATAATACATTTAATAAAATGAATTCAAAATTTAAATTAAGAACAATGATAGAGAGCCCCAGAATTTTGTTTTTATTTAGTTTGATTTATAAAATTCAAAGTAATTTAAAAATAATAATAATAATATTTCTCTGTAAAGAGTGCATTGCATTTTCTTTTAATATAAAACATATAAATTTATTAGCAACATAAAGGAAAAACGATTCTTGGACATTTTTCTGTGAACATTCATGACCGGCAATTTCAATTTGCTGCAGCAGCAGCATTCACCTCCATTCACACCCCTGCCTGCTTTTCCGCCATGCGACCAATGGGGCGTATACGTACCCAAGCATAACGAGTCGATAGCAGTTTTTGGCCGATGGCAGGCTGTCGTCGCACAGCGACAACCCTGCGCCGGGGCCATAGATGAAATCATCCGCCTGTTCGATGGCGTCCAGATTCGAGTGGTGCTCCAGCATGTGGGCCTGATGAAGCTCGGCGGTGGTCACGAGGCGGCTGCTGGTCACGGCTCCGCTATTGCTGCCGCTGGCCGTATCGTCCAGAAAGGTGACCACATGGGCCTGTGGCGGCGAGGGCTCATCGGCGGCGCCAAATGAGGCGGAGTGGGCGGCGTTTGTGGGGTGATTGGGGTGGCCTATACCAGCACCGGGGATTGCACCTGCACCCCTAAAACCGCCCGCTGTGGCGGCGTTTGTCTGTTGATTGCTTTTGCTGCTATTGCTGCTATTACCGATGCTGCTGCTGTTGTTGCAGTTGTTGCTTCTGCTGCTGCTGTTGTTGTTGTTGGTGGCGCTATTATTGCGACTTGCCGTTGTGGTTGTTGTTGGTGTTGCCGGGTCACTTAGTGCCACATCCACATAGTTGTTGTTGTTGCTGCGCGCACAAAACCAATTTTTGCAACGATACATTTTGACTGTGTCATTTCCGCCACTTTAACGGTCGTCGTCGTGGCTTAATTTGCGGTGCCCTTGATTTGTTGTTGTCCGTGCTGCACCTGCAACAACCAGCCACACCGCAAGTCAGATGCACTAGCAATTTGCATTTTCAATCATTCAAGTTTGCCGTTAACAAGCTGGCATTAGCATATGTAGAGCAGGAAACTGCCTCCGTAATGGTATAACTTTATCGCCGACGAGATGCATTAGCCGCCAAACTGCAAGAAGATGTAAGGAACGTTGAGATGCATTCAGCTCGTAAATATAAAAAAAGTTACGCGAGTTTAAGAACGGGGAAGTTGCCCCTCTTGCACTGGGAAAACTAAAGTAATATTTAGCTATTATGCAATGGCAAATATTTATTTATGAGAGTGTATAATTTTACATAATATTATATCGAATGGAGCTGCTAACTGAAAAAGAAAGTGTTGAATTCTTAAAGCTTACAGGTTAATGTTAAGGGCGTAAAATGTTCTACACGCAAGGCTTTATAAGAATTCCAAAAATAAAGTATTTCCCTTAAATTAAAGAAGAGTTAATCTTAAGAAGGTTCTAGTTAATTATCGTTACCACACACAGACAAGCTTACTTAAGAAACTCTTACGAAAATTAACGAAATTTCTTATAACCTTCTTAAGTACATAATTTCTTTCTCTGCATGAAGATGGGTGCCGACTTTGCAAACATTTTGGAGGCCATTAAGCACGGTAATTGCCCCAAGCCCATCCAGACGAATAAACCACACAAAACGTAAAGAAAGGAAAAAAGTAAAATAGGGAAAATAGGAGGAAAATGCAACCGGAAGGGGAATCCTCGACTGCCACATACCCGTCACAGTCACCCGGAACGAGATTATCTGCAGCTGGGCAAAAAGTCTGCTTGTTAGCTAAATGCAGTATAATCCGATTGTTGCCGAATTTACTTTTACATTTTTACCACTTTGTAGCTCAAGTGCTGTTGCAGTAAACTTTGTGAACTTTTAGTTAAAATACAGTTTAAGCCCAAGAGATATGAGCGGGCTTAAATGTGAAAATGTAAATTTTGAAGTCGGAAATGGAAATAAATTGGCAACTTGTTAAAGTTACTATTTATCTATACAAAACTAAATAAAAGCTAAGCTTTTTATTTGATTTAGAAGTTTATAAAAATGTTTTTTAGATAAAAAATAATGCAAATTCTTTCTAGCATAAATTGTTCATCTTTTTTTGAGGTCTTTTCCGAGAAAAATACATCAAAAATTGCCCCAATATAAACCTGAATTGAGTTGAAATCAATTTTAATTTGACAAACCAACCGACTGAACGCCTAATCAAGTTAGCAATTTTTTAATTGAAATCAAAATGTTCCAGATTTTGCAAATTTTCTATGGTAATCGGTGCCCGCCATGTTGAGTTGCTAAAACCCCCGAGTTCATCAGAGTCAATGAAAAGGAAATTCTGAAAAACCAGCTGCACTCCGGACATTAAAAGGGCTATTGCCAGACCTCCCCTTCCCCTGCCCCTTACCCCCACCATTCAAGCCATAATGGGCATCTTGCCGCAAATCTAATTAACTTTGTTTTAGCATGCTACGTGCTCCGTGTACATCAGCCGGAATGGCCACATTGGCTCAACTCATGCATATCGCATGCAGCGGGCGGGGGGAGGCAGTATCCGGAGCAGGAAGGGAACGGAGGAAGTGGAACCAAAAGCGGGTGAAATCGGAGGGGGGCGGGCGAAATCAGACCGGAAAGAGCCGTAACGGGTGCTCCGCGAACGCCATAATCGAATGCACCAAGTGCTCGTACTCGCGCTCAGATTTCAGCTCATTTTCTCCTTTTTTCCGGGGGGAGGAGCAACGAAGGACGAAGGACGATTTAAATGCCAGTTCACAAAGGCAGCTCGAGTGGAAAATTTGCAAGGAACGAACGGACTCACCGCATAATATTACACCCCCAAAAGCGAAAACGAAACTGAATTCGAGGGCCTTCTTGCCAAAATAAAGGCCATTTAGCCCAACTACTGGTAATTTTTCCCATAATTGATTTTGGCTTGCGGTCGGCTTGTCCTTTCATCTGGCAATGTGTTAGTGCGGGAGTCTCATACAGTCATACATTCACATACACCCACAACCATACAAATGACTTTTTGCCTTGGGCGTAAGAGAGGAAAAAATGGCAGCGGAAACGCCTTGAGACAATGGCGACATTTGTGAGGCAATGTGAAAATGGCTGCTGTACGAAAACAGAACGAATAATCAACTAAGTGACGGAGCAGTTCTCTTATTTCCTGTGCACCTGTGCAGGAGCAGGATCAGAGGCGTCTGCGTTAGAAATAAAATAAGGGGGACTGTTTACTAATTAGCGGAAGTCTATTTAGGACATTGGTAAAATGGGGGAATTATGTGTGCCATAAGGGAATATAATATTTATTGTAAAGAAGGTATTTTGGTAATGGAAAGTCTATTTATTTCATATAAATATTATAGCAAATCAATTCCTTTAAAAAATACATTATTTATCATATAAAATTGTCTGAATCCTTAGAAATGCAACATACATATTTGCATTCATGAGAAATTGTCTCCCATAACTTTTGATTATTCCAAAGACTTGTACAACTCATTTTGTTTCCAAAGCGGAGGCAGCAAATTTTCTTCCGACAAATTTATGTCTACAAACTTGGTTTGATAAAGTTAAAAAAAAAACGAAACTGATAAATAAAATAGATGCGAAATAAACAATGATATTTTGGATATGCGTTGCACGTATGGACAGCCACACTTTGCTGTTGACAGATTACGATGCCGATGAAGTAAGTTTGCGTATGACAAGTGCCACTTGAGCAGAGTTTCTTGATCACACACCCCCCTTTGAAAGTCACCACCCCTGCGATATGTCACTATATTGTATATAGCGCCTGCTGCTGTTTGCCTCCTTGCCCCACATTCGTTCCAATTTCACCGCAACATTCTCAACAATTTCTCATATTTGTTTACAATTCGCGCATACAAATGCGCAAGGTTGTCCGTCCGACGAACTGTTTGGCATTACAAACAGCATACGGCGGAGGCGAACACCCATCGATGGTGCTTTCGATGGGCTGCTGCCATAAGTTGTCATGTCGCAAATGGAAGTGGAGTGCAATCGACACCTAATCTAAAGGATACACAGAGAGAAAGTCAATTTCTTATATTTAAAGAATGTATTTGAATTAATTAATCAATTTTACTTTAAGAGTTATCAAACCATTCTAAAATTGCAATGAATAAATTGTTTAATATACAAAAACAGTGAACCCTTCTTGATAAATGTAACTTTATTGTTTTATTTGTATATACATCCAATATAATTTCAATTTCCAATAAAATAATAATACAATAAATCGCTTTAATTCAATGTTAAACAAAATGAACACCGCTTGATGTTTGTAACCTGAAGATAAACTGACAAAGTGGCATTCACTTCGCCGAAACGTTCGGGGGCTAGAAAACAAAAGTCGAAACAGATTAGCTGCTTGGAGGAGGGAAAAACGGAGAAGAGGAGAAATCGAGAGACTGAGAGTAGTAACCGCAGGCAGTGGGCATCAATTACGCCGACAACATTGAGCGATAATCGAACCGGGGTTATCTCGGCGAGCACCTGGAGCTCTCGCTGCTGCTGCTGCTGGGACTCAGTGGGGTTAGTCAGATTCCGACAGCTTGGGGCGATGGATCCATCCTCCAGCAGAAGCGCGCTAGAGCTAACCGAGGAGGCAGATCCGGAGACTGGAACGGTTATGGAGGCGGAGACGGATGCCTCCAGGGTGACAGAGCATCGGGGTTATGCCGAAGCTCTTTCCTTATCCGGAAGGAGTAACAAGCGACGAAGCTGGAACCGGAGGTCCTGTGGCACAGCCCAGATCCTGACTGCAAGCGCCATTTTCTTCGCCCTGATGCTCATCGTCGGCGCCATTTTCATGCACTTAAACCACAAGCACCATCTGGGCAGGCTGCACATCCATCTGAAGGACCACGCGGAGCACCTACCCCTGGTGGCCGCTACTGGAGTGGGTGAGTTGCCCCAAGGGCCCTTGTACACTTGTTCAATCGCTGAAAGCTCTTCGCTAGCGGATAATTTTATAAGCGGTTTACATTGTCGGGCTGTTCTCTCTGTCTCTTCCCCAGTTGACTGATTAGAAATGCCTTTAAAATGAGGAGAATCCATCTCAGCATAGGCGATAGCAGATCACACAGATTCGAAAGTAAGGCGATAATAAATACCATTATCTCGCTTTCAATACAAAATCACACTAAGGCAGCAATAAAAACTTGTAAATAAATTTGTTTAAATACGGATTAATTTAATAATAAGAATTTAATAATAAAACAAAATCACTAAGTCAGCAATAAAAACTTGTAAATAAATTTGTTGAAATACGGATTAATTTAATAATAAATAAGAATTTAATAATAATTCAAAATCACTAAGGCAGCAATTAAAACTTGCAAATAAAATTGTTTAAATACGGATTAATTTAGTAATAAAAAGAAGAAATAAGGCGATTAGTAATACCATTATCTCGCTTGCAATACAGCAATAAAAACTTGTCAATAAATTTTCTTAAATACGGATTAATTGAATAATAAATTCTTATTTATTATTTAAACAAATTTATTTACAAGTTTTAATTGCTGCCTTAGTGATTTTGTTTTGAAAGCGAGACAAGGATATGACTTATTGCCTTACTTTCGAATCTGTGTGGCTTATATGAAATATTTTAAGGATTAGTAAAAATAAAGCCAGCTTTACGTTTATATGCCGTGTGTATTCCTTAGTTAAATATATATTAAAGAGAACTCTAGTCCGATTCAATGGAAACCATTCATACAAGCCTCGTGTGTGGCTAAACTACTCAAAAACTATGCGCAACAGCAATTTAAAGTTGTTTCACCAAGCACCCAATGAACTACGCCCAGTTTGTTCCTGGTTTCTTAAAAGTTTTCCCTCGCACACAGAGACTGAGTGGTTTGTGGGGCTTAAAATGTGAGGTTTAAGGTTTAGTTAGGCCCGGGAGCAGCCTGGCCCCCTGTTATGCCCTTCCTGTAATCTATATTGTGTGGTAAATAGTTTCGATTAAACGGCTAATTGTGCTTGTTCTTGGTATGCATTTTGCAGCTGCCCAGACGATAACAACATTCCTGCCAGCAACGGACCCACCTCCACCTTCTGCGACAAAAACGCCTCCGTCATCTCCTCCTCCATGGCTGGTAAGCGATGAGTGTTTGGCCTGCATGGCTATTGCCGCCACGGATAATGTTCCTGGAGTTTGCAGGGGCAAAGGAGGCGGTGAATGGCCGTGCGGCATTTATCGCATCTCCCCTGGCTACTGGCAGGACGCACAGCGGTTAATTGATCCAATGGACGCGCTGACAAAGGGTAATACATACACTGAGAATTTTATGTTACTTAAGCCAGAGAAATTCCTTGTGGTTCATTGAGACTTCTGCAATTTTCCTTGTATTTTCCTTGCAATATTAACAGTTTGAATATATTTTAAATTGGAATACAAAATAATTTGTTTCAAGACTCTAAGAGATATTCCCTGATATTAATCACAACATTAATTTTAAATTTTATTCCATAACGCTATTTCTTGAGTTGGTCCCGTTTTGTCTCTCTGCAATCGTATCCTTTGGCTGCCTGTCACTGCCGTTAAATAACCATCCATTGACCCATTCACATTTCTGCTCTCTCTCTTTCAGACTATGAAGGATGTGTGGTGGATGATGGCTGCGCTGGCAGAATTGTGCGGAGTTATGTGGAACGTTATGCCTTTGACTGTAACCAAGATGGACGGATCGAGTGTTGGGATCATGCGATACTCCATATGCGAGGACCCGGTGGCTGTCGGAGGCACGAGCTCCTGACGTCCACTGTTGAAAAGCGTCTGGAACTGTGTTTGAAATAGAAACAAAAAACGTAGAACGTAGCGCGGGCGCTTCAATTTTGAGGTCAGAAATAGAGGGTTAGGATAAATAAAGATAATAACTCCATGAAGAGCAGCAGCGCGGCATACTGGTCATCGTACAACTTGGTGGCTGCTGCTCTGCCGCCCATAATGCACTGCACATGATATATGAGGAACTGCAAATGATTTGTGGTTATGCAGGGGACAGTTGCAAAAGAGAAAATACAAAAATGTCCTTACGAACGCCACAACGCAACCCATTAAGAGGGCGAACGGAAAATACAACCACTTTGTTTCCAGGATACTGAATAGAACAACGCAATATAAGCTCATCAAGTAGAATCCCAAGGTCATCAGATAAATGTAAAGGCCGCCCGTTGTGATATCCGTCTGCATATTGGAATGATCTGCCCCATTAAATATTTAATTATCTTTTATCCTTCACTTACCGGCATTGTTGCAGCCAGTATAAAGCAGAACAAGAAAGCCACGCAGGCTACCAGAAAACCGGTTAGCGTATGGAGGAGCGTTTGATCAATGATCAGCGCAATAACCGGAACCACCAGAAGCTCTACCTGAATACATATTAATTCTTCACTACTCTGCCATAATATGACAATATCGGGGGTCGATTAAATCGGTGTCCTACTCACTATAAACAGGGTCATTATCCAGTTTAAGCATTTGGTTCTCCGTACAGACTTGCTAATGGCGAATATCATGAAGATGAAAAGACCAGCGACAAATGCCATAAACAAGGCAGCGTAATGTTTCTTTGACATATCAAAGCACCAAGCCCTGATAGAAATGATTAGAATACGTATCACATCCGTGGAATTTATATCGGTAACTTTACCTAAATACTGTCGTCGCCAGGATCCATTGCAGAAGACCAACGAGAAGGAAGGCAAGGAATAGAAGCAAAACCTTGACCGTAAAACGTCGGCGGTCTGCAACTGTTTCTGTTTCAAAAAACGGCCAGATTACAACGTTTGGTTCGAACATGGTTTCCCATATATAATTTTGATATTCTGATGTTTGGCGCCAGGAACTCTAAGAAATTTAGATTTCATTAGAAATTTATGAGTTTATGTACATCAAAAAGTTGACGTAGCAAATTAGAACAAATAAGCATTGCCTCTCGATTCGGTGTACATAATTGAACTCGACAAAAGTTTATAATCTGGCAGCATCGCGAACAAATTGAACAAGTCGCAAGTGTGTAATAATTAAAAGTTTTTGCGCAGAAACGGTCGGAGGAGAGGCAAAGTTTGGCGCAAGTTTTAAATCATTTAGCAGACGACGGACTAATTGCTGCCATGTCGCATTAATTTGTTGAGTGCTGATAGCCGGCGCACAGTGCGTATGCGCAATGGTTTCATAATGCGACTGACTGTCTTTGCCAAATAAATATAAGGGGGATTGTTATTTATTCTGATTTAAGTTCAAATGAGGAGCAACTTTTATTTTTAAGTTGCCAGAATTAGCGCTTTATTTTAAGTAATTGTAATTGTAATTGTTGATAATTTTAAGAAGCAAAAACTTATAAAAAGCTTAGACTTTTCAGTGACTTTAAATAAATATTAAATATTTAATTTGTTTATAAGAAAAAAGTATATATTACATTATTTAGTTTACTGAAAATATTTTTACATTTATAAACTTGTAATTTCCTTCCCTATCCTTAATATTTCTGCAGTATTGTTTCCCTTTTTCCTTTCATTCCAATCCTTAACAGGGATCAATGTTCGATTGTGCCGTCGACGTTTGTCTGGGATAACGATTTCTGGCTCGCCCGAGGCCTAATCTTTCGATTGCATGACAAGTGTATATAACTTTATTCAATCAAATGTGCAAATAGCGCATTATGCAAACAGAAATAGTCCAAATGAGCAGACAATATGCGGCCGAGACAATCCGATAAGGAGCGACTTAGACCCCGACTCAGAGACAGAGTCGTACTCGTACTTCGTGTTCATTATTTACTGTCGATACCGACGGGGTCTGCAGATAAACATTGCTTGATTGTTTGATTGATTGAGGACTGAATTGCCGCAAACTGGCCAGGGCCAAGGACAAAGAGTTTCATTTAAAAACAATTACGAATTCGGTTGAATAACTCGCAGCGCGTCGATTTCTTTTATTTTCCATTTTCTCTGTGGCCCGCGTCAAAGGTGTCGCTCATCCACAACGCTGGCAAGGTGGCAGAAGCTGAAAAAAGCCGGGATGGAGCTCTAAATTGATTGCTTTATTGCAGTGCAGTCCGAGGAGATGGTGGGAAAAAATAGAGCACCGAAAGTGGTGCAAAATTGATGAAATTCAGTGCAAGTTGTGATAAGAATTTTTGGCGCTCAGTTAGGAAACTTTTCTGGGAACTTTTGCAGTTGGCAGCCGGATTAGTGGGGCGCCAGCTCCAGAGCCATTCTGCATCGGACGAGCTTGTATATACATACTACCTCTATCATTCATGAGTTGCCAGCTACAGCTCCATAAAGGCCCTCCGCCATTTTGTTTGCATTGCCAAGTCAAATGAAAATGTCAAAAAGTATAGCACACTTTGCTAACAGCATTTGCCAAATGAAATTTACATGACATGGCATCTGGTTCTTGAAAGGGTTGCTCCCTGGCCTGGACAGGGGACACACTTCGGCTCAAGGCCCCCTCCGGCAATCAAAAAGTGTGCCACATAATTAAGTGTACATCAGAGATTAGCCACCGCCATCAACAAAAACAAGCCGGCCGCTGTCCCAACGGGGAATCATTCTCATCCCTGGCACGCTACGCTCCTGGCAGTCCTCGTAATTCCCGCAAAGCGTCCGCCTTTGTGCGCATACTTAAACAGACATTGGCAATGACATGACCTACAACTGTTCCGGCGAACCGCTTTAATGTCTCTCTCATGGCTGCCGGCTAAAAGCCGAGGCGCTTCATTAATTTTATTGCCGCCTGCTTTAGTCCTTCCGCTGCCACTTCTAGGACCGCCTTCACAGTCAGCTCCTTTGGCGCTGCCTAGGCCGCCTGTTGTCTTTGCTTTGAAGTTTCCTTGGTTGTGGCAAAAGTTTTGATTGTCTAGCCGCACACTCACATGCCGCAAACATTCTACACGGAAAGGAAATGTCAGGGAAAATTTTTGATATATTTTAAGAGAATTTTTCAGGATTTTTGGGAATATCAAAATTATTCTAAAAAGTTTTCTTGTATTTTTATTTAATTGTTAATTTGTTTTTTATAAGTCTCTTAAATTGAAATAAAATGTAAGAGCAATTTCCACGCTTTCACTTTGTGTGGCATATAAGTAAATAAAAAGCAAATATTTTCAACGTGTGAGGGCCTTTTCCTCTGATATTTTCCACCGTGCATGACCACATATGCCCGCTCTGGGTGTGTTCGAGCCAACTCAAGTGGTTAAACGTAAAAGTTTTTTAATTAGAGTTGTTTGCGGGCAGCGGCGCATTGTGCGTACAATTTCTTTTCGATCGTCTTTTGCGAATAGTTTTGCTCTAACATTAACGTTCACCGACCAACGGACAGGAGCCAAAAATTTGATGCCGCGAGGGCGGAATTCCCATAAAATTGGCAGCCGCTGTTCGCCAGCGAGCTAAATAAAATTCATGAGCCCTTGTAATAAAAATGTCACAGCGATGCAGGCTACAAAAGGCAGCCCAGCCCATCAACAGGGTGGCCAGGCTGGCTTTCTATAAAATAGCGCGGCGAAACGAGTTTTCGTCGATGGTTTTTTCGGGAGGAAAGCAGCTGTCAGCGCCGTCGCCTGACAATGACAATGGCTTACCCTCGAGCGGCACCCTAGGGGGGGGACTGGCAGAGGCGCATAAATTTCGCAGACATCCTTTGTGCCCGAGCCCCCAAATTCAAATTCAAATTTTCACAGCAGTTTGCATTTATTTAATTTTACTATTATCAGAATAAAAAGGCTTTGCGCCTGATTAGAGCTTGGCGCGCGCCTAAATGTGTTTTCCCAAATTAAATGAAAATTAAATGACGCCAAGACCGAGGTCGAGGCAAACCTTCATTGACACAACGTGCAAATCTAATTTGGATTTTGCCTCGCACCAACGGTTTCTCATCTTTTTATCATAATGAGAATGCTCCAGACCCTTGATGAGTGTCCAAAAAACACTCGCACACCAGCACTTCCGGCAAGGCTACGCCCCTAAGGCCGGCAAATATCCGCAGGATGTGTCGTTGGCCCCGCTTTAGCACTGCAAAAAAAAAGTATTCCTAATGTGCGGCGGGAGTAAGCTATATAAATTTTTCATCAGCAGCAACAGCCTAAATTTTTATATTTTTTTATGGGAAGTTGGCTTTGTTAAAATTTTAAAAAATTTACGAAAATTACAATTAAATTTAAATTAATATATTATTAATTGTTCTATTTCCTTTGTTCTCTGTGTGGCAAGCCGTCAATGCGATTCCGTCAACGCAATCACCCGGAGAGACATCAGCGAACCGGCATCGCAGCGCTGGCGAAATACATTTTCCTGTTGTTTTCTGCCAATTTTGTGGCTGATGCCTTTTTGCTCTCCGCGCTTCCGTTCGCATTCCCTCAGTTTTTGCTTTTTTTTATCCTAGCAGCCCTCGACGATTTCTGGCTCAGACATTCGGCACTCAATATACAGTTTGCATTATACAATATAGATGCCCATATCGCTGCTTTGCGTATCAATGAAGAGCCCGTCTTTATTGCACATTTTCCAATGCGCACAACGTGTCGTATACGCAATATACAGCGAATATGGCTACAGGAAAGCATACAGTGGCAGGGCTTTTGGGATTTTTTTATGGCAATTTATTAAAAATGTATAATCAAAAATGTCTGGTTTTTAAAATTGGGGGAGAAACAAGTATAAAATGGTTGCATCAATATGAGATTAATGTCATAAATAAATGCTGCTTACTTGCAATGAAGATTGATTTGGTTTGTTATATAAAAATACTTTGGCAAATTAATTGGAAGAATATAAATGAATTTTGTAAGGTTCTTAGACTAATTAACTTGTACCGACTTTATAACTCGTTCAAAAAGTATTTAATTTAATTAAGGAAATACTCCAGTTATCATAACTTCAAAGTTCAAAGTCATTTGAAAGCGGAATTTCCTAATTTATTTATGCTGGAAGTTTTTCTTCGAAGCTCTCCAATGACCCACTTTTGACCCACTGTGCGACACTGGAGACAAACAGTTTTTGGGACCCTGGCGTTCTGTGCGTTTGTGTGTTTCTCGACCGCTTTTTTCGTATTTCGGTCAGGTCACATTTATGCTGTATACATTAATTATGGCTATTTACTTTGTCCGCTTTCGGCCCCTGCCACTGCCAATTATGTGCACGAAATTGCTTATTATTGGATGCATAAACACACATACTCCGATTCGTTCCTATATACGACAGACATACCATATACACCGATATGGCCGAGTGTATGAAGGCGCCAAAACGGCAGGTTAAATGGTGGTCAAAGGGCCCATTCATTCCCGGCCTAAAAGCCCATCAGCTGCCTGTTCCAACAAGGGGAGCGGGGAAAACGTTTCGGGTAAACAAAAATATGCCATGTTTACTCAGCGAGCAGTCCAAGCCAGAGTTGTTTTTGCTGTTTTGTTTTCTTCTCGTTTTATTTTTTTTTTTTTGGGCCGTTTTGTTTATATTTTTATTTCTGTGCTACTTTTGGCAGTTGTTGTCATTTGTGTATGGTCCAGAATGATGGATGTTATTATAATGTCGAGGAGTCGGCTTAGCAGGCGCCTGACATCCTGAGTGGCCGCTAAAAGCCGAAACCAGCGACTGACCCAAAAATCTCCAGTGACAGCTGAGTTGGCAAACCACACGGCGGACAGCAAAGCTGGCCAATTCATAAGAAGCTTAAAAATTAAAACAATTTAATAAAAATTAATGCCCCCGTGCACAGCAATGGCAAAACAGCGACAACAACAAGCGGTAAGCAGCAGCAAGGAGCAAAGAGAACTGCGCTTTTCATGAAGTATTCACCAACTAAAAGTACTGTTTTTATTTTCCTTCCCCTGGTAATTATACTAATTGGTATCATGGCGTGGCGGGAAAGCTGAGCTGCAAGCATAATGCGATAATTTATATTCCTCGATGGGGAATCCTTTGTGCCAGCTGCCAGCTGGCCACTGCTCGTCCTCTCTTCTGTCTTTGTGGCGGGATATTCCTGACGCAATTTGATTAAAACAGGACAGGGATAAGCCCTGGCAAAAAAATAAGTGGCCATTGGCACTACACATTCGAGTAAAGTTTTGCCTTCCGGCATGTCAGGACCTTCAAATGTACAGTCAGGATTACATTTCTTGACGCAGATAAATTACAAATAAATGAAACGTTTCCAGCGCTAAATTGAGTCAACTTTGAGCTGCTGACTCCTAATTGAATTGCAAAGAAGTCGCTATAATAATATTTATTTTTAAGTTTTGTATTTAAAAATTTTATAAACAAATATACAGATTTTTAAATAATGTTTATATTTTTGCAATAATTATATCTTATTAGCATTCTCTGCATCTGGAGAATCTGTCCTTTTTGGTTTGATTTGGAACGTGGCAACGGAAAAAGGTTAAGGCGAAGGCGGATCCGTATCTGATTCCTTGTGTTTTCCAGCACCAACTCGAATTTACTTAACGAAAAAATATACAGAGCTACACAAAATGAGTTACAACTGAAAAAACAAAAACCAAACCAAAAAAATCACAAAGGGAACAACCCTGACATGGGAGACATTTGTTGCTTTCACAGAAACCTTTGTGGCAGACGAATCACTTTGGTTTAACCATCTGGCATTTTAAAGCGATTCTCCAGTTATTTTCGTTCATAACAATACCCCCAGCTATGGGGGATAACACTCTCCCCGGGAATTCGCAGCAGTATCCAAATCAAATGATTACTGCGGCAACACATGACAGCCAAAGGGGAGTTGGCTGCTTTATTTTCTTCCTTCTTAGGGGTAGGGGAGGGAGGGATGTGCTTGTTGTACTCTGTTTGAATAGATTTCCCGAATGATAGATGGCTCGATTTTCAATGGGTAAATTTTCAGGATTATGGTGCAGGTTGATTTATCTACTTATCATGCGGTGGCAGGCTGAAAACCACCCATATCCTGTGGATTTTGATAGCATCTCAGTGTGAGCTCATACAAATTTTTAGCAAGCAGTTAAATGGATAAAGAATTTGTATATAAAAAAGGTGGTTTTTGGTGCCTTTAATACTTTATGTTGAAGATAAGTTCTCTATTGAAATGTTATTTATAGAATGCTGCCTTAAATTTCTGTGATAAATAAACTCCTTTATATTTTACAAAGTTGTCCAGAAGTTTTACTTTACTTCAGCCTTAAGCTTCCATTAATTTCTTAAAAGTTTCACTTGGCTTTCGATTGAGAAACACGAGACTTTTCCTTAGGCTACCCAATATAAAGCAACTCAAAATTTATGCTTCTACGAATTGAGATGTTCTGCATTTGATATGAGTTCCCTGGCGTTTTCTTATAAAACCATTCTATCCAGACTCAACAAGAACGTAATGAGTATTCGACCTTAAAGGGTTTAAGTCGAGGCCCACAAAATAAAAAAAAACGGGGACAGATGTGCGGCTCTGCTAACGGGGAACCCATAAATTCGTTCCAGTAAACATTTTTGAATTGTTGAAAAGATTTGTAGGAAAACAAGACAGGCAAACAAACACGCACACATCTTGAACTGCCTTCTATATGCATATATACGTATTTATTTATACGAATATATATACAAAATACCGAATGAAGTAAAGCGAGGCGGCTGCAAAGTTTGGCCAAAGTGCTAAAAGATGTGTGAAAGGCTGCGAAAGGCTGCGACGGAAGTGAAGGATTCAGGATGGCGGATTGCTGAAGGAGGCGAAGATGGGGTGAAAGGTTGGATGGGCGAGGCGCCTCAAATTACTTTTTGGAGCGTGGGCGCAGCTGTTGATGGCTCTTGGATCCAGGATCTTGGCATTTCTTTTAATTTGGATTTGCAGCAGAGGGCATTTCTGATTTGTGAGCTGTGATAGCGGGCCAGACTCCGCCAGGACTCGACTTCAAAGTCTGGGCGCATTTACCACTCAATTAGCAGGCTGTGATACCGCTCCCGCTCGAAGTGCTCACTAATTTATTAATGGCTAATGTCAAAATTCGGCAAAACTCAGCGAGAATCAGCTGCCTTCGGATGACATTGAAAAATTGCCTAGCTGCGAGGCAGAGTGTGTTCTGTGTGTGTGTGGTGTGTGGTGTATGGCGTGTGTGCCTTCTGTTTAATGGCCCGACCGCCTTTTTCTCACTTACGTGGAATTCGAGGCATGAAGAAAACAATTTAGATAAGCAATATGCAAAGTATGTGAGGCTCTCCTTTGGTTATAAATATTTTGTGCCGAGCATGTTGAATTTTTAACTGCTGCCACCGCCAAGGAAGCAACTTAATCAGCAAAGATTTACGAGTAACCTGGCATTACTTAGCATAACGCCCAGACGCATGACAGCCGTTTAAAATTCAAGTACCAACTATAAAAGGCAAGACAAAAGCCAAGACACTTATGCACTTAAGTGGTCGACCATAAAATATTTCGACTGCTTCGAGTGGAGGAGTGCTGTTGCTGCTGCTGTGTTGGCCATGTAACCCGAGTCCCCGAAAGCCTTTTATGGGCCAGTTGGGCGTCCCCTGAAATCAAGTATACGCCCTGCCCGCAGGTGTCCAGGTGGCGGCAAATCAAATACGGCATACAATATACAACAATATATACGGACAGGACAAGCAGCCAAAATAAAATCAAATGAAAGCTGGGCAGGCCAAATCGAATGAAATAGTCCCCCAAATTGCATTAGAAGAAATCACACAATATAATGGCGTCGCGATAACAATGTCCTGTCGACAAATTCTGGCTCACCTGAATGGACATCAGCTAAATTGGTTGTCCTTTGCAATTATTATGTGTTTTCTGTATCGTTTTGGTCGGGGTATTTCCTGTTGGCTCAACACAGCACACGCACACACATCAAAACACACGGCACAGGGGCACACACTAGTACACAAGCGCGGCGTGTCGTTGTCCTCGAGGATGCGAGTTTGTTGTGGCTTTCGCGTAAAACGACACGGCTTTATGAATGAACAAACGCCTTTGAGTGCCGATGCCGACGGGGCTTCCCCGGACCTTTGTTTTTGCGGCCAAAAGCACGTCCGACTCGCTCGCCGACGAGCGTTTATCTGAACCTTATGCCAGTCGGGGCCAGGAAATTACTGTGAAATTCAATTGCCAAGTTTGTTGGTGACCTGCGCACTGGTTAACAGCGAAAGAGAGCAACAGGAGGTAACTGGGGGATACAGGGAATCGGTGCAGAGGATAAGAGGAGCATAGGAGCAACGGAGAATGAGGGTTCGGGATTATGTAGGTTGACAAGAAGTTAAACAAACAAAACAAAAGTCAAGCTGTATCATAAATATAATGAAAAGTTTTTCGCCAGCAACAAGCGGGTAGAGCTCATCTCGTCCGCCGATGGATATACTTTATACTTCATCCAACTTAAATGTCAACACCAACGCACAGAAATCACAGGGAGAAATATAACCCCTTTACAATAATTATATTCTGATATTTCAGTTATAACAGAAGAAGCAAATATTGTGGGGAATTGGCACACATTTAAGAGATCAATGACTAGAAATCTTTTAAATAATATAAACTATACAATAGTGCATAATACAGCCATACAAAGATATTTAATTAGAGAATAAAATGTCATAGGAAGTTTTAAAAATATTAAAGCATTTAACAAAATTAAAAACATTAAAATTATAAACCCACACTTTACAAAATTGTCTTTTATATAAATAAAAAAATGTTTCCTATAATTTAGTCATTATCTTTATGGTGCAAATAATTATCCGTCCACTGAAGATTCTCTAATAAAATTTAATGAATAATTCCTTATCCAAAATGGTGTTAATTTCTTCAAGTGCACTCGTGTGTACACATAATTAAGAAATCGTGCGTACTCCACTTTGATTCTGAGTCGAGAATTTCAAATGTCTCTGGCATGGCAAATAAGCTGTTGACTTTGTAATCATTTCAGCATGTTTATCAAGTCATTTATTGAGTGGGCCACCAGGCAGCGGGCGTCCTGATTAGCGGCAATTGCGCTCTTGCCGCTTTCTGCCGTTTGGCTAAGAGCGCGTCTTAGCCGCGGCAATTATGAAAATAAGCCACTGCCAGTGCCAGTGCCAGTGTTAGAGCCGCTGCGTTGAATGGCTAATGTCACCAGGAACCTCGTAACAACCCCCCAGAAAGTCCCAGTCCAACCCCCATAAAGTGGGCTCGCTCTACTGTTGTTTTTGCCTTTGTTGGCTGCGGTCTGCCGCGTGTCCTTTGCGGTTTGCGGCACTGATTCACGATTCAGAACTCAGGAGCTACGACTGCGTGGGGGAATCCCCCGCTGTGGGGCAAGTGCTCCGTCGCAGGTGAGGAAATTAAAAGTTAACTGCCACTGGAGATGGAGAGCAGAGCAGGTCACCCATCAAATTGCTCACTTTAAAATATATTTTCTGTGAAATACGAGTTTTTCACGAGATATTAAATGACAGAGAGACTTTCGGCTTACCATTCGGAACTATTTTATTTGGGATTTATGAAGAGATTATTTCCAGGAAAAATGTATTCATAAACTCTCTGGCATCTATTAACAAACAAACAAATAAATACATTTGGCCGTCCCTCAAATGCATTCTGTAGCTCAAATCAATAATAAAAAAGGCAAACAAAAATGATGAAACGGAAATAAAATGTTGGGCTTAGCTAGAAATATAAAAAACATATTTTCTTTTTTCATAAAGTAAATATAACCCCGATATTTGAAATTTAAGTTATTATTTAAACCACATTTTATTATTACTTTTATTTATTCCCCCTAATATTTTAATGCTGTAGCAATTTATAGCAATAATCCATTAAACAATCTTAAAAATAATGTTGGGTTAAATGCCTGATAAATATTATTTAAATATCTGAGCGGTTTTTCTGAATTTATGAATAAACAATTTAATAAATACATTTCCTGCACATTTCATGCAAATTTATCTGTCGAATCAATAACAAATATGCCAAATAAATATGCAAAAAAAAGAAGAATATTATACAACGTTGCTTGACCGTGTGTATGCATTGTTTTATTTTTTGTGTAAATCCTTTACATCATGAGCCAACACTAAAGCCAAAGCCAAATATTTGTATGTTCCACTATCTATTTTTCTGCACATTGTTTCTATAGTAATATTTTCTCTAATCCTTGTACATTTCGATTAGCAAACAAGCATTTTAAAATTTTATATAAAAAATAAACGGAACACAAACAGAAATCAATTTAATCAAATAAACAACCTATACTATATATGATATATATTTAATCAAACAATATACAACATTTAATTTATAGATTTTATTCCTTAAGTTCTAATTAAATGTTCTTCCTTGCATAATCACAAAGCTTTAACCTCAGTGAACTTTGCTTTACCACCCACTGTTTATTTATTTTTCGCCATATGCCGACAGTTCTTTGCTGCAGGCAAGCATTTATTTTTCACTATCTCTTTTCGCCCACTATCTCCCAGTTTGCTGCTCCGCTGAGTTCTGGTGTGAGTTTAAGTGTAATTACCGCAGGCTGAACATCGCTAAAAGTATCTCCC
Source organism: Drosophila mayri (assembly GCA_008042485.1). NCBI lineage: Eukaryota > Metazoa > Arthropoda > Insecta > Diptera > Drosophilidae > Drosophila > Drosophila mayri. The sequence continues at coordinate 222,512 of VNJN01008345.1, forward strand.
AGATACGCGAAGGTATCTTTGGTTGTCAAGTGGCACGCTCCACTGGCTGCGCAGAGAAGCGACTTATCGCTGAATCAGATTTTCCATCAATAAATAAACAATAATCAGCCGGGTGCTGCTTCTCCATCTTCCACCTTCCCCCATATATCCTTGAATGCGAAACACACACCTCGCTGTAATGCAAGTCAATGGATGCGATTGTTTGCCGGCAAGTGCAAAGTGTTGAATGGACTCCCTCTGAATGGCAGACAGGCAGGCAGTCAGGAACTGGAACTGAATCCGAAACAGAAACCCGCAGGAGTGCATTGCCGTGGAGTGGCATTCAATTGCCGGGCGGCAGACAAGTGAATCAGCCACCGAGCGGACAAACAAACAAACAAGCAAGCGAATTCAGTGTAACGACCACAAGCCCGGCTTGATAGCATCGCTTGACAAGTCAATGAGACGAGCTCCAAGCGGAAGTCAAGCGGGAGCTGAGAGCCACCCAAGCCAAAGCAAAGCAAACCGAACCGAACCCTCCAGCAGCCAACAACTGACGCGTTGACAATGCCACTCCGATCACATTTGTTCAGTGCCACCGAGGCCATCACACGTATTTTCATTCACTCACAGCTGCGGTTTGCGAGTTGATTTGAGTTGATGAATGGGTTATTTTGTGCGATGGAATCAGCTTAAAACTATTCTTATTTATAGTTTAACAAATTAATGATGAGCTGGGAATATTTTATATACTTTTATATACTTTTTTATATACTTTTTTATATACTTTTTCTCAGCTAAACTATTTAACATTTAATAACTTATAATAATAATATAAAGAATGCAAATATTTAATGGGCATTTAATACTTAAGCAAGCAGTGATTGCGAAGTGTCAGAAATAAACAGATTTTTAATTACAATTCTCATTAATTAAATATATTTTTAATTTGAAAGATTTCCGTATTAAAATTAAATTTCATTTGCAGTTTTTTAATTGACTTGTTCAATTTTGTTTGGTGTTTAGTTGACTCTTAAATAAAATTGACCACAAAAGCATTTATTTAAAATCTAATATCCTTTTCATTTAATTTCACATTTCATTTGTCACTTTGGTCATTTGCTTTCCATTTTTAATTGATGTGAAAATTGTGTTAATTTCCTTTCAATTTGTATTTTAAGTGAAAATTGCGGTTTACCTAAGGGAAAACAGAGGAACAAAACAAATTTTATGCCTCAAATGAAAATAAATGGTCTTTAATTGAGTTAAGAGAATTTCCCAAAAATTTCATTTGAAATGTCACTTTGTGTTTACATTTTGAAAACCAAAAAATGTGGCTTATGGTAATTAAAATATATATATATTTATGTACAAGGAAATTCGTTAACTAGAGGGAAAATAGTTTTATAATTGGTGACATGGAACATACAAGGCCACTAAAAATATTCAAGAAATTGCTCCATAAACCAAAATTAATAAGGATACACACATCCCTGGGAGCGACTCCAGAGCTAAACCCTCTTAAGACCCGTTTAGCCCGGGTAAAACGTTTTGTAATCTAATTAATGGCCCTGCAGCAGATAATGGGCGAGTGTATTCATAATCCCTGGCAATTTCGCATTCATTAAAAGCCAATAAAAGTGAAAATTATAACGCCCACCTCCGCTGTTTCCGCCCGAGCCCTCTTCTAGGCAGGTGAATGGGCGCCCCACTTCATTAATAGCCCGCGTGGGTGGCTCGCCGAGTAATGAAAGCTAATGAAATAACAATTAATTGAAAAAAGAATGAGTGTGTACGCGGACGTACATACTATGGTGCAAGAGAAGATGGCCGACCGGCCGGTTTCAGGGCCATGGACAAATACAATTTGTTTTAATTAATTGAAGCCGCAACCGCAGCTGGCCGACGGAGCCTGATTTAGATGAATTGCCGGCAGTTCAGCCGGGGCTTTAGCTCCGGCTTTGGTTTTTGGTTTCGGCTCTGCCGGCGGCGGCTCAGTGTCTGACTTGTCAGCCTGAATCCTGTTTGCCGTCGGATAGGACCTCCGGCCTTGGCCGGCAATCAGGCGTGAAATGATTGGCAGGCCAGGAGTCGGCCGGCAGTCCCATCAGATATTCACATATGTCGCAGAGACCCACTATTAGCGTGGCTATCGATTGAATTCGCCGCAATCCGGACTGTGCCGGAGTGCCAGTCGAGAGTGGCAAAAAAGTGCCACCGCCCAGGGGCTGAAGCGGAGCTCATCTGAGCGTGTCGTCAACCACACGATTTGTGGGAGAAGATTGTACTATAAGCATTATTCCTGGCAGCTACTTTCGAACTCCGGACTTTGAGCATTTAAATATGCCACCCAATGGCTGTAGGGTATTCCGAGGGAATATTCAACTGGTAAGCGAAATTCCAGCCATGAAAAACCATTCAATCAGGTTAGGTCTTCTAATGGAAAATACTAAGAAGTTTGCAGAGGAGTTTTCCAGGTGTAGTTCTTCACAGAAATTTCTATTTTTATGTCCCAAATAAAATTAACCTTCCTTCTGGGAAATGTGTACTTCCTTTTCGCAATAAGAGACAACTTTTGAAGATAAACTTGTTTGCTGGTCAACTATTAAGAGAAAGAATTAAATTAAGATGAAGTCTCTGACAACGTTGCGTATACGTGATGTGGCTCAGAGCTGGCATAAAAATCGATTTCTTATTATCTTTTAGGGTATCAATTAGTCAGGAGGAGTTCACTGTCCAGGCAAGCTTGCCTGCGGCAACAGAAAGTTGAACAAAAAACTTTGGCAAGCTAAGTTGCGCTTATGCTTATGTTTGGGCGAGTATGTAAATGCTGCCGGGGGGCATTCGTATCGGTGTCTGAGGTTTCCCCAGCTCTCTGTGTGGGTGCGGTAGATGTGTGTGTGTGTGTGTGTGTGAGCCGGTGTGTGAACCACAACATGTGTCGTCGGGCGTGAACAAAAGTGCTAAGAAAATTACATTTTGGCCACACGGAAAGGGAGAAGTTGCGGGCCCCAGGCAGAGTCTTGGCCTAATGCCTTAATACACTTAAACTCGCTGTAAATCCGAGTGCTTCCGACTAATTTGCAGGTGGCGAGAAACCACTTGGCCTGGGTCCCGAGAATCACAAGTTACTTGATCCCACGGAACCATGCAAGTAAGTCACTGGGTTTAAATGGAAATTTTTTGAAATAAACGAGCTGCCTCCCACACACAGAACCCATGTGCACAAAAAGAAAATATTGTTTTTTCATTTTGTATTTCTAAGGAAAGTTAAAGAGATCTTCAGGCACTCTTTAAAGTAATAAAGGCATGAGTGCTTTAGGAACTGTTCAATATCTGTTAAAACATTCAACATTTCCATGTACAACTTTAAGAAATGTGGTATGTTAACTTTGTTTTTTTTTTTTATTTTAAAAATTTCTATTCTATTTTTAATTAGTTCCAATGAAAACCTATTCTATTTTATTGCTACTATCTCTTCTTATAAATATTCAATAAATTCCCAGATCACTTAGATTTAAACCATATACTTTTAAAACTAATTTAAAGACTCAAAACAAATCAAATTGTGTTAAAAATACCTCAAATATCAGCAGATCACTAGATCCTTTATTTTCTTTCAGTATTCCTTTGGAATGTAAACGGCCCCTTCCGCTTTGTTCTCCTGGGTGCTGCTCCTCATGTCCTTATGCAAAATTCACATCCTCAACAATCGCCCTAAACTTTTTTACCCTGCATATACATTACGCTTTTGTTCCAGTTCCAAGCCACGAAAAAAATAAACGAAAAACGCAAAGCATGAAAAACGCGCCAATATATCGCAGCGCGGAAATAATGCAATTTGTGTGTGAACTTTTTAACGCACTCGTAGTTTTTTATACCCGCTCGGGACGCGAGTTTCCCAAACATAAATATTTACGTACGAAGTCGAGTCCTTTTCGGTATATGTATGAGTGTGTGTGTGGGTAAGCTTGAGGGGAGCTCAGTAAATCCTGCTCCTCTCACGAACAGCGAACAACTAAGGAGCCGAGGCAGATGTTTGCCAGTTAAAAGGCGCGAGTCCTCTTGACTGTTAGCCAACAGACGCTGTTAGCCGACATGTCAAGAAGGGTCCTTCTGACTGCTTTTCCTAATATTAAATTATCGAAATCAAATTTAGTGACACCATCCGCATGTGTGTGCCGAGAAAACCTTATTCAATTTCCGTCTACAAAAAATATGCATGTAATTATATTTTAATTGAAGCTTGGCATACTTTTCGGCTGTGGTGGCACTTGCAGCCGCAATCCAAATTTCACATCTAAAGTGAAGAATATAATTCATGCTTATCGCAAGTCCGCCTCACTGCCCCCGGCAAATGCAGACCAATTAATTGGAACTTTAAACAAATGGCCGCGAATAAGCAAGCACTTAGTGGGAAGCACTGGGGGAAAAAGGACAACGAAGTAAATTTGGTGCTTAGAATAGCACTTAAATAATAAATACATTTCTTTTTATTTCTATGCTACCTGGTTTTAATATTAAATGTAAAGGAGAGCTTTGGTTAATGCTGCTAAAAACAATTGTGAGAAATTTATTTTATGACTAAATATAAATAAGAAATTACTAACTTTATTAATATTTTATAGTTCGTGTCACACATTTATTAAAAATCCTATAAATATTCCTTCTGCCTCGCCAGACTTTTTTGCATATATAATGATTGAATATTAAACAAAAAGCCTTTTCAATATGCAAATTCTCAACTTCAACCTTTAATGACATTTCTCTCGGTGCAGTCATTGTATTTCATCGCATGTCAAATGCATATTTTACTATTAAGCGCCATCCTTGTTGTCCTTGTCGTCCTCGCTGGGGGTTGTTGTTGCCCCTGGTATCCTTGTGCGCTACTTGGGGCGCAGTTGTTAACGAAAACGGATTCCGGAAGCCGGACGCCCGATACGGATATAAGTGCACCGTGTACGGCCAAGTGCAGGCAATGGAAACGGGAAGGGAACAGGGAGAACAGAAAAAGGAGAGAATGGAGAATGGAGGACATCGAAATGCCGGCGGAGTGTCCGGCAAAGCCACGATTCGTTGTGGCATCTCCACGGACACGTGCACATGTTGATGGGGACACAGGACACACTCACACTTACGGCGACACACAATTTTGTCGCCTCTTCAGAATTTGACGTTTTTTACGATAGTTAACCCCGGGACCCGTCCGCGCTTTGTCCTTTCTCCTACCTCCTCCTGACTATTGATTTTTACTTGGAAATAAATTGGTTTCGTTTGTCTGTTTAGCTGTGTCTGTGTTGTCATTGCTATTGCTTTTGCTATTGGTATGTCAGCGTCACTTTTTTGGTAGAATTCGGCACTTCTCAGTTGCCCGCACTTTTGGCCAGAAGTTTCCTTCGGCAATTATTGTTGGAATTATTTTTCATTTTGCCAGCAAACAAGCACAAGCATCCCCATTCCCACAGACGCTTTTCATCCCCGTCATCGCAAATGGCCGGAACTATTGTTATTAATACAGAGCCAGTGAATGTTTTTCCTGCCATTTCTCTTCCTTTTTATTTTTGCTGCAAGAAAAATTGCACACCAAATGAAAAGTGAAAAGCAAAGCATTAAAGTTGGATATTCTTTTCTGCCGGCCAAAGAATGCTTAAAGAAATTTCATTTTCCGAGAGGTCCAAAGAATGTTTACAAGGGCATGGCTACAGTCAGAGATCGGCGTGGTTCAATAAAGTATTTCCGGAATTTATGCTTAAAATAAAGACTTTTAAAAGATAATAGAGTTTACCATGTATTTAAAAAAAAATAACTGACTTTATTTCCTCTTAGAATCTTAATTCCCCTTCAGCAATGTGTGCCATTAAAGTGCTTTTTTCATAAAATTTGTCCCCAAAGAATGTTAAATTCCTATAAATATGGCTATAACAAAAGAGGTAGACTCCCATTCCGGCCATTATTTAGCTTGTTTCAGTTCTAACTTAATTGAAATGCCCGCCTCTTCCGGCTTACAATTTCCATGGAACTCCATGGACTCTGGTCCGTGTCATTTTCGAGGACTTGCTCGCATATTTTGGCAGCTACGTGACACATGCCGTGACCATGCTCCGGGAGCTGCAAACAAAGTAATTTTTTTATATTCCGCCGCCGTTGTTTGGCTGCTTAAATATGGACATGGCCAATCCCACCCCTCCCCTCACAAACCCGGGGCCACTCCGAATCCCGACAAATAGAAAAGGTATCCCCGCAAATGTATTTACATTGAAACGGCCACAAAAGGGTAGTTGTGTTTGTCTATCACAGGCCGAAGGGAAAGCGGGGGAAAAGCGGCTAAAATGGGGGCCCAGAAGTGGGGCCAAATGCGCTACAGTTGGTTGGCTGGTTGAGTTATGGCCAAATAAAAGACGTACAGAGAAGCTAATTTTGTGCATAGTTTATACGGATCATAAAAGTAAATTGCACGGCTACTGAGCTTAGGGTTATTGGCCCATTTGCCCGATGCGGTTATATGGGGGCTTTATCTCCGTAAAGTGCACTGGGCTATCTGCACCCGCATTGCCCGCCAGCAGTGTGATTTTCTATTGTTTGAAAAACACAGTCACAGTTTCCAGTTCGAGATCAGATAAATTAGCAATTCATTGAATAATAAGTGTAACCTTTAAATGCTTTAAGACATGCGGAACTTCCGCCGTCACCGCCACGTTTCAATTATTTAAACCTAACAAACTGTTTATGCATGTTCAGCATTTTACGATTCCGCTCAAATCTCGCATTTATTTAAAAATTTATTGCCCCGCCAGCTACATTTTGTGTGGCACAGGCCTCTCAGATCATCATCAAAACCAAGCGGACTCCGCTTTACGACTTGGCACATGGAGGACAATGGCAGGATGCTGATACACCAAAGACCCACAAACAATTCAGGAGACCCAAAAAAACAAAATATATATAAGAGACACATTTCCACAAACGCATTTATAATTAGATTTTCAGCAAAATGATAAATAAAAGTTTTTGATTACACAGCAGCGTTGTCAGCAACAGCTGAAGCTGTACCTGGAGCACCTGGGTTTCGAGTGGTGACCGCAGATCCGCAGGCAAAATGGGTTGACATTAGCATAGGGATAAGCGCTGTTAAAGACCGAAATCGGAGCTGAAATGCGTGCGAAAACAAAGCTTTACGGCACTGGGATTTCGTCCTTCAGCCGCCTGAATTTTATAGCACTTTGCACATCGCATACTAACTCTCCAGCGTGTGTCCCAATCTTTTTAATTAACTACTCATATCCGCCACCGAGCGTGCCTAATTGATATGAGAGGGGGAGGCCCGGGCAACGGGTCTCCTGGTTTCCTGGCCTCCCAGTCCCAGTCCCATTCCCAGACCCTGTTGTTCCCCCTGAGTCTCCTCACGCCTCAATGGAGCTATGTGCGTGTTAGCCATATCCTGGCGTCTGTGTGAATCCTGCTCCTGCTGTTCCCTCTTCTCCTGCTCCGCCGCGTGTAAGTGTCTTAATGAATTTCCATTTCCAGCAGACACTCATTGAATTCCCGCCCATAAAATCGCAGCCAAAAGCAGAAATTAACTTGCCTCATGTCAAATGTTAATGAGCAGCGAAAGCACAGTGTTTTCACCACTTAATTTGATTGTTTTTTATGTGAATATTAATAATTAATTTATAGAAAGATCTAATTTTATTTCTTGGCATTAAGGAGGGAATAATAATAATCATATTTTTATATATTTAATTAAAAAGGTTGAAGAGTTGAAGATAAATTATTGTAAGTAATTTAGCGATAAGTAAAGGGAAAGATAAGATTAAAATGATTTTTCTTGGCCATTTAATTATTAAATTATTACTTTACATTTTGAGTTTAGTTTTCCCCCTAGAAATAATAACTCCAAATAATCGAATATTATTACTTTGAGTATAGACTGCAGAGTAACTGATTTGAGGCCCGAGCATCTTGTGAAATCATCGGCTGCAACTTAATATCCATTGTAAACATTGAGAAATTTAAGAAATTTAATTTAGAATAATATAAGGTTCAAAAATATCCAGGATGAAATAAATGACCAAAACTGCTATCGAATTAGGAATTATATTTGTGAGAGAATTCCCTAAAACTATATTATATTAAATTCAAATTTATTTGTTCAAACAAAACATAAATATATATTCAAAACTGCCATTTGTCAAAGTCACCACCACTGGGCACCATTTAAAACTGACAAACAAACTTTACGCCAATATGTTACCAATTTCCATGCTTTTTGAAACAAAAGCCTCACCTTGACCTTTAAAAACCATTTCACAGAAAGTTTCGTCACCTACATTTTGTCTCCAGACTAAAACTAACTTTCAAATATATGTTTGGCCTGAGATCTTTTAAATACTGCAAGTTTGCCCAACTTCCAGGCCACTGTTCGCTGTGGAAGATATCAAGAAAGTTGGTGGCACACTCGTCGCAGTGTTCCCATTAAGTATTCAATATAAAATGCTCAGCGTTGTCTCCGCTCCAGCCAGGCTTAAGCCCAACTGACTGCGCCACTATATAGACCCACTAATTAAGTGCTACACAAATTGGATAGGCCGCAAATCGTTTCAATTAACACCAGCCGGCTGGCGGCTGGATGGCTTTACTCGAATGGAAGAATGGATGAGCACATCATGTACAATATGAGCTATATTACTTAGGACTAGATCGGAGCTCCTGCTCTGCAGGATCTTAGATCTGCTGGGCGCGCACAGCACGGTCGGCGAGTTCCTCGGGCGTGGGGTGCTCCTGGATGAACTGGATGGAGCGCAGGATAGCCTCTGGGATTGGGGGAGGAGTGGGCAGGACGTCGGACTGAGGGTGGAAGCCGGTCTCATCGGCGGTATAAACCACCTGGACGGGAACGCCCTCGGGGGAAATGTAGGAGTAGGAGCCGCGGGCATAGTGTCCGGACTGACCCTCCTCCTGGAACTGAATGCCACTGGACTGCTGCACATCGTAGGCATAGGTGCCATCGGTATCCTGGTTGGCAAGGAACTTGGTGATGGTATCATCGTTCAAGGGGGCGGCCAGGGCACATCCCAAAACGGTGGCGACGAGGAGCTGTCCAAGAAAGTCAATTGAGATGCTATCTAGCTACAAAGCCAAACTCTGTTATCCACTTACGAGCTTGTACATGTTGGCTGCTGTTGTCGGGCTGTTGACTCTGAGGTTAATGCTGTCACTCTGGCCCCCGGATTGACTATTTATAGTGCTCGCTGGCCAAAGACAAAGCCGCTGCAGACTCTGATATGCAAACAAGTCGAGCATGCGGAGCGACCCATATTTCGCCCAATCGAACTGCTTTGGGCCGCACGTTTCGAGTCATTAATGCAAGACATGGTCATGTCGGATTGGTATTAAGCTGAATAATAGATACTCTTTCTAATTATGAAAAGACAATAGAAATAATCAATCATTTCAGGCTGAAAATAGGGAAAATATGCTATGTTTATAGGATAATGTTTAATATTAAACCGTATTTATTGTAAATAATTATTTGCTTGAATATTGCATACCTTTTTTATATATTTTTCAGTTAATTTTGTATTTCTTTATATTTAAATTCAATGTATTTAATGAAATATTAAATTAACTAACGGGTGTTATTGCATTTTACCATTTAACTTTCAAAAGCTAGCATCTGTTTATTAAATCCCTAAACTTTACTCTTTTAGTTAATGCATTTAACTTGAGTTATTTCCGAAAAACAAAAACTTTGCAGGCTCGTTGCCTAAATTAGTATACCCATTAAAGTCAGCGACTAGGGTGGAGCTGATGACACAACCTCAATGCATCAAAATCAAAATCAAATCGAGCCGACAAGCAACAACAATGCTAAACTCTATCGAGATAATCAACAACAACCCTCGACTGGCATAAGTAACAACAACGGCGGCAACTTGTTAATTTAATCAACTCAACAATAATATTTGAAGTTACCACATTTCTTGGGGCCCGAAAGCCGAGCCAACATGGGGCGAAGGGCCAACGCCAATTTGCATAACACAGCGTGCATTTATTAATTTCTGATACTGATTTCTGATGTCTGCTGTCTGATTGAACTTCCCCAGCAAGTATCGATGGAGTTAAACCAGATCCGCACACTTTAAGGAAATCTCCAAGGGGAAGATGCCGCAGCGATGATGCATGTGGGCGCTGGGATGCGATGCGATGCGATACGAAGCTTTGCGATGGAATCTGCACAGGGAAAAATGTTAGACAACTATCTGCAGTCTCTATTATTAATTTTTCTCAATAGCACAAAGCAGACGCTATGGCGACAGAGGCGCGATTATTATTGAATTAAATCATTTGATTATTAATTGTTTATTAATCATAACAATATCACATTGAGAGTCTAAAAATAAATTTGATATTCACCAAGATTTGCTGAATTAATAAATATTGAATGGTTAAGCATAACTTTATGCCTCATAGCTTTTGAATGAATGCAAATGTTGGGATTTTTAAACCCCGCTTATTAATCAATATTAAATAATAAGACCATAACATAAATCACTGACTTTAAGAACAAAATTAAAGCAGAAAAAACAGTTTTATACTTATATTACTACAACATATTTGTAAATCTTGTAATTCAAGTTACATTTTAATTTGTAAATGTAATTGAAGAAACTAAGTTTTAAAATTGTGTGCATATATTTTTTTTCCAATTTCTTATTCTTATATATTAAACTTATTTAATATTTTTGTTGTAATTTTCCCCTTAGGCCAACCGTTTAAAATTTAAAGTTCATCACATCTTCAGAAACCTTGGGTTGGGGAATACCCAAACGTGTTTCTTGGAGTTACACAGTTCAAGTTCAATCAATCACTGTTTTAGGGTAACACCGCTACACTCTTTTTTATATTATTTTTTAAAATATATATTTTCACCTCAGACTTGGGTCATAAAAGCCAACAGATAAGCGAGCTCTCTCGTTATTTTCTCACTGTGCTGATGGCCCCAGGCATGGCCATATGCTCTCGTGGAGGCAACGGCATTCATAGTATAAACAACCATATTAAATTGTATTTTTCTTTTATTACATTATTATTATCTCTGGCAATAAATGTCAACGTCAGTCGAGCCGACACAGGACACGGAATACGGAATACGGGATACGGGATACGGCGGAGACGATGGGTCAGAGGACGCAGCCCGGGAGCATGTTGATGTAAATGTATGAGGGCCTAGACTATATGTATATACACAGTGCGTGGTGCGAGTGGGTGTGCCTCGAGATGTAGTAGTTGCTCCTCCGATGTTCTTTCTGCTGTTTGCTGGATACTGGATACTGGCTGTTGGATGTTGGATGCTGGTGCTGGGTGCTTTGCCTATGCAAACAGACAGGACATAACACACACACAGGGACAAGATGGATGCGGATGCTGATGGGTGCTGGGAATGTATTGGGGCACATGGCCCTGACTTGCTCCTGACTTAGACCTTCCTGTCATAGGGCAGGCCCTGACCCAACACTGAGCCCACGGACACGGCGGCAGCAGGCGCCTGGAGGGCACCAGCTGGCTGCAGATACTGCTTGCCCTGCTCCTGGCCGTGCTGGTGGTGCTCGTGGTGCTCGTACTCGCCGGTCTCCTCTGGGTGGTTACGGTTCCATTCCAGCGACTTCAGGATGGCCTCCGGAATTGGTGGCGGCGTGGGCAGGTGCTCGCCCTGCGGCTGGAATCCGTTCTCATCGGCCGTGTAGGTCAGCTGGATGAGCTGGCCCTCTGGTGTGTAGTACTGAGAGGAACCGCTGGCGTAATAGCCACCGACTCCCTGCTCCTGCTGGGCAATGCCGTTGGACGTCTCGAACTGATAGTTGTAGCTGCCATCATCCTGCTTCAACTCGTTGACAAAGCTTCGGATCTCGGCATGGGCATCCGGGGAGTCCGAGGGACGAGCCTGGACACCGAGCAGCAGGGAGACGGTCACGGCCACAAGTACAACGACGTTCTAAAAGGAAGCAGACGATTTACTATAAGTATCCGATATACACGATGGAGAAGGAGCCGACTTTGACTTACGATCTTCGACATTTTCGCCTGGCTTGGATTGAGATTTAGGTTTGGTTTTGTTTTTGGTTGGTTTAACCCTAAGAGCTAAGCTGTGTTTGATGCCTCGGTGCCCTCGACCTGCCACTTTTATACCCCAGAAAATCCGAATTGATCTCCAACGAAAGTGAGGAAAGTGGTGTGTTCAGCCATTAGACCCGATGATTACGATGATGATAATGATGATTGGAGCGACTCATCACATCACCGCATCGCCTCACATTTCGTAGCCAAGAGCCAGCAACGGTTGCAGCGCCAATTATCTCGTCGCCAGGTGGCCTCCCATTAAGAGTTTTGAGTGAAAACGAAATCAGTATCCACACTTGCTTGCTGACCCTTCAATCTCTCTCCCCCGTGGGTCAAGAAACTCTTCGCTGCCGGCACTTGAGTAATTAAGTGTTTGTGTTAATTCATTAATTATCCACGGCCAAGTTACATCGGAGCACATATTCATATATATTTTTACGAAATCTGTAATGGACTCGCAGCGCCGCTCAGTTCCCATTCCATTTATCATGCCGCAGAGCATGGCATAATGCCGACGGATCGAGATAAGTGGTCGCAATAAACAGATATGGCTCGTGCTGGGTGGGATGGGTCTAAAAATTTATTGGTAGATTGGTGGGTTCGCTGGGCGTGAAATGGCCAACGGAACACCTACAGCCCCAGCTAATGGTTGCTAATTTCGGAGGGGAAGATGCTAATCGATCAGAATATGAAATCAGCTTGACTATATCTTATATGTGCTGCATTCGTCTTCAATTTCGGGTAAACTGGTTCCGCTCGTTAATTTTCTGACGAGGTCAGGGAAATTACTACCTAAAAATACTTAAACAAATTAATAATAGATAAGGTTTACTTTTGGAATTTAAATGGGAGAAGACTGAAATTTATATAATTTATAATCAGCATGCATTTTTCTCTTAAAGTCTCCTGAAAAAGAATTCATAATTTCCAGAGGTTCGCAACTCGGGAATTTTCCGCCTGCACTTGTGTAAATTTAATCTCCTTCAACATGAGCCTGGAAAAGGCAATATTACACCCAGTATAATGCTGTGAAAATGCATTAAATTTGCATCTGATGCACAGACTTCCCTTTTGCGGACATACATAAATAAGGCAATATATTTTTCCTCGTTATTTTTACTGTGACACTTACATGTTCTTTCTGTAGCAAGCTTTTAAATAAATAAAATGCTGCCGCCTGCTGGGAGGGCCTCGCATAATTTAATTCAATCGGACTACAATGACAATCTTAAAGATACAAAAGCCCCGATAGGACATAAAGATGGCCAGAGTGTTTAACTGCCTTAATTTGTCCATCGCCTGCGAATCAAATCAATTAGTAGTAGTGCCATGTTATGGCATATTTAAGCAGAGATGGCGAAGGGAGACGGACTTGAAACATGCAAATTGAATCAAGTTTTTGATTAAAAATCCATCACCAGAAATGCAAATATAGATGTAGCCATCCGTCTGCCCAAAAATCAAATGATGGAAAACCAATTAATCGAGTTATTCAACATAGCCATGTGCTGACTCAAATTGAAGCTACAAGTGCGAATTGGTGGCCGAATTTGGGCCGCCGTCAATTGCCAAGCGGATCGAACCTAAAGTTGCAACTACCAACAATTAGCAGACCCATTTCGTCTCTATCGATTCAAGGTCGCTTGCGGCCAGATTTTCGAAAGTCGTTGACTTTGTTTGGCAGCAAGCCATCCGTCCAAAGACAAAAAAAAACCCCCCAAGGGCCGACCTTCCACGCCCAACGCCAACGCTTTCTGCTCGATATTCGATTTTGGGATCGAGATATACCGGCTTTACGTCTGCAGCAGAACTGACCATTATGTCGCATCTTAAGCCAACTGACTTACAATCAAATGAAACTGAAACTTAAGCTGAAACTGAATGAGACTGTGAAAACGGCATTAGTTAACGTAGTCAGAAAGTCTGCAGGCGTCGCCTGCGATAACAGTGTTTTAATTAATTAAATTCGCTAAATGGATCAGCTGAGTGAATGTAGAGCAACGGTTTGGCCATAAAAATTCAAATGCCAATCGCTGACCAGACCGAAATGCAGAGCAAGCAAATTTGAAAGCTTTTCAACTTTGTTTATATTGATAAGCCATTGAATTATCAAAGTATATGCAATATTAAATATATAAAATAATAGAATATTACAGTAATATTAATAATATTTATATTAAATAATATTTGAAGTTGTATATATATATAAAAAAAGGCTGGGAATTGTACGAATTTAAATACTTCTGAAAAAGATATAAATCTAACAAGAGGTTCAGGGCAATAATTATTAAATGAATTATATAATAATCCTCTGATGTCATAAATTCTACTGAATTACAATTTTTATATCTACAAGTTAGATTTATTTATTTTTCTCTGTGCAGATGCTGCAGCGGTCGTAAAATATATGCCCAAAGTCATGCCCAAACTAGGGCTAAAACGCGACCTTCGGCTGGACTGGCTGCGACCAGACCGGACTGGGCATGGACGAGTTGCCGCCACCGAATGTGGGTCAATTAATGTGGAGCAGGTGAAGGAGAAACCGGAGAAGGAGTAGGAGTCGCCGCTCTGCAGCATGTCCCCTTTTTTATACTCCGTTGATGCTGCTCCTTGTCTCGGCTTAATGCGCGCGAAGATGGATTGCTGCCCTAATGGATGGATGGAGGGCAGAAGCACCATCCGAAGGAGAAGGAGCAGAGGAGGAAGCCGGGTTAAGTACAGCGGAAGCGGCTTAAGGAAACGCCATCGAATCGTAACAACTTTTGCTTTCATTTAAAGCCGCCCAAGCGGCAGGCACCGGACAATTGTGCTGGCCAGCCAAAAAAAAAAGAGCAAGCCAAATTGCCGAACAGCCGGTTTGGAGCATAAAAGCCGAAAGTAACACCAAAAAGGCCAGCAGAAACAGAGGGCAGCAAAAAGCAGATAATGCCCCCAATGCTTCTGAGAGCATCCCCGCCATGCGACATCGACATCTCGGCCACATTGCCGTCGACGCACATTCACTTTTGCCCCCCCAGATCCATGCCCGGTTCCCAAGTTCACATCCACATTCAAGTCCACGTCCAAGACCAAGTCCCGGTCTGGTTGCCAACCAATCCATGTATTTATAAAAGGCCAACACAAATCTTATAAGGGAAACAGCATGCGCTGCGAGGCGAGCTCTCTTGTTGCCGCCGTCGACGATTTTGTTGCCACTTTAGTGATGGGCAAGCCGACACCTTTAATGTGGCTTAAAATAAAAAAGGAATACAAATTAAAGAGAATTGCTTAATGGATACATGTTGAAATAAGAGTTTATTGTGGATTTTTGGGAGCAAAATATTTTTGTAAGGTGAAAGGAAAGTTTTAGCTCTGAGATCTTTAACAGAATTTTAAATTGAGTCCAGTCTTTAGAATAACTTGTCATTAATTTGTAATAGACATTAAATTTGTCAAAGAAATAATTTATAAATATTCTTAATGTTAGTAAAAGCACTACAATTATATACTTCAAAATATTTTGTTACTTTTAAATGTTAATTTTAGTTTTCAAAAGGGAAGTAAAACTAGAAGATAAAGGAATTAAAGAAACATTATTTTAAAAGGTTCCACAATAAACTAAATAAAATAATAATAATTCAAACTTTAATCAAAGCAATAAGAAGCTAATAATAAATCCTCTTGTTTACTTTAAATTGTCATAAACTTTTTGGGGAAAATTCTATCAACTATCAGCCCGGCGAGTAGTATGAACTTTTAGCTGTAATTGACTCCCTCGAGCTGCGTGATTCCCGTGAGTCACGGTCCTGGCTCATCACAAGTTTTCTTATCAAAACTTAATACAAACTTGCCCACCCCTCCACCGCCTCCCGCCCCCGCCTATAAACCGTCGTACTTTCGGACAGTCTGCCAATGCTGGGAGCCGCGCGGAGGCAAGGTCGTTCGTCTGCTTCGCGCTGTGCTCTGCTCTGAGGTTGCCAGGCAGGTTAGACCTCTCCCTGTTGGGTGCTCCCCTCTTCGTCGTCGTCCTTGTTAAGGTCTTCGTCCTGGCCTTTTTACTTTTGGGCGCGCTCGGTGATTTTGTAATAAATGAATCCGTTGACATAGCATGTGAGGTTCTTAATCGATTTTACCGATTCTGCGAACAATTTATTATAAAGTTTCGCATATGAATTGGCAGGAGGTCGGGTGTAGGCGCAACATTTACAAATGATCCTGGCTTAAAGTCTCTGCACTTTAAAATATGTATTCTTAGGGAAGTACGCTCTGAATAAAATCTATTAATTGCGCTAAAAACCCCCAAAGAAAGACAACTATTTAATGCTATTGTATTTTTGCGTAGGTGCTAATCAAAAATTAACCCCCACCGCGTTGGTTTTGGAATTGATTAACCGGAAAGTCGACTGACCGCTGCTTGAACAAAAAGGAGCATAAAGTTTATGGCCAAAAACTATCGCACACTCACAGACACAACCACAGACGCCGCTCAGTCACCGAAATAAAATGTATCAGCGGAAGAGTCTGTCCGTCTTGGCCGGGTTTTTACTGCCCTCGCGTATGTGTGTGAGAGTGGTGGGGCAGTGCATGTTCATGTGCTGCGAAATTTAAGCCAAGCTATATGTGGTTGTTGTTGTTGTTGCTTCTGCCGCGGGTCGCCGACTGCGAGTGCCCGGCCCTAAATGATTGGCGTGCCAAAATGCTATAAATGCGCCGCCCGGCCAATTCAGTCACATTCATTCTCGTTGCGAGTTCACAGTGACAACAAGCCCAAATCCCAGCCCAAATCCAAACCCCAATCCAGCACAAAAATGAACAAATTCGTAAGTGAAGAAGTTCGCCGAGCGAAAGGCCTATCTAATCCCCATCCGTATCCTCTAGTTCGTCCTCGCCGTTGCCGCCTTGGCCATCGCCTGCGTGCGTGCTGACTCCTTCGATGCCGCCGCCGAGACCAGGGAGTACAAGAGCGACCTGAAGGAGGATGGCAGCTATGCCTACCAGTACCAGACCTCCAACGGCATTGCCGGCCAAGAGTCTGGAGCGGGTGGATACTATGCCAGCGGTTCGAATGCCTACTACGCTCCCGATGGCCAGCTCATTCAGCTGACCTACACCGCGGATGCCAATGGATTCCATCCTTCGGGCGCCCATCTGCCCACTCCTCCTCCAATCCCGGCGGCCATCCTCAAGTCCCTGGAGTACATCCGCACCCATCCGCACCAGGAGTCGCGACAGGGTCAGGGACGATTCTAAGGGGAGAGCTGGCTTCACCACCAGCACATGTTGCGTGTTACTCGTCTTAGGCTTAAGTCATCCGAAAAAATAAACATCGTTTGAGACTACAAACATTCCCATAAACACGCTGCAGTCGTTGTTAAATTTAGATAAGCATCCGTTCACATCTGGGGCATTGCCCAATATTCGCTAATTTGTCGATTTGCTAAAGTAGCGATTTTTGCAAGGCATTTCCATGAGTCGATGTTTCGCTTAAATATATTTTATATATTTATACAGCAGTGAAGTAACTAAGTGACTAACAGCAGAGTCGAAATAGATACGACTGATAAAACCCTTGATAAACATCATAAGATAAAGACAGAACAGTTTTTCAAATTGTAATTAAGGCATTTTTGCCTTAGTTATTGTATAAAAAATGTTTAACAAATTTGATCAACATTTAGGCTTCCGGAAATTAGCTTCCTTTTTGTTTATTCACTCTTAAACATTTCTAAGTAGGTACAAAAATTGAATTTAATTTACTATATTTTAAAGTACAAGCTTTGCCGAAGTTCTACTTATTTGAATTATATTTTTTAAAATATTTTTTTAAATATCATTTTATATGAATATCCAAATATTTTATAAAATTTTAATGTATGCTTTTCATTTTTATTTATTTATATTATTTATATATATTTTAATATTTCTTAAATATATATCATATATAATATGATGAACATCGGAATATTTTATACAATTTTAAATTTGGATCGATTCATATTTGTCTATTTATTTAAGTTTTTTTTTATTATTTATATATATTTTAATATTTCTTAAATATATATCATATATAATATGATGAACATCGGAATATTTTATACAATTTTAAATTTGGATCGATTCATATTTGTCTATTTATTTAAGTTTTTTTTTATTATTTATATATATTTTAATATTTCTTAAATATATATCATATATAATATGATGAACATCGGAATATTTTATACAATTTTAAATTTGGATCGATTCATATTTGTCTATTTATTTAAGTTTTTTTTTATTATTTATATATATTTTAATATTTCTTAAATATATATCATATATAATATGATGAACATCGGAATATTTTATACAATTTTAAATTTGGATCGATTCATATTTGTCTATTTATTTAAGTTTTTTTTTATTATTTATATATATTTTAATATTTCTTAAATATATATCATATATAATATGATGAACATCGGAATATTTTATACAATTTTAAATTTGGATCGATTCATATTTGTCTATTTATTTAAGTTTTTTTTTATTATTTATATATATTTTAATATTTCTTAAATATATATCATATATAATATGATGAACATCGGAATATTTTATACAATTTTAAATTTGGATCGATTCATATTTGTCTATTTATTTAAGTTTTTTTTTATTATTTATATATATTTTAATATTTCTTAAATATATATCATATATAATATGATGAACATCGGAATATTTTATACAATTTTAAATTTGGATCGATTCATATTTGTCTATTTATTTAAGTTTTTTTTTATTATTTATATATATTTTAATATTTCTTAAATATATATCATATATAATATGATGAACATCGGAATATTTTATACAATTTTAAATTTGGATCGATTCATATTTGTCTATTTATTTAAGTTTTTTTTTATTATTTATATATATTTTAATATTTCTTAAATATATATCATATATAATATGATGAACATCGGAATATTTTATACAATTTTAAATTTGGATCGATTCATATTTGTCTATTTATTTAAGTTTTTTTTTATTATTTATATATATTTTAATATTTCTTAAATATATATCATATATAATATGATGAACATCGGAATATTTTATACAATTTTAAATTTGGATCGATTCATATTTGTCTATTTATTTAAGTTTTTTTTTATTATTTATATATATTTTAATATTTCTTAAATATATATCATATATAATATGATGAACATCGGAATATTT